>OX637532.1:69739999-70127499 GCA_951800035.1 Linnaemya tessellans
ATTCGATTCACCTTTTCTATTTGTTCATTGTTTATTTTGAATATTTCATTGCTATTCGCGTTAACTTCCATTATTTTCGTTTTGCTTTCATTTAGCTTAAGCTTATTCGTATTCAACCATTTTTTTATTTTTTCCATATCTCGGGTAAGATTCATGTAGCATCGCTCAATTGACTCCGCTTCTGTGAAAATAAGTGTATCGTCTGCGTATAATGTTATTTCACATTCAACCAATACGTTCGGCATATCGTTAATGTACACAATAAATAATAGGGCACCTAATATCGATCCTTGTGGTACTCCGTAATCATTGTTAATTATATTTGATTTTTCGTTGTTTACTTTAGTGACTTGTTTTCTGTTTGTTAAATAGGATTCAAACCATTTTAATTCTGTATTCATGATGCCATAGTTATACAATTTTTGTAGAAGAATATTCCTGTCGATCGTCTCAAAAACTCTTTTAAAATCGAGAAAGATTGCTAAAATTTTGTTGTTTTTTTCTATCTTTTTCCATCTATTAATTAGGTAATTAACTGCAGTTTCGCATGAGAATTTTTTTCTAAAGCCGGACTGGTACTTTGTCAGCAATTGGTTTGTTTCAAGATATTCTTCGAGTTGTTCCTTAACAACTTTTTCTAATATCTTTTCGCATGTCTTCAGGGTGTTGATTGGACGAAATTCTTCACATTTTCTGGTTTTTGCCACCTTTTCTATTAGAGTTATCATCGAGGTTTTCCAATTCTCCGGGAATATACCTGTCTTTAATGACTCATTTATTATATTTAACATCGTTTTTCCTATTATATTCCAGCTATTTAATATTATTTTACTAGATTTTATTGTAGTCAGATTTGTTTTTTAGGTTCATACATATATTTTTTAGTTCTTCTAGAGTTATTGCACGAAATATAAATTGGGAGTTTATCACAGATATGTTGACATGGTTAATATATTGCACATTATTATTTATCGTCTCCCTTATTGATCTAATACTATCAACAAAATAATTATTAAATTTATCGGCTATTTCACAATTTTCCTTATATTCTATTTGGTTAAATATCACAGATTCAATTGCATTTTAAATTATGTATGAATTTTTATTAGTCGAACTTTTTCTTTATGTAAATTGTTAATTTTTTTTAACGGGCTTAAGTTCGAATCTTGCATGACTGCAAATTATTTTTTGTTATTTTATTAATAAATGAATTTTTTTTAAATTCTATTTATTATTTTTTATATTAAGATTGGAATATTAAGAATATTTTTTAATAATCATCAAACCAGCAGAACGGATCAGTACTGATTTCGAGGCCGCTACGCCATCTCATCAGCGTTCTTTGTTCAATTTTTCCACTTTTTACAAGTGGTGCTAGTTAGTAGGAATATCAACTATTTAACCAATATTTTAACGAGAATTGAATATGAGAAGTTATCACATTCATATTATTAAGTTATTACATTTTGGTTAGTACGAAATTCCCCAACCCTGACGATTAATATTCCAAATATTCCAATATCTCTTTTGCTTTTTCGAGAGCCATCGGCTGCTGATAGGTAAAGCTTCTTTGTTATTTATGTTCAAGTAATTGAATTTAGTTGTCAATTTACTTTGAACAAGTGCGCGTGCCCCCGCAATGTTTTTAAATTATGTATGAATTTTTATTAGTCGAACTTTTTCTTTATGTAAATTGTTAATTTTTTTTTTAACGGGCTTAAGTTCGAATCTTGCATGACTGCAAATTATTTTTTGTTATTTTATTAATAAATGAATTTTTTTTTAAATTCTATTTATTATTTTTTATATTAAGATTGGAATATTAAGAATATTTTTTAATAATCATCAAACCAGCAGAACGGATCAGTACTGATTTCGAGGCCGCTACGCCATCTCATCAGCATTCTTTGTTCAATTTTTCCACTTTTTACAAGTGGTGCTAGTTAGTACGAATATCAACTATTTAACCAATATTTTAACGAGAATTGAATATGAGAAGTTATCACATTCATATTATTAAGTTATTACATTTTGGTTAGTACGAAATTCCCCAACCCTGACGATTAATATTCCAAATATTCCAATATCTCTTTTGCTTTTTCCAGAGCCATCGGCTGCTGATAGGTAAAGCTTCTTTGTTATTTATGTTCAAGTAATTGAATTTAGTTGTCAATTTACTTTGAACAAGTGCGCGTGCCCCCGCAATGTTTTTAAATTATGTATGAATTTTTATTAGTCGAACTTTTTCTTTATGTAAATTGTTAATTTTTTTTTATTTTTTTAACGGGCTTAAGTTCGAATCTTGCATGACTGCAAATTATTTTTTGTTATTTTATTAATAAATGAATTTTTTTTAAATTCTATTTATTATTTTTTATATTAAGATTGGAATATTAAGAATATTTTTTAATAATCATCAAACCAGCAGAACGGATCAGTACTGATTTCGAGGCCGCTACGCCATCTCATCAGCGTTCTTTGTTCAATTTTTCCACTTTTTACAAGTGGTGCTAGTTAGTAGGAATATCAACTATTTAACCAATATTTTAACGAGAATTGAATATGAGAAGTTATCACATTCATATTATTAAGTTATTACATTTTGGTTAGTACGAAATTCCCAACCCTGACGATTAATATTCCAAATATTCCAATATCTCTTTTGCTTTTTCCAGAGCCATCGGCTGCTGATAGGTAAAGCTTCTTTGTTATTTATGTTCAAGTAATTGAATTTAGTTGTCAATTTACTTTGAACAAGTGCGCGTGCCCCCGCAATGTTTTTAAATTATGTATGAATTTTTATTAGTCGAACTTTTTCTTTATGTAAATTGTTAATTTTTTTTTAACGGGCTTAAGTTCGAATCTTGCATGACTGCAAATTATTTTTTGTTATTTTATTAATAAATGAATTTTTTTTAAATTCTATTTATTATTTTTTATATTAAGATTGGAATATTAAGAATATTTTTTAATAATCATCAAACCAGCAGAACGGATCAGTACTGATTTCGAGGCCGCTACGCCATCTCATCAGCGTTCTTTGTTCAATTTTTCCACTTTTTACAAGTGGTGCTAGTTAGTAGGAATATCAACTATTTAACCAATATTTTAACGAGAATTGAATATGAGAAGTTATCACATTCATATTATTAAGTTATTACATTTTGGTTAGTAATATGAATGTGATAACTTCTCATATTCAATTCTCGTTAAAATATTGGTTAAATAGTTGATATTCCTACTAACTAGCACCACTTGTAAAAAGTGGAAAAATTGAACAAAGAACGCTGATGAGATGGCGTAGCGGCCTCGAAATCAGTACTGATCCGTTCTGCTGGTTTGATGATTATTAAAAAATATTCTTAATATTCCAATCTTAATATAAAAAATAATAAATAGAATTTAAAAAAAATTCATTTATTAATAAAATAACAAAAAATAATTTGCAGTCATGCAAGATTCGAACTTAAGCCCGTTAAAAAAAAAAAATTAACAATTTACAATTGCATTTTAGTTTTTCTTACGAATTTGGCTCTTTATTACTCTCCACATATCTTTCTGATTTTTGGCATCGTTTATTTTTTTATTAATGTATTCATTTTTGGCGTTTTCAATTTTTACTTTATATATACTTCGAATTGTTTTGTAATTATTCCACGCTTCATCATTATTTTGCATTCTAGCGATTTGATAGTTATTAATTTTTTGCCTTTTTAACCGTCTTATTTCATCATTAAACCACATATTTTTATTATTATCAGTAATTATCATATGATATATATATATATATATATATATATATATATATATATATATATATATATAAGATATTTTTCGACCTTGTCAGATTATAAATTAATTTTTATTTTTTCATCAGGCTCGAGGTCAAACCAAATTTAAATAAAACTCTTCTGTGTTTTATTAAATTTTATTATAAAATATTTTTATTTGTATTTTCAATATTTCGAGTTACCATCGGTACTCTTCTTCAGGAAAATTGTTTTCTGTGAAAAGGAACATTTTTTATTATGATTATAGGTAACAAACATACATAATTTATTATGTCTTTAAATATTACAAATAAATAAATGAATAATAAACACTTATACATTAAAACAACAAAAACACACGAACAATCGTTCTTACTTAGAGTAAGGTCGTCAGCTGACCACTTAATAAAGAGGTTAAATGCTTACTAAAGATTTGTTTGTTTATTTTCTTAATTGTTTATATTTATCTAATATATGTCTATATGCTTGCGCGAGTTAAGGTACACGAATATGTAAGTTAAGGTACACGAGTATGTAGATTGATTATTTAAATTTTATCTTTTAAGAAAGATACTCGTAACCTTGAATTGAATCAACCTAACACTTAAGTTAAGCAGAAAATGTTATCATACTTAGTTATGACAAGAACACATTTTTATGTAACAAAGAATATACGATAATAACACATTTTTATGTAACAAAGAATATACGATAATAACACATTTTTATGTAACAAAGAATATATGATAACAACACATTTTAATAACAAAGAATATATGATAAGAACACAATTTTATATAACAAAGAATACATGATAAGTACGTATAAAATATCTAAACAAAGTAATTTAAGAAATAAACAGTTTGTAAACATATTGATAAAGATGAGTAACTAATCCTTATCAATACTTACATTTTTAATATATAAGACAAACTATTCACGAGAATAGTCAGTTTTTGAATTAGCATGTGCACTAAGACATACTCATTAGAATTAAGAGAAAATAAATAAAAGTTGAGCGCACGTCGTTCAGGGAAAAAATATTTTTTTTAATTCTATAATAAATAGACAACTTAACTGGCGATCCTGCCAGGAGATTAATATATTGTTATTCTTCACGAGGCGGACCACGATATTCATCCTTGCCGCAACAAGGATACTAAAACTGACTCTTGTAAAGTAACTCAAGACTCCAGAAATAATTTAAGTAAACTCTGACCACAATAAAGTAAATTTGTGCTCTAGAGAAAATTTAAATTAAAAAATTAAGGTGAACAATTAATGAAGAAACAAAGACAAAAAGTTTTCGATAGTAACAGATTAACGGAAGAAGAAAATATGGCTAATCCTGGTAACCTACAAATAAACATGGAAGCTTTGATACAACAAATTGCAAGTATGCAGCTAACCATGCAATCATTGAATGAAAAAAATGAGGAACTTGAACGAAGATTAAATCAAGCACCCGACCTACAACCAAGCATACCACAACCCTTACGAGCCGTTATGATGACATATAATACCCCGGAACAAATTAATTTGGATGTATTTAAAACATTGCCTGAGTTTAATGGCAATCAACTAGAATTCCGATCATGGAGAGAAGACGTCTCAAGGTTAATGAATGGAATAAAACAACATGAATTTTCAAACAGGTATTGTGAAGCTTTATCAATAGTAAAGACAAAAATACGAGGATCTGCATCAGATGTCCTTATAAATCACAACACAATATTTAATTGGGAGGCTATAAAAAATCGTTTGGACTACACATACGCAGATCAAAGACCAATCTATGTATTACAAGACGAATTGAGAAGACTTCAACAAGGCAATAAAACTCTAAGCCAGTAAAATGATGACATAAACAGATCCCTGACTCTCATCACGTCAAAAATTTCGATGTCAGGTCATCCAAAAAATACAATTGAGATAATGATGGAAGAAGCTGTTCAGGAAGCAGTCAGAGTATTTAAGGATGGAATTAAAAACTCTTATATAAGATCCACTCTTCATGGTAACCAAATTAAGGATCTAGAACATGCATATGCAATTGCGAGAACAATTGAGCATGATAATGAACATAGACGATTAAATCTAAGTTATGAAGAGCCCAGACAAGAAGGATATGTTCGTCCGAAGCACCAATCGAGACAAGAATTTCAAAGACGTCCAAATATAACAACATTTAAGCAACATGGACATCATCATCAACAGAATTATACTCGTCCGGAACCAATGGATATATCATCAGGAAATACTCGACAGTTTATAACAAAACCTTGGATCAACAATGTATCAACACAACAACAACGATATAACCAGCAACAATCGAGTTTCAACCAACAAGGTACCTACAACTCCAATATACCTAAAAGGCAACGAGAACCCAGTGGTAATTACCAGCATCAAAAAGCTATGCGAGTGAATAACCTATGTATGGAAGATGACAAAGATGACATGTGTGTAGAAACTGGAAATTCATCAAATATTGTAAGTAAAAAGAAAAATAATTTTAAGCATTTAAACTAAGACACGGGTTGCCTTGTCTCACCTTGTCAGACGGTAGTAGAGATTATCTTGTACTAGTTGACACAGGTGCAACCCATAACTATGTAAATTCAGAAATTAAGTTAAGTGACTCTGAAAATTTAAAAGAAAACGTTAAGGTTTATTCAATTCACGGTACATCTACTTTGGAAAAAAAACAAACTGCTCAAATATTTAATAAAATATTAGATTTCTACGAAACAGATGAATTAAAAGATTTTGATATATTATTAGGTTACAAAGGATTAAAAACATTAAAAGGAAAAATAGATTTAGATAAAATGATATTTAAATTAGAGGAAGAGGAAACAATTAAAATTAATTATTTAGTTAATGAAAAATATGAAAAATATAGAAGAAGAATAGATGATTTAATGGAAGAAAACAATGGCATTGGGCCATTACCTTTTACAAATCTACTGGAAGCGACAATTAGAACAGTGACAGAAGATCCTATTTATACAAAACAGTACCCATACCCAATAGCTGACAATGAATTTGTTAATAAGGAAGTTAAAAGATTACTTGATAAAGGTATCATTTCAAAAAGTAATAGCCCTTTCAACTCACCGATTTGGACAGTCCCAAAAAAAGGATTAGACGAATCAGGTCAACCCAAGCGTAGAATGGTCGTAGACTTTCAAAAACTAAATAAAAATACTATTTCAGATAAATACCCTATACCAGATATTACGACGGTACTGCAAAATTTAGGACAGGCCTCATTGTTTACAACACTTGATTTGGAATCAGGATTCCATCAAATAAAAATTAAAGATTCTGATCAGGAAAAGACAGCTTTCTCTGTCTTAGGTGGTCACTATGAATATAAAAGAATGCCTTTCGGTTTAAAAAATGCTCCTGCCATCTTTCAAAGATGCGTAGACGAAATACTTCGTGATTACATTGGAAAATTTCCTTATGTCTATATTGATGACGTTTTAATATATTCATCATCGGCTGATGAGCATATGAAACATATTGAAATTGTCTTCGAAGCCCTAAATAAGGCAACTCTAAGAATATCCAAAGATAAAAGTAAGTTTTTTCAAACAGAAGTTGAATATTTAGGACATGTAATTAAGCATGGAAAAATCTCAACAAATCCAGAAAAAATTGAAGCAATAGATAAACTGCCCATTCCGCAAAATTTAAAGGAACTTAGAGGTTTTCTAGGAATGACAGGTTACTACCGTAAGTTTGTAAAGAACTATGCAACAATAGCTAAGCCACTTACTGTTCATTTGAGAGGAGAAAATGGTAATGTTACAAAAAATCAAAGTAAAAATACTATAATAAAATTAGATCAACCAGGCATAGATGCGTTCAATAAATTAAAAAATTGTTTAAAGGAACAAGTGGAACTTCAACAACCCAGAGTTGATAAACCATTTGAACTCACGACAGATGCATCAAACATAGCTTTAGGTGCAGTACTAACACAACTAGGTAAACCGATTGCTTTTATTAGTAGAACTTTGTCAAGTACTGAGGAAAACTACAGTACCAACGAAAAAGAATTATTAGCCATAATTTGGGCATTACAAAAATTCAGGAACTATGTCTACGGAAGTCCAGACTTAACAATATTTACTGACCATCAGTCATTAACATTTTCCATTTCGGATAAAAATCCAAACACAAAGCTGAAACGCTGGAAGAATATAATTGAATATGGTGCTAAGCTTAAGTATAAGCCAGGTAAAGAAAACATAGTAGCAGACGCATTGTCAAGACACATTGTAAATGTACTAAGTACGACATCAGAAGACACCATACATTCAGCCGAATCATCTTTAGAAACTATATTTAAAACTGTTCATACTCCATTTAATGCATATGGTATACAAATTGATCTAGTACCAAATAAACACATCAATGAAGTAAGAACACGTACAGTTTTTCCAAATAGAATAAGACATACAATAAATTATACGTCAGAACAAAATTTGATAGAAGAATTAAAAAAGGTGATAATACCAAAACGAATAACAGCTATACATGCGACAGCAGAAACTATATTCAAAGTAGCTCCTATTATCAAAAATACATTTTTAAACACAACATTTATACATACACCAATTAAACTAAAAGACATTATTGATAAAGAACAACAACGTAATATTGTTGAATTTACACATAATCGTGCACACAGAGGCTACAAAAATAATATCAAAGAAATATTATTAACATGTTACTGGCCCGATATGAGAAAACATTGCAAAGCATACAACAAAAAATGCTCACCATGTCTTTTCGGTAAATACGAAAGAAATCCAATAAAACAACCATTGAGAGATGCTACAATTCCAACAGAACCTAATCAGCTCATACACATGGACGTATATTACAATGAAAATAAAACATTTATTTGCGCTATCGACAAATTCTCCAAATACGTCGTAGTGAGACAAGTTTCAGATAAAACGCATATGGATGAAAAAATAGAAGAACTTATCATTAATAATTATCCCAATTGCAAACGTCTTATGACAGATAACGAACCATGTTTGAACACAGCTGCAGTAAAAATAATGTGCACAAAACACAATATTGATAAAATAAACACACCAGTGTACAGATCATCAGCAAATGGTCAAATAGAAAGAGAACATGGAACGATAACGGAATTAACAAGAATATTAAAGATACAGAATGAAACGAGTTCAACCGAAGAATTATTTACAGCTATAAAAGCACTAAACAACACGATACATTCAGTCACTCAACATAAACCTAGTGAAATACACTTTGGCACTATCCAATTTGATAGTAAAAAAATTTATAATAATTTAAAAAAAGCGTCCGATAAAGTTTTAGGAAAATTAAATCAAGGAACAAAACACAGAACCTTTACAGAAGGAGAACAAATTCTAGTGAATATAAAGAATTTAAGGAAAAAAAGTGACGCTAAGTACAAAAAACATATTGTTCATGAAGATCGTGAGGACACGATTTTAACAAAGGGAGGAGTAATAGTTCATAAAAACAATATTAAAAACTACACTTTAAACAAAAATGATGATATTATACCTGATATTACTCGCCGCGGTATGCCAAATAAATAAGGCAACCATGGAACTAAAAAACCTGCAAAATCAGAAATACGTTCTAACTAGAACTGATGACGTTCTTTTATATGATGACCAGTCATATCTTTTTCACGTCACTAATTTGACGAAAATCTTAACTCCATATTGGAAGATTGTTACAGAGGAATATAAACCAACTGCTCAAGAAACTATCTGGATAAAGAAGATTGAAGCTTTAGCAGATCAATTAAATGAACACAAACGGTACTCAAGATCCTTAAACTTTCTAGGATCAGCATTGAAATTTATCACAGGAAATCCGGATCATGACGACTTTATTGAAATGGAAACAGCAATAAATAAATTAATAAACAACAACCAAAAACAACGCCTAGTTAATTCAAGATTTGAGAAATTAATTGACGAACTACACAATCACACATTAACAAATAACCTTATAATAGAACAGGTGTATGACCAACTTATGCTACTTGTTAGGACAATTAATGCTGCGAAAAACAATGAATATTTAACAGAATCTTTAAACATTGTCGATATAAAGGAAGTAATACAACATGAACTAATTACTGTACCTATAATAAACATATTAGAATACGCAGACGTTCATATTGCTGGAACAGGAGATTTATTTATAGCTATTTATAAATACCCTATACTCAACAATCATTGTAAACTTTTCAAAATCACACCTATAAGCTTTCGACATGGGAAAATCAAAACAGATGAACAAATTGCCTATTGTAATAAAGAATATATTAGAGTCACCCATTGCGAAAATTATCTAGGAAGATATATTTGTCAAAGAAACAACGAAACGGATACATGTATAATTCCACTTCTTGAAGATAAAAATAGCAAATGCACAGTCATTCAGGAATATAACAGTGCATTATTAGAAATTGATGAAGGTTTAATATTATTAGACGGAGACCACACAGTAGAAAACAAATCAATAACAGGAACACATTTAGTTACATATACGGACAAAGTTAATATTGATGGTATTTTATATAGGAACCTTCATGATAGATTAGTAGAAGCCATACATAACAAACACCATGAAGATTTTGAAATAGAAAAAATCATAGAATCAGATAAGGAAAATGCATTTAATAATATAGATTCAATTAGAAAATTCATTATTCCATATGAAGAGCATCCTTTCAGATCAACCTTTTATTCTCTACTTATAATAGTAACAGTTATAGGTATAATTATATTCGGACTAAAATTGTATAAATATTTCTTAATCTATAAACAAAAGAAACAAGCAGAATTATACTACGCATATTATAATACAGTTTTAGGTAGAATTAGGAAAGATCGGGGCGATCTTTTTTAAGAAGGAGGAGAGTTAAGGTACACGAATATGTAAGTTAAGGTACACGAGTATGTAGATTGATTATTTAAATTTTATCTTATAAGAAAGATACTCGTAACCTTGAATTGAATCAACCTAACACTTAAGTTAAGCAGAAAATGTTATCATACTTAGTTATGACAAGAACACATTTTTATGTAACAAAGAATATACGATAATAACACATTTTTATGTAACAAAGAATATACGATAATAACACATTTTTATGTAACAAAGAATATATGATAACAACACATTTTAATAACAAAGAATATATGATAAGAACACAATTTTATATAACAAAGAATACATGATAAGTACGTATAAAATATCTAAACAAAGTAATTTAAGAAATAAACAGTTTGTAAACATATTGATAAAGATGAGTAACTAATCCTTATCAATACTTACATTTTTAATATATAAGACAAACTATTCACGAGAATAGTCAGTTTTTGAATTAGCATGTGCACTAAGACATACTCATTAGAATTAAGAGAAAATAAATAAAAGTTGAGCGCACGTCGTTCAGGGAAAAAATATTTTTTTTAATTCTATAATAAATAGACAACTTAACTCGCGCAATTTTCCGTGTCTGTTTTGTAGTTCATTCTTATATTGGCGGGAGTATTAATTATATGTAACATCTCTATTGTAAACCTTTTTTTATAATTGGTTTCTTGCTGCAGTATTGTTGTATTATTGATGTTCGGAGAGTGTCCAGTATTTGCACAGTGGGCTGCTAACGCTGTTTTTTGGTCACTCATACCTTTTCGTGTTTTATGGTCTGATTTGTGTGCGGATAGTCTAGTGCGAAGTTTAGATTTTGTAGTACCAACATATATTTTATCGCAATTGTTAAACCCATCTCCGTTACAAGGAATTTTATAAATTATATTAGATTTATCCAATTTATCTATTTTTGCTTTAGTTTTCGAAAACAACTTATTTATGGTGTTGCTAGTTCTTAATGCAACGTTAATATTATTCTTATCAAATATGTCCGAGTTGATGATTCTTTCGGAAAAGCCAGGAATGTGGGTTGTTGACTTATACGTTTTTTCAGTTTTTTCAACTGGTGGTCTATTGATGTGTGTTATAGCATTTTTTTACTATTTTCCTTGCTAAACTAGAAGAAAAACTATTTTTCTGCAAAATTTTTGTAATCTTTTTTACATTATGCTTATGATATATACTATCACTTATAAGGACTCTTTTTGCAAAATTTTGGGCTGTATTTATTTTGACGTGTTTGGGATGATTTGAATACCAGTTTATAATGCGGCCCGATGCAGTGGGTTTTTGATACCAATCGAACTTTATCATATTTTGTTCCCGTATTATGAGTGTGTCTAAGTAAGGTAATCTTCCATTTTGTTCTAACTCCATAGTAAACTGTATATGTTTATGGAAACTATTTAAGGCAGTTAGTGTATCTTCTACCATATTTTGTTTTATTACACAAACCAAGTCGTCCACATATTTGCATAGGTAGCGAGGTTTATGGTCTAATTTACCAATTGTAATATCTAATAATTCTTCCATTACAATGTCCGCTATTACTGGTGATGCTGGTGAACCCATCGGCATTCCTTTCAATTGTTCATACAACTTCTCATTATACTTAAAATATCTGTTATCTTTTATACAAAAACTTACAATGTTGATGAATAAATCTTGCGGTATCTTTGTATGTCTCGAAATTTGCTCCCATTTACTTTTTATTATTTCCAAAGATAAATTTACCGGTATGCTCGGAAAAAGTGAAACCACATCGTATGAGACTTAAAATTTCATCTTCTTCAAGTTTTGCGTTGGTTATTTTCGTTTTAAATTCTAAGGCGTCATTTACATTGTATTTTGATTCCTTAGTCAAATTCTTCAATATACCTGTTATGTATTTGCATAGTTCGTAAGATGGTGAATTAATTGAAGAACAAATTGGCCTTAAAGGTATGCCATCTTTATGGATTTTCGGAAGGCCGTAAATTCGTGGTGCTATTGCTACGTTGGTACTTAATTTAAGCTTTTCTCTGCTATCGATTATATTTAAACCAAATAATTTTTCCACTATTGTGTTATTACGTGTTTGCAACCTTGTAGTTGGATCGGATTTTAATCTTTTGTACGTGCACATATCCTGTATTATACCCCTAATTTTTGTTTCATAATCGACTTTTTCCATTGCTACCGTTGTGTTACCTTTGTCTGATTTTAGAATTAAAACATTTTTATTTTTGTTCAAAAATTTTTGTGTTTCGTCCACTGTGCTACATAATATTTTTTCTCTACAAGAGAGTGATCGTTTGCTTAAGTAGTTGTCCAATGTCATAACGTATTTTGTTCTTGCAATTTCTTGCTTATCTTTCTCTTTATTAGTTTGAATCATGTCTTCTCCATCTGCAATACATTTGAACATTGGAAATTCTTGTTTTTTTAAAGGTAGTGCAAATTTTGGACCTAACGATAACAACTTTTGTATGTTGGTTGGGATTGTTTTGTTTGTTGTATTTACAAACCATTCTCTATTATATTTGATTTGTGATTTATGAAGAGTACCGATGGTAACTCGAAATATTGAAAATACAAATAAAAATATTTTATAATAAAATTTAATAAAACACAGAAGAGTTTTATTTAAATTTGGTTTGACCTCGAGCCTGATGAAAAAATAAAAATAAAAATTAATCAGTAATTATCTTTAACTTTTTTACTGCGTTTTCTAAATAACCATCAAATATACATACGGTATTGTTTATATCATTTCTAATATTTAAATATCTTATATTTATTATTTCTCTATTATATCTATTACAATTATATTTAAACAGCTCAACTTCTTTATATGTATTCTGGTTAGGTTCACATTTAGCATTATTTATAATTATATCAATCGCTTCATGATCTGAAATTTTGTTTTCAATATTTACTTTAGCCGTAATATTTCCATTATCTGTGATAATATAGTCTATTATTGTTCGAGTTCTGTGTTAATCTCGTGAATTCATTCATAACTTGTTTAAGGCCACTGTCATTAAGTACGCAGTTTATTTTATTTTTATAAAAACTCTCTTTGTACCAGTCAATATTGAAATCTCCTGCTATTATTACATCACAATTTTCTTCATTTATGTCCTCTAGTATTTCTTCGAATGCCTCAATAAACTCAGTCTCAGCGCTACTCGGCGATCTATACACAGCAATTATTATTAATCTGTTGTTTCCATGCTTTACCAGATGATACCCAATATTGCGAGTCCACATTTTTTTCAGCAATTTTTTTCACGTTACATTTCTTTTTAAAATAGATTGTAGTTCCGTCTGTTCTTGTTGAGTTCGACAGTGCTGAATGGTGGTTATACCCGTCTAGCTGTATTTCCTCTTCATTTACATCATTTGTTAAGTGCGTTTCGGACAAAATAATAAATTCAGGTTGTATAGTTTCACAGATTTTCACAATTTGGTTATAATTATTTAAGAGTCCTTGTATGTTCGTATATATGCCTCGAATTTGCCTTGATTGTTATTCTAATATGCCAATTCTTCTCTTTTTGGCATTCAGTTTGTTCTGGAATACCGGACATTCTCTGCTTGTCGTGACATGGTTTTCGTCTAAGCCGAGATTAAATATGTTATTCATATTTACGCAGTTTATGCATTTGATAATTATTTCTTTGTTACATTCTTTCGATTTATGGCTTCCATGGCATTTGTAGCATATTTCCTGGTTTTTGCATTCTCCAGATTTGTGGTTATAGCCTTCACACTTGAAGCATTGCACAATTTCAGTACCATCGAAAACCCTGCATTTTTCCCATCCAATGTTCACCTTTTCTGCATTCATAACTTTTCCGTAAGATTGATCGTCTATTTTAAGTATCGCATTATATATTGTATGTCCATTTCTTTTAAAATCAAATAACTTAATAACTTCCAGATCACTCTTATTTAGGATATAGTTTTGTTTTTTCAGTTTTTCAATTATTTCAGCTTCTGTTAATTTAAATGTCATGCCTATTATTTTTATTTTCATTCCCGTTTGATTTGGTACTTTGACTTCATATGTTTCACTCATATTACTCTCAATTGCTTCTTTAATTTTTTCCCTTTCTTCGTTGCTTTCACTTTGGATGATAATTGATCCATTTTTCTTCTGTTCTACATCAACAATTTTAAAATCGATAGGGTTAATATTTTTATTTATATCTTTAGTTTTAAAAATATTCTGTTTTTCTTTGGGTTTAATAATTAACGGGCTTAGCTTATTAACATCTGGCATCACTGTATTGTCTTTTAATGCATCTGAATATGATACTTTATTTGTTTTGACGTTTGTTTTCTCAATAGTTTTTTTTATTTCATTGCACATCTTTTTGTTTGTTCCTTGAATTGTATCACATATTTCTTTAGTTTTATTTTCTTGAGTATTTAAGGAACCGTATATTTGCTTTATTTCTTTTACGTTAACATCACACAATTTTTGAGCATCGTCCAATTTTTTTAGTCTCTCGTTATATCTTTTTTCAATTGCCTCAAGTAATTGTTTTATTTCACGTTCATTTTCTTTTAGTGCAGTTTTAAATTCGCCTTTGTATTCTATAAGGTTTTCTTTGTTTTTGTTAACATTGGCTTGAACATCCCTGAGCGCTAAGTCTATATTATGTATATACTAGAGACAATCATCACATAAAAACCGTATAAAACCACCAGAATCCAATATTCCTCGAGAGTATTGGTCTAATCCCGAACACTATTTTGCACAATGGAAAACTTTTTTACATATGCCTTCACACATTATGCCCGTTTCGACGCGAATCAAAGTTTTGCATTGATGGCATTCCGCCATATTTTATGTTCAATTTTATTTTCTATTTTAATCGCACAATTTAATGTTTTTTATGTAAGTTTCACTTTCACGAAGGGCAAAACTGCCTTATTTATGGTTTTATAATAGTCCTGTCTATTTTGGAAACCAATAAATATATTTTTTTTTTAATTTTAAGAGCTTTAATCAGCGCGACATGAGAGTTCATTTACTGCTTCTAGAAAAAATCTTTAAACAGCAACTAGAAGAATATGTAGAAACAAACAATATATTATCGAAATATCAGTCCGGTTTTCGAAAAAAACTTTTCGTGTGAAACAGCAGTGAACTATGTAATTAATAGATGTAAAAATATCAATAAAAATAGAAAAATTTTGGTAATTTTTTTTTTCTAGACTTTAAAATAGCTTTTGTGACTATTGATAGGGATATATTATTGCTAAACTTTATAAATATGGAATCCAAAATAAAGAATTGAACTGATTTAGATCATACCTTACAAATAGAAAACAAATAACTAAAGTAAATAATATTATTTCTGACACCGTCAACAATGAATACGGGGTTGGTTGGTTGGTTGGTATACGTGGCTGCCCGCTACACGCAAGCATTCAAGTAGGATCTCTGAGATCCCGTTTTGAAAAACCACTCCACTCGTCAGTGACTACCTATGGAAGCCGTAGTCACTGACGAGTGGAGTGAATACGGGGTACCTCAGGGATCAATTCTGGGTGCTCTTTTGTTTATCTATTAATGACGTGCCTAACATACTAGAGAAATGTGAAAAAGTGGTATATGCGGATGATACCTTAATATTTAGTGAATCTGAAACTGATGAACAGTGCCACAGAAACTTAATGTATGACATGTATGTAAATATTTGGTTAAAAATGAATAAGTTGAAACTAAATGAAAAGAAAACAAAAATATTAGAAATAAACATGAATAGTGAAATAGCCTTTGAAATTAATAACAAAATAATTGAAAAAGTTGAAAACATAAAATATTTAGGATTCGTAATAGACAGAAAATTGAACCTTAAAGATCATGTAGATTACATATGCAAGAAAATTGGGAAAAAATTAGCTTTTTTAAAAGAATAAGAAATAAAGTATCAACAATTACTGCAATAAATATACATACATATATGTATCACACCACAATTAAAACACATTTCATATTCCGTTCAGCAATAGAGAGACTTCAAAAGCTGCAAAACAGGGCTATGAGATCGATAATTAAATGCAATAGATATACTCAAATACAGCACATGCAGGAAGCATTAAAATGGCTGAATATTAGACAGACTTCAACTAAATACCTTTATCTTCATCTATAAAATGAAAATGGGGTACGCACCTGAATATTTAACAGAGCGATTAAGATACGTGAACGAATGTCAACCTTAGTCTTAGAGCAACTAATAGTGCAATGAAAAGATGTCTATTATATAAAGGATTGCAGTTATATAAACTACTAGTCATAAATATAAAAAATTAAAGAAATGTTAATATGTTTAAAAGAAGCTGTGTGCAATTTGTAAGAAGTAAATTATATCAGGGCAATTGAAATAATGGACAATTTGATATAATTTAGTTAATAAGAAAGTATTTTTAATACTACTAAATAAATAAATAAAAATAAACAAATAAATATTTAATATTTATCTTTTAAGCCACTAACATTTCTTATTTTCTTCCCATGTGAACTGGTCTTCTTCGTAGATTTCCTTTTTCCAGATGGGTACAAGTCTCTTTAAGTCGTCAATTGCTACTGCCACAGCCCGCAACGATGTTTCACGTTCTGGTGAAGAAATAGCGATAACTACGCTAGCTTCTCGAATTCCAACTAAACCCAAACGATGATATATAATGATATTCACTATATCTGGCCATTTTTGCCTCAAATCATTACAAATGAGCTCAAGATACTTTAATGCCATTGGCTCGAACGCTTCATATTCCAATCTTAACATCTGTATATGTTATTTAAAACAAATAGCTTAGTTTAACTTTACCGATGCAGCTCCGATTTAAAAAAAAATATTCCATATTATGGAAAAATTAATTTTAAGTAGAAATTGTAAAACCCGCGGGAACGCTTATTTTTGGAGTTACGGACGCGAAGTTGCCCTATCTTCGAAGAACATAGGGCAACTATCATTGGATACTGAATGACAAAAGCTTGATAGTTATAAAAATAAACAGAAAAATGTCAGAAACGATAGGGTGAATCACTTCTTCCAGACTACCCATTAACCTCGCTTGTTTTACAAACTTTGTCAATTTTTGTCATTGGCTTTGCACCAGCGGAGGAAAATCATTTTCTGGTGCTTACTGCGTAATTCGATTCGAATAGAAAACTGTTCTAAATTGCATGCTTGTATAACTCTAATGATTTTCTTTCGAATCGGGTTATTCTGAATTGCGATGCGAAAGCAATTGCTTTCAATGCTAAAAGCATACAAATGCGTTCAGTTTTTCATTCGCATCGCATTACAGAGTAATCCCCCAGTTTTTCATTCGTATCGCAATTCAGCATAAGCCTCCTGTACATTGCCATTAATCGACATATGTACATAGAGAAAATCAAACACCGGACGGCAACCCCAAAAACTTCACTAATCGAAGTCATTGTTTGACATATAGAGAAGAAACCCGTTAAGGCCGACCTTTACTCACGAAGCCACTGTTCGAGATATAAAGAGAAAACCCGTAAGCCCTGCCGGAGACGGCCAATGCAGGAAGCTTTCACTCATCGAAGCCATTGTTTGATATGCAGAGAAGGCACCAGTTAAGCCCGACAAGAGGCAGGCAATGCAAAAATAGTTTACACAAGAAGCTACTGTCCAAGATACATAAAGGGGAAAATCAAATCCGGTACGTGTACTGCTTTACTCAAAGCAGAAAACATTTTATATGATACCTATGTTGTTACATTAAATAAAAAATTTACTGAAAATACTTTATAAACTTGTAAAACTTTACAGGTCCGTAACTCGGAATATATGCTTTTGAGCGGTTTTTTATTTAACAATTTCTTAGAATTCATTTTCCTATAACATTTTTGTTTAAATCGAAGTTGTGTAGGCAAATTTGTTCAAAACTATCCTCTTTTTAGCCAATTGCGTTTTCTCACTTTTTTTCCTTCTAAGTTATTTGGTGTGGTTCCAACAAACATTGATATAGATCCACAACATTCTGACGACGCCATGTTGGTTATTGCGCCAACGTCTAAGGTATTATGAACAAGTTTTAAATGATTCATTGAGTTATATTGTCTCTACAATCACAGTATATTTTTTATCCGCCACTTATTGGAGGTATGATAGCTACTTCGTCTCCTTCTTGTAATTGCAAAACAACCGACAAATTATCGCAGTAGTTCTCGTTGATTGCTAATATCAAACTTTCTCGGATCACTTCCAAATTAAAATCGCTGGAAATTCGCCGCAAAAGATCCTGCGCAATAATATTTGGTGAATCCAACTGATAAGAGACTTCGTTTAATCCGGATAAATCACGCGCTTTTGCAAAAAATAGAATTTTTATTGATATTGCACTTTTATGCATTTTAATACATACTGTTGTTAGCCCAAGGCGAATTCACTTGTGTTAGCCTATGCTCAAGGCAGATTTACCAGGTACTCTTACTAGTACAACAATGAAACAACTCCAAGAACCACACGTATTTTGTTGGTAGAATATGAAGAGCTAATGTCAAAATCAAGGAAGAAGATGCATCATTAACAAGGAAGCAAGGTAAATCAATATAAGGTAGACTCGCGGCGAAAGCGAATTAATATGGATCTTCTGTGACTGTCAAACAGTTGCGTATGTCAAATTAGTATTTTGACATTTGTGAATGAATTGAGTTGCATAGAGTTGCTTATATTTTATCACATCAGCACGTGCTAAACAATTATTAATTTTTATTTAAAATATCCATTAATTAAAAATAGATGCTCATAATGCCTTGCTCATAACGTTTTTAGGCAACTGGCAAGAGGCGTAAAGTTTACTAGCAGAACGAAAAAAGGTAGGGGTTCTTAACATGAATAATGAATTAATTAGAAAATGTCCAGTTTTTCCTCCAGCAAAGCACTCAAGAGGTTGCTAAATCCGAGGAATACGACACTAAGCAATATATGGGACACGATGATTCTAATGAGGGCCTTAGAGAGTTTCTAGTGGTTACTGATGTGCAAACGTTTAAATTAATATCAGGAGTTACAAGAGCAGAAAGACCGGGAAGATCGATTACATTTTTTACGCAAGACGATACACCACATTTGAGAAGGTGCCTACCACTCTATGAAATATATTGCCTACCACAATCTAATTCGTGTAACCCATACTGAAGCCGAAGCTGAGGGAATTATGGTAAAAATAGTGTATGTTGATATATAAGTATTTAAAAAATTTTAACTGTTGCTTATTTACCAGGTTCGTGACGGTCCAGATGATACTGGTAGATATTTTGATCGTCCCGGTAAATTGTCGGATTACTTCCCCTCTCCGTACCCCAACGAAGAGGCTGCCCGTGCTGCTAATAATGGTGCCCACCTGACTTAAGTTACATTGTTTCATCCCGTAAAGGTGGGGAAGACTACATCTTCTCCTTACTTACCGGGTACTTTGACGCACTAGCTGGTGTACAACTGCTTGAAGGTCAATATTTTAACCACTATTTCGCAGGTGGTACAATTGGTATGGCCCAAGTGCTGTACAATGAGGTTAGTAATATTTCATAATAAACCAATATTGTAGTTACCATTTCATTTGTCTTAAGGTTATTGAATATCAAGATGGCACCCCACCTACTCAAAGTCAATTGGCCAAAGATATAGCTGCTTTTCTTAAAAGGACCTCAGAACATGATGTTCACAAGAATATGATTATTAAAGTTATAGGTATCATGACATTCTTGACCATCATTTCTTATTACATTAAGAGACACAAGTGGTCTTCATTGAAATCAAGAAAGATCTTCTACGTGGCCAAGAAAGATTCGAAGCTAAATTATTTATAAAATAATAAAAACGCCACACATTTCTATTTACAAACAAAAGATTATGCAATTAAGCTCACTTTACAGAAGAACTAGATCTATATAATCTTTTGATAGTGATTGAAAAATAAATATGTTATTAGAAATATGTTTAAACTAAGAGCTAAATTTAAAACCAAGGAAAAGTCAAAGAAAATAAAAATTACTGTTACGAGTAATTTAAATAACCAAAAGAAACTGAAGTTATCTCTTAAGGAAAAGTTTCCCATTCAACAACTCCTGCAGAATTAATATTTTTATGCAAATACTTTTACACAAACACTTTTTTTCTTCTAGTCAGAAATTAAAAATTTTTTTCAAAGAAAGAAGAAGACTAGTAAATATACTTTGACAGTCGAAGCTGATCAGAGCAAAGTAGCAAAAAATTTTTAAAACAGCTGTCGAGGCTACCTGTTATGAATTTGCCTTGAGTTCAACCGGGCAAAAAAGTCGACGACGAAGCTTACCCTAAATTATAATCGGCGGCGCCAGGACGTACTTAACCAGGTGGCAGCGTTAAGAATTTTACAATTTTTTGCTCTTAAGCGGCATGGCCACACATCAAACTGATGCTTCAAACCTGTGTATGAGTAGGTAAAATTCTGTTTGGCAGTGAAAATCTAAATTGTTTTGATATTCTTCAAACTCACATCAAACCATACGTGTGAGTTTTTTTCACTAACACTATCAAGGAAAAGCAGAGTTTGAAGCGTCAGTTTGATGTGTGGCCATGCCGCTTTACTTGAGGGTTGCACGATCAAGTTTTGCCTTTCAAATTTTAATACATTCACACTTTTTCACTAATCCACTCATACTTTTAAAATTTGCTTCGAACTTGCCTTCAAATTTTCTCTCCAACTGAGTGTTCAAATATTAGGCAAAAAAATGACAGCAATTTCAATGAGCACACATTTCGTTTTGTTTTCAAATATTCTAACGCCATAGTGTTCTTGTGTTGTTTTATTACAAATAAAATTTATATTATTTTGAATGTTTTTCTTGAAAACGGCATTTTGAAAATAAACTTGCTTTGAAATTGCGTGCAGCCTACGTCACAACTTTCAAATTAAGTTACTTTTGACAATCAGTATGTGTGAAAAAACTTGATAGCAAATCTTGGTCGTGTAACTGTAGCGTTATACAAGGCAGATTTACCAGGTACTCTCAAAGTACAACAATTAACAACACCAAAAACCACACATATATTAGCTGTGTTCATTTACTAAAATTTTTTACAAATTTGTAACAATTGTTACTAGAAAGTGTTCATTAACCCAAAAAATTTGCAACGAGAGAGCGGCGAAAGAGCGTAAAAAATTGAGATACAGAAAAATTATTGCAAGTTTTTACAAGTAAAATTTTTACTTGCAATAATTATTCGAACAGCTGTTTTGTGTTTGTGTTTATAAAACAATATTTCTAAATTAAGTTGAATATAAAAATATTTTGGAAATTTTATGAAATTGTAAGTAACTGTAAACTTTTAAAACAATAAAAGGTATTAAAAAGATGTTGCGACGATTTACGAGCCTCGTGGAGTGCGTGCGGCTCTGCATGGGTTAAAAAAAAAAAATTTCTTGAACGGTGCGCACCTAAAAAAATAAAGATAGAAAACATTATTTTTCAAGTCTCTTTCCTGAAGTGAAATTAAAAAAAAAAAACAAAATTGGATAAAATACCCAAACGAT
Source organism: Linnaemya tessellans (assembly GCA_951800035.1). Classification (NCBI taxonomy): domain Eukaryota; kingdom Metazoa; phylum Arthropoda; class Insecta; order Diptera; family Tachinidae; genus Linnaemya; species Linnaemya tessellans. Next base: position 69,762,295 of record OX637532.1, read on the forward strand.
TGCAATCACCCCGAATACATATCGACAAAAACCCAGGACGATTCTCGGTAGTGGACAAAGAGATCCAGGAAAAGGAGCAAAGAGGTGCGCTACCAAAATCCAGGTTTATATACCGAAAAATCCGCACAACCAGGTAAACACGTAACAAATTAATAAGAAAGGCAAAGCAGTGGAATAAAAGAAAAAAACCACACAACCAGCCAGTGATAGTCCAATAGACGATAAAACAATTGCAAGAAAAAAAATTTAAGAATCGTTTGATACAAACCAAAAAGAAGAAAAATATATAGAAAAGAAAATTTGTTAACTTAAAAAGAAAAAAAAAGGAGGAAGAATATATATAATTATTATTTAGAGTTTTTTTATGTATTTATATATTTAAATTTTATTACATTTTTTGTGTTTGTGATTGTATGTTGCATAGTGCATTGTTTTTTTTTAGCCTAAAAGTCGCCTAGACGTGCCAGAAAAACTAGGTTAAGTAGTGGCTACTGCCCATTAGATGGCAGCCATTTTATAATACACAAGAAAGGAAACTGCATATCAGATATTTGAAACAAGTAAATTTTGTTTTGGCATTATTGTGGAATAGAACCCATCAAACTTTAGGGAGCTCCTTCAAGCTAGGGTATGTTAGCAAAAATATTAAAACAAAAGGATTGAATCGTCGGATAGTTTTGTTTTGTTTAAATCGAAAGTCATCAGAGCGGGGAAAAATTAAAACGTTCATCTATGCAACGTAGAAATAGTATTCCAAGTGTATAAAAAAAATTGTAATATTTTTTTGTAGCGTATTTGTTTAGTTTTTTCTTTTTATGTACATAGTTATAGAAAATTAGATTTTTATATGTTTTTTTTTATCTATAATAGGAATATTTATATTAGTTTAAAAATAGAAAAAAAGATAGTTTGTTAATAAATAAAAACCAAAAGTATGTATTTGTTAATCTGAAAAAAAGAAAAGATGAATTGTTGGATGTAGAATTTGAAGCAGGGGAAGGCATGAAGGTAAGTTAGGGTTGGAAACGTCGGCCGGTTATAGGGGTCACAAAATAGATTTACCTTAGGTCCCACTTGTGACATGGTTGGGAGGGCAAAGTAGGGCACAAAACCTGCTTGAAATTAAAAAGAACAATAAGAGCAGAAGGAAAGTGTTATGAGGTGGTATGTCTTTGTGTTAGTGTATGTTTTGTTTTTTTTTGTTCCTTTTAAATTTTATGTGCAGCGTACCCAGTGAGAGGGTGGGAACCTTCTGGGATGTGTTTACCGATGAAAGAGCTAAACGGAAACCTCACTGGTCTCTACGGCTGTAACATAAATGGCGCCCAATTTAAACTTAAAATTTAAAAGCGTAGTTTGGCACCTCATGATGGCGCCAAAACCGCTAGACATATTTGAAACTGCAAAGCAGCGTTCAAAATAATGTTTTGAAGATCATGTAGACTACCAACACATGAAAACAATAGCCCAAAAGTTTTTTTTTTCAATAGCCATAGGATGAACGCATCTCTGATAGCTGAATTTGGAATCGCTTGGTAGCACTTTGAGGCGCGGTCTTGCGAAGTTAGTACTGAGCGAAACAAATTTCATAGGTCAGAGCGCCATCCCAGAAGATTGCTTTTTATGAAAACACCTAATAGCTTAGAGAGTCCGAACGGCAATGTCTAATTGTATTAGCTCGTTTTCTGTAGTTTTGTTAATTAACGTTAGAATCTGTTTATATGATGTGTTAGATGACTTCGATAGCCGCCTGGGTATATCAAAATAAGGTTTTTCGTGTTTTGTTTTGCCCAGGGTCTGTAGTATCGCCGTGTCTGTAGGTTTTTCATGTAGCTCATCACATGCAAGAGAACATAGGATGAAGGTATATGAGACCGTGTGCAACACATTAGAATTTTGTTTAAGTAATTTGTTTTATGTACTACTGTATAACATTTGAAATCTGCCCTTAACGTTGAAATGAACCGACGCCAATCGAATCTGAATGCCAAACCCGTTAAATTTGAACTTGAATTTAAAATACATACATATACACGGTTTGGAAAATTTGTTTTAGTGTTGAAACAGAATTTAAGAATTATAATAGTACGTAAGAAAATTAATAACTCTTATTTGTATATATATATATATATATATATATATATATATATATATATATATATTTTTTTTTTTTTTGAGGTTTTCGCCCACTCATAGATAAATACGGCCTTTCAAATTTGTTTTTAGTTGAATTATATATATCTGGAGTTCAGGAGTACGTTTTTTTTTGTTAGGGAATGCCCAAAAGTCCTTGTGAGGTAAGAGACCGAAAAAGAGAAAGGGGGACACAGTTTGACTTAAATAGATCTACCCCGCTTGAATTTAGCAAGGCGTACAAAACAAATACACCTAGTCAGAAAGTTAGTGTAGAGCAGAGAAAGATGAGTCAACCCGTAGCCAAAACAACCGCGCAGATTCACGACAAATCTGAAACCATCATGGCAGATAGACCCAGCACCAGTGCTGCGCTCATGGGTGCATCTTATCAACCGGTCAAGAATCCTCCGATTAATCTAGAACAAAATAGTTTAGTACAAATAGCAGAAATGAAGAGGCAAATAGCAGATTTAACCGCCACTGTAGGGAAACTGAGCATTGTGTTGCAACATATTCAACTAGAAAACAAGAAATTATTAGATGAAATAGTTCCAATGGTAAAGAGAAGTGAAGATAATAGTTTTCATAGAACCATGCCCACAAGCGCAGATAACTCTTCAAAAGCGTCAATCGAAAATGAGCCAAGAAATCAAAAATATCAACGATTGAGAATTGATAAATGGGGTCTGGAGTTTGATGGCAAAGTCAAGAAACTGGCAGTAGAAGTAGAAACAGTATGCAGTTTCATGGGAAGAGGTCATGGACAACTTCCATTTGCTGGTCAAGGGAGTAGCCGAGAAGTGGTATTGGCTGTTTGTGCAGACTAACTTGGTAACAGAATGGTCCACTCTAAAAGAGGCCTTGATGAAGCAGTACCAATCCACCAGGTCAAGCTTTGAATTGATGAGCGATATGGTAGAGCGGAAGCAGCAATCAGGAGAAGATATCGATTCATTTTTCTTTATCATGAGTCAGATGCGCTCCAGGCTAAATATTTCGGTTTCGGAAAGGGAAATGATAAAGATGATGAAGAAAAATCTGAGAGAAGATATAAGAAGTAGAGTCTACCCGATTAATGTTGATTCTATTGAAGAGTTGCGACAGGAATGTATCGAAGCGGAAAAGGTATTCTGTCGTAAGGAGGTTAGAAATACCTATCCGGCTACTACCAACAGATTCCACAGGCATGTGCATGAAGTGTACGAAGATCCTGTCTGCCATGTAGAGGATTTAGCAGTGCTCCAAACAAAAGAATCAACCGGTCAAATATCCAAAAATCAAATGGAATGTTGGAATTGCCATCAAAAAGGCCATGTATTTTATTTCTGCCCGTCGGAGGAGAGGGCTATTTTTTGTTATGGTTGCGGCAAGCCGAACGTCATTTCGCCAAATTGCACCGAGTGCAGGGCTCGTTATTTTCGGAGGAGCGAAGGGACTGCGGGGAACCATCGTTCGAGCGGCAACCCGCAAAAACCCCTAAATTAGGAGAGAAAAAAACAATTAATTTATAAAAAAATAAAAGAGTTTAACGAATTTGTTCCCCAACTGCGACACACCTATAGTTTAGAAGAACGCGAACAGAATTATAATAAAGTAAGAGATAGAATTTTTAATGAACCAATAGGTTACAAAAGGCCGGTCTCAAATCGAATAATTAAAGTAAGGAGGAAATTTCAACAAAAAAGGAAGGAGCGGAAGTTGATCATAGAATCTGTGGAATCAGTCAGCCGGAAAGATGATCTGAGGCCATTTGCTGAAATAGGTATAGGAGATTACAAATTAAGGGGATTGCTAGATACAGGTGCATCCGTGAGCTTGTTAGGAAAAAACTGCAGAGAATTGGTGGAGGGCTTAGGATGTGATTTTAAGCCGATATTTTCATTCGTTTCTACGGCAGCAGGACAAAAACATAGGCTGCTAGGAAAAATTGAATTAGATGTTAATTTTAAAGAAAGGATGGATAAAATCACATTTTACTTGTGCCCAGATTTGGAGCAAGAAGCTTATTTAGGGGTTGATTTCTGGACCAAATTTGGTTTAGCCCCAGAGATTTTTCAGGTGGAGGATTTAAATTTGGAAAAAATACAGGAGGATTTTGAAACAGAGGACCATAGATTGTGTCCGCACGTGCTTAATTCCGATGAACAGGCCAGATTGCATGAGGTAATAGGGAAATTTTCTACATTTGAAAAGGATGGTCTAGGGTGTACTCCGCTTGAAAAACACTCCATAAAATTGGTAGAGAGTGCAGTTCCGTTCAAAGACCGACACTATCCTTTATCGCCAGCTATACAGGAAATTGTGTACAAGGAAATCGATAGTATGTTAGCGTTGAACGTTATTGAAGAGAGCGAAGGTCCCTGGTCGAATAGGACGACAGTCGTCCGAAAACCAAATAAGAATAGATTTTGTCTTGATGCTAGAAAACTAAACAACCTTACAATTAAAGACGCTTACCCACTTCAGAATATTGATGGCATTTTGAGTAGAATTGATGAGACGTATTATATAAGTAGTGTGGATTTGAAATTTGCGTTTTGGCTGATAGAGTTGGAAGAGGAGTGTAAACCGTACACCGCGTTTACCGTATCAGGTCGACCACTTTATCAATTTAGGGTTATGCCCCTTGATCTGTGTAATGCTGCACAACGTTTATGCAGGCTCATGGACAAGGTCATCCCGCAAAGACTTAAGGGGAATGTATTCATTTATTTGGATGATCTGTTAGTTATCTCTGACAGCTTTGAAAAGCATTTGAAAATATTGGAGGTAGTGGCAATATGTTTGAAGAAAGCTAACCTGACTATAGGCCAACAACTGAAATATCTCGGGTTTATTATCGGAGGCGGATGTCTTAAGACAGATCCCGAAAAGATGAAAGCAATCAAAGAGATAAGAATACCAAGAACTCCCTGTGAATTGCGCAGTTTTCTGGGAACAGCAGGCTGGTACCGGAGGTTCATCAAAGACTTTGCATCCATCGCCGCTCCTTTAACGGACAGGCTAAAAAAATCCACAAAGTTTGATATAACTCCAGAAGCTATACAAGCGTTTGAGAGGTTGAAAGGCGCGTTAACTTTTGCCCCAGTAGTGAGGCATGCGGATTTCGCTAAGAGATTCTGGATACAGTGTGAAGCGAGCGATTATGGAATCGGAGCGGTTCTCTATCAGCTAGATGACAACAAGGACGAACATCCGATTGCATTCTACAGTCAAAAACGAAATAAGTGCCAAAAAAATTATACTGTCACTGAAAAAGAATGTTTAGCAGCTGTAATGGCAGTAAAGAAATGTCGTCCTTATATAGAGATGATGCCCTTTACCATCGTGACTGATCATGCCAGCCTTAAGTGGTTGATGACCCTAAAAGATTTGACAGGAAGATTGGCACGGTGGTCGCTTCAATTACAATCCTTCGATTTTGAAATCGAGCACAGAAAAGGCTCTGATAATGTGGTAGCAGATATGCTTTCACGTGTGGTAACAGTTGATACAAGCGTTGAGGAATTGAACCTTGAAGATATATTTGATTTTGAAACTACAGAATTTGCAAGCGAGGAGTATCTGGATTTAATTAAACATATCAATGAAAATAAACATAGTTTGCCAGACTTGAAAGTTGAAGAGGGAGTCGTATATAAGAGGATGGGGTTCAACAGAGGGGTGGAAACTGAATTCCAGTGAAAAATATGGATTCCACCAAACATTTCTCAGCCCATTATTGAAAAGGCTCATGCGAGTCTAACAGCAGCTCATGGAGGGGTTACAAAAACATTAGAACGCCTCAAACGTTTTTTTTATTGGCCTAGAATGCCCACTCAGGTAAACGAGTACATAAGAAATTGCCAGATGTGTAAAGAGATAAAACCCTCAAATCAAAATCTTAGACCAGAAATAGGAAATCAAGTGACTACGGATAGACCATTTCAAAAGTTGTATTTGGATTTCTTAGGAAAATATCCCAGGTCAAAAAGTGGGAACTGCTAAGTATTTATTGTTCTAGACCACTTCTCCAAATATACATTTATTAAAGCCATGAAAGAAGCTACCGATGGAAATATAATTGAATTTTTGGTTCAGGAAGTCTTCCATAAATTTGGTGTTCCGGAAATAATTTACACTGATAATGGAGTCCAATTTGTGTCCAATAAATTTCAAAATATGCTTAATACGTACAAAATACAACACATCAGAACACCAGTGTATCAACCGAGCAGCAACGCTTCAGAACGCGTTAATCAAAGTATCTTAGCAGCTATAAGAGCATATCTCAGAGACGATCATAGGGACTGGGATTTGTATTTATCCGAGATAGCTTGTGCATTGCGAAATTCATTCCATAGTGCGATAGTCTTTACACCATTTTTCGCGCTATTTGGTTTCCACATGTACACAAGCGGTGCCGAATACAAATTAGGCCGGAAATTGCAATCTATTACAGATCACCAGATAGTTTCAGAGCCAAATGAACGTATGAAAGAAATAAGGAACCAGATAAAAGCCAATATGAACCTAGCCTACGAGAAAAGCGCCGGCAGGTATAACAAAAGAGCCCGGAAAGTAAAATTTTTGCCTGGACAAGAAGTATATCGAAGGAACATGGTGCAGAGTAATTTTGCGAAAAACATAAATTCAAAATTTTGCAGAAAATTTCTTAAATGTAGGGTGGTTCGACCGGTCGGTAATAACCTGTACGAGTTAGAGACTCTGGAGGGGAAAACGGTAGGAGTATATCACGTAAAAGATATAAAGGTATAAATTGCTAAAAAACTTAAATTTACACCGCGTAATGAAATCTATTGCAATACTGGGAAGTAGTCAGCTGATTATGTTAATTAAATTATATAATAAAATGTCTGTTTTGTCCCACTTTTCACTAGTTATAGCAATTTAGTCTTTACTTCTAATAAATCTGTGATAATAGTCCCTAGGAATACCTAATAATAGTCCTCAATAGTACCTGATAGATGTAATGTCATATAAAATCTCAATACAGAAACAGTAATGTTTACATACCATCATTTCTTGTGCAATATTAGATATAAGTCCATCATAATTCTGTGATATTTACGTGAGTGGTGTCCCTTTGTTTTAGGATTAGCAGAGAAATCTGGAAGAGATTAAGAAGGACACAAAGTAAACTCTTAAATTTACAGAAACAACATTTCTTTCTCTGAGGAGAAAGGTGACCTGAGAGATGACTCAACATCCGAGAGTAGCCAGGTAGGATGAAGAAAGATGAGTAGAGGTGATGCCCGACATCAATACAAAGGATCTAAACTGAAAAGATACGGAAACATAAATTAGTAATAGAAAAGAAATTGACGATACATTACGTAGATATCATTTAGTTAAATGGCCTCAATTTTGTAGGCGTTCGATTTGCACTTAATGCTGGATGGGTTATGATAACGATTTGAAAAAAAAGGATCTTTTATGATAGGTATATGGGTTTGCCACTATGACTTTTCTCCATTATTGAAAGTTCAGAAGTAGGCTATTACTCTCAGAGGATGTGAGGTTTCCGAGGGGGAAGTGTTTTATTTGCATACACTGATTGCACAGGACGACCGCAGGACTTTCGGACAGAGTTGGAAATTGGTTGGAGCCCGGCGGTGGTGAGATATTCAGGGTGTGGGATTTCCCCACGTAGTTGTCCATTGGAGGCCCGAAAACCCGCACACCGTTCCCCAGGAGTGAACTCATGGAACCCGGAGTTTTGTTGCGACGATTTACAAGCCTCGTGGAGTGCGTGCGGCTCTGCATGGGTTAAAAAAAAAAATTTCTTGAACGGTGCGCACCTAAAAAAATAAAAGGTAGAAAACATTATTTTTCAAGTCTGTTTCCTGAAGTGAAATTTAAGAAAAAAAATAAAATTGGATAAAATACCCAAACGATTGCAATCACCCCGAATACATATCGACAAAAACCCAGAACGATTCTCGGTAGTGGACAAAGAGATCCAGGAAAAGGAGCAAAGAGGTGCGCTACTAAAATCCAGGTTTATATACCGAAAAATCCGCACAACCAGGTAAACACGTAACAAATTAATAAGAAAGGCAAAGCAGTGGAATAAAAGAAAAAAAAACCACACAACCAGCCAGTGATAGTCCAATAGACGATAAAACAAATTGCAAGAAAAAAAATTTAAGAATGGTTTGATAAAAACCAAAATGAAGAAAAATATATAGAAAAGAAAATTTGTTAACTTAAAAAGAAAAAAAAGGAGGAAGAATATATATATAATTATTATTTTGAGTTTTTTTTATGTATTTATATATTTAAATTTTATTACATTTTTTGTGTTTGTGATTGTATGTTGCATAGTGCATTGTTTTTTTTTAGCCTAAAAGTCGCCTAGACGTGCCAGAAAAACTAGGTTAAATAGTGGCTACTGCCCATTAGATGGCAGCCATTTTATAATACACAAGAAAGGAAACTGCATATCAGATATTTGAAACAAGTAAATTTTGTTTTGGCATTATTGTGGAATAGAACCCATCAAACTTTAGGGAACTCCTTCAAGCTAAGGTATGTTAGCAAAAATATTAAAACAAAAGGATTGAATCGTCGGATAGTTTTGTTTTGTTTAAATCGAAAGTCATCAGAGCGGGGAAAAATTAAAACGTTTATCTATGCAACGTAGAAATAGTATTCCAAGTGTATAAAAAAAAAATTGTAATATTTTTTGTAGCGTATTTGTTTAGTTCTTTCTTTTTATGTACATAGTTATAGAAAATTAGATTTTTATGTTTTTTTTTTATCTATAATAGGAATATTTATATTAGTTTAAAAATAGAAAAAAAGATAGTTTGTTAATAAATAAAAACCAAAGGTATGTATTTGTTAATCTGAAAAAAAGAAAAGATGAATTGTTGGATGTAGAATTTGAAGCAGGGGAAGGCATGAAGGTAAGTTAGGGTTGGAAACGTCGGCCGGTTATAGGGGTCACAAAATAGATTTACCTTAGGTCCCACTTGTGACATGGTTGGGAGGGCAAAGTAGGGCACAACACCTGCCTGAAATTAAAAAGAACAATAAGAGCAGAAGGAAAGTGTTATGAGGTGGTATGTCTTTGTGTTAGTGTATGTTTTGTTTTTTTTTGTTGATTCCTTTTAAATTTTATGTGCAGCGTACCCAGTGAGAGGGTGGGAACCTTCTGGGATGTGTTTACCGATGAAAGAGCTAAACGGAAACCTCACTGGTCTCTACGGCTGTAACAAAGATAACAAATTTATTTTTGTGTAACTTAGGAACTACAGAAGCAAAATAAGATGTCTAATGGAATTGAACTAAGCAACACAGTATCTGGTACATCAGTGGAAAAGGATGTTCCGGCATTTTTAGTGTTGTAAATATTATGAGTACCTAGCTACTCGGTAATTTACACTAAGCAGGCAAATAATTCAATTAGTTCAGATATATATTTGCAAATAAATTTAAATTAACACATAGTAATTAAAAAAATATATTTTATTTATTCATTTTATTCAAAAGTAGCTAATTACCCTTATCGTGTTTAGCGTATTTCGACTACGACTAGTACTAGATTATATAAAATTCGTCGGTCCTGTAGCAAAAATTAGCCGACGAAGTGAAAAGGTTGAAATAGCTACAAAAAAAATGTCTATCTTCTCATCTTTCCTAGTCTGTCCCCTCAACACTATCCCCTCGTTTTCAGTTCCAGCGCAATGCATTGCACATATAGGGGTCATCCCCTGAAAGCTGGTCCAAGATAAAAAAAACCTTTTCATTATTCTATTACAAACCGTACTCGAAAAACGCCAGTCACGACAATGCTGAATATAATTTTTATAATATGTATATAAGTATAATATGTCCAAAATATATACGGGTAGCTATTGAGTACTCATATATACCTATACATTACAACACTACTTTAACTTGCAAATTTTAGCTAGTAAAGTGTTCATTTACTTTTTCACATTTTTGAGAGTAATTGTGGAAAATTTCTTGTTACTCTCTCGTTGCTAATTTTTACTAGTAAAGTAATTGAACACACCTATTGTTGGTAGAAAATTTAGAGCTAATGTCAAAATCAAGGAAGAAGAAGCATTATTAACAAGGAAGATTTAAGAAAAAAAAACATTTTATGTGGCTTGTATATAAACTTTTGACAGTAGTTCAACACGCACCAAGGAAAAAGGCCATTTATATTTGAGAATGACATTTAACTATTATGGTCAGGGGAAAGGCAATTCACTGCTGCATTACAAGCAACTATTAATTTTTAACTTTCTGATTTGCAAAATTGGATACAGGCATTGTTACGTGTCCCTTCGGGCGCTGCAGTTGGTGTGCCAGCCAGCTCAATGGCATCCACAGGGTAGGTTCCAACCCATTTTGCAGTCCTGAGACCGTCGCAATAATTTTTACAACATTGTAAAATTCATAATAAAACACCAAAAAAAAAACAAAAAAAAGCGACTGATTACTGAAAACTTTGGAGGGAGAGTATGGTGTCAAATTCTCCACTTTGCCCGCCCAACCTAGGACACATCCTTCCCTACATACCTTATATGTGTCCTTCATTTCCGCCACGCACGCTGGTATACTTACCTACACATCCAACCTACCCGAAACCAAAGACTTAACACACAGACATTTTCACTGTATTAACATAACCAAAATTACATATTTATTATAAAACAAAAAAAAATTGAATATAAAACAAAACTTACTTACTAATCAAACTTTCTCACTCTCAATACTAATATTATATAAATTGGCTTCTTACACTAAAATTCTAACAATTGGTTTCTTACACTAATATTTCTCTTTTTTTAATTCTATTTAAACTTAAAGTTATTTAACCTAACCTTACTGGGTGCCTTAATATAAAAGAACAATCTTAATATAGAAGAACAATTTCACTCTACAGGTTAACACTCATAAATTTCCTTCAATATAAAAAAAATTGTAATAAAATGATAGCTTCTCTGCACCTGACCTACCTAAAAGAGCTCCCTTAGAAGGTTACCTAGTACGTAACAGAAACTAAAACAATAATATACACTCTATCACAACCTCTTTTAAACAAACGCAAATAATACTACCAAAACTTTTCCTTTTATATTTAGGCACTAACAATATTTGACTGAAAACAAAATTGACAGAAACTATCCTATAGTTATCACTACATTTACACTACTTATAACTATTTTACTAAACCCTATTTCTGGATCCTCTTTCCTTTTGATTTATAAAAAAAAACAATTCTTATTTAAATCTGCATATTTATCTGGGCATACAAGTATTTGATTGCTGTGTTTCTTTCTTAATTATTCTAACAGTGGTGAAACTCCTTTTCCGCCCCTCACTCGTATAAAAACCGTCCTTATGACGCCGGAGTCTATTGGCGACTTAGGGTATGGTTGGCCAAACTATTCCGGATATGAATACGTACCTTAAGGTTTTACCTGTTGATCGCCGGCTTTGATTTCAGTACCTCTCGAGAATCGTATTTTTCTTTTTTTGTTGTCTTACTGGCAGCACTCCACACCTGGCACCCTTTTTTTTCTCCTCTATCCAGACTTCGCTTGATTTTATCACTTTGGGGTCCTTCCTTTATCTTCCCCGTGTACAGAAATTTTATCTTCAGGCTCGCACTTCACGTCTGTTTTTTTTTCTTTTAAACTTTTCTTTCTGATCGCCACCACAATCAAATAATGTCTGTCACTTCTTAACGGCAACCTCTCAATCCTAACTCACCCACATTCCTTGGAAACCACATACCAATCTTCCAAGGACTTTTCCTAACACACACTCACTTTCCCTTTCATCCTATTTTTACTCACAACGATCCATTGGATCGACCTTCCAACACTGCTCACTTCCATCCATACAACCCTGCCTCACTCACTCACTCTGGCAACGCTCTGCCTACTCTTTTGCCCTGTGGCATTACTAATTAGCATCCATCTTTCATTCACACTTCCTTTTTCTTTACCAACAGCAAATCGCAATCATACCCATCAGTAAACAATAAATAATTCTGAACAAAATATCAACAAAACATACAAAAATAAAAATCAACACCACAGAATACCCATTTACATCATTACAATAAAATACACGTCGACAACACAGAATAAACATGCACATCTTACGGCGCCACTGCCAAATAACAGCAGCACACATTGCATCCACACAGGTGTGCATGCGTAGCCGCAACCTATCCTTGTTGCACTCAAGGCACTATATCCCCAAATGTGCCGCAACAGCATATAGACTTAAAATTAATCCTGATAAACGAAAGCTATTGTCTTTTGATTGAAAAAGTCAGATGGTCTCTGCTTGGACTTGAGAATATTGGATGCTACTAATGAAATTGTTGACAATGTTACATGCCTTGATGTGATACCTGATAATAGATTATCGTTTTCACAACACATTGATAGAGTCTGCTCTAGGATTTGTTTTACCCTACGAAGGTTATATCACTTGAATCTGGTTCTTCCTCTACATGTCAAAAGGATTGTTGCTATGCTCTACTCATGTCGCAGATCAACTATTGCATGGAAGTCTAATCTGGCTATAGCTTGGGTAATAGGAATAGGATAAGGCTTATTATAAACAATGTGGTGAGATTTGTCCATGGATTTAGGATTGGTGCACATGTCTCGTCTTACTTAAAGGATTTCCTGAATTTCTCTTTCGACGACTATCTGAAATTTCGACTACTCATATACCTCTTTAATATTATTAAATTTCAAAGGCCTGCTTTTATTGTCGAGATGATATCGTTTATTAATACGATTAGAAATCCTCAAATTTTCATACATCGCATAAATACCTTAAGTTATGGAAACTCGTTCTTGGTACGTGTAGCCCGTATGTGGAACTACTTACCTAGAAGTTTACGTAACTTTGATATGTCAAGGTCAACCTTTAAGCGGAGTCTACTAATATATTTTAATACGCCTAATATCTAGTTAGGATTGTTGGGATTAAGCTGTAAACTACTGTAAATTATTATAAGGTTATTTGGTATTATTTATACCCACTTGGATCTGTTGTAGAGTATTATAAAATAATAAACATAAGCATACACATATGTTCAATGTTCACACTTTTTACGAACATTTTTTCTCGAGTGTAAACTTAGGAATTTCTTTTTAATTGCCACCAACAATTTTTACTTTATTTTTAAGAAAGTTATTATGCTGAATACAAACATGTATCTAAACAATTATCAATATTAGTTATTGTAATTAATAAAACACTTATCTGGAATTATCCTGTTAATTACATATAAAAGGATCAAATTTTGCAAATAAAGAATCAATCAATATTTTGCCTTCAAATCGGCAGTTTTTCTAAAGAGCATATAAACTTGCTCGTTCATAATAGGCATATTAATTTGCCTTAGCAGAATTTATGCCCGTGGCGTTATTAAGCGCCGGCACAAAAATAGTCAGGCTAAAATTTGTTATATCGAAAACCGAACCTTTACACTGTGTTCATATATATAGTTATTAGCTGTGTTCCAGATGCAGCCCGAACTCGCCCAAAGTTACCCAAATGCATTCCAGATATTTTTGTGCAATTTTGAGAGAATGAGGGTAAAAAGAAAATTAGAATGAGAGAGTAATTTTTTTTCATTTCCTGTACAAACTTGCCCGAACTATTTCTTTGGGTAAGTTTGGGCTAGAATTATATTATCAGCTGTTTTTTGTTTACATTTAAAAATAAAAAAGTGAAAAGAAAATTTACAAATAAAGGAAAGAAGTTGTTAATTGAAAATTGGTTAAAAGTAAAATTGAAGATTTTTCAAAAAAAAACTTGAAGTTGTTAATACATTTGCGCATATTTGCCCCTTTGTTTTGTATACAAAAATGCTTTTTCAGATTAGTGAACAAATTTTGGACACATCAAGTGAGTCTGATGAAGACGACATGTTACATTTACAATGATGCTAATCTTTCATTTCATGATGTTGAGCCTTATTCAGTGTATAAAACCACTAAAATAAAAATTAATTTAAAAAGTAAGCAGCACTAGTTTTTCAAAAGATATAATTATGGTTTTTTGCGTTCCAGCAAATTTGGGTAGATTTTGCACTTTGAGGGAGTGACTTTCTTTTTACTCTCATTAACCCAAACTTGCCCGAAATTACTTGGAACAGACCTATTGATATGTATGCTTCCTTACCAAAAAATATTTTAAAAAGAAAATTATTATTTTCTTTTTGTTAAATATATTTTTATTGTTACGCTATTGTTCATAGAATTGTTATCTTGTAATACTTTAACATTGGCCAATAGGCCACATGTATTACATTAATGAAATAAATAAATGAAAAATGAAAATTCGATACACAGCTGCGCTACTGAGAGTACCTGGTAAATCTTCCTTGCTCTAAGTCTGTGTTCATACGAGTCATGTTTTACTGACATGATTGCGACTTTGTTGGCGAGAGGGGAGAAGGGAAAAGTAACGAGTGCTCAGGCGCATGTACTGCCAGTACGTTTTGCTTTCTCATTCGTAAAGCACACAACCATATGTACATGAATACGACTATATGTACATGTCGTCAACAAGACATGAATGTGTGAACACGAATGCAAGTTTAAAGAAGAAAAACTAAAGCTAGATTTACACGATTGAGGGTATTTTGAAGTCTTATCAAAATTTCGAAAATTTATCTTGATGTTCTATTTACACGTTTCAAAAATTTGATCGAAATATTCTTTCAATATAGTTCAAAATCTTTTGGTAAAAATTTGATCAAAATTTGTTGAAGCTAATTTACACTTTTGGTAAACTTTTTATATTGAAAATATTGATTTTGATCAGCTGTTTTGCTTCTTTTGTGAAATAAATTATTATAATAAAAATAATTTATTAATATAAAAAAAGAATTAATAAGTATGAACGACGACACCATCATCATAGCTTATAATAATACAAAAAAAAAGAAATAAAAAGGAACATTGGGTTCAACCTTTTCTTTTGGAAGGTAATGGAATGATCCCGTCCTATACAAGAGCTTTGTGCGAATGTCACCTTAATCTTAATCTTAGTCAGCTTAATCTCGTCACCCCATCAATAGAAAAGGCTAGTACTAACATGCGGGAATCTATATGCCCCGGAGAACGTCTGGCAATTACTTTGAGATTTTTAGCGACTGGGGACAGTTACGCAAGTCTGAAGTTCTTGTTTAATAGATCATCGATATGCAATATTGTGCTTGAAGTCTGCGCCGCATTATATAAAGTATTAAAAGATGGATTTTTAAAGATACAACCTAATTTATTAAATAAAAAACCATATCAAAAATAATATCTATTGGTACAGACGCCAGCAACAGAGGAGGAATGGGAGAGTATTTCCCAAAGTAAAAAAACGTGGAATTTTCCCAATTCAATCGGGGCATTAGATGGAAAACACATCGATATTATAGCACCAGCACACTGTGGAAGCGCATATTTCAATTATAAAAAGAAAAGCAGCATTGTTTTGATGGGGCTTGTGGACGCGAACTACAATTTTGTTTACATCGACGTTGGTACAAAGGGTAGAGAGTCCGATGGCGGAGTATTCAGTAGATGTTCGCTATCGAATGGATTATATAATAAAACGTTGAATTTGCCGCAACCGAAACCACTGCCCTGTAGACAAAAACCTATTCCATATGTGATTGTTGCAGATGATGCATTTCCCTTAAATTCCAATATTATGAAACCATATAGTTTTCGGAATCAAAGCACGAAGGAAAGAATTTTCAATTACAGGTTGTCCAGATTTAGGCGTGTTTCGGAAAACGTGTTTGGATTAATATCAGCCCGATTTCGCGTTGTCAGAAAAACAATGGAACTTTCCCCACCAAATGTTGTCAAAGTTGTTCTCGCAGTATGTGCATTACACAATTTTTTGAACAATCGCAAGTGTGGTACCAATGCACAAATAAGAGGCTACGACCAAGTGAATGTGGATAGATCTATAACGGGTGGACGATGGCGAAGAGTGCGAACAGAGAATATTTTGTCTTCGACAGAACCATTGTGCAATCAAGGTCGTCAAAGCGAAACGTCTAAGCTCATTCGACAAGAGTTCACGGAATATTTTTTAAATGAAGGAGAAGTTCCATGGCAATATAAGCATATTTATTAAAAATTAATCAAAAGCCCAATAAATCGAAATAAAAAATTCAATTCATTTATTTCGCAACTTAAAATCACATTCTGTTTCTATATAAAAAATAAAATTACATTATTAAAAAAATAACATTCTGTTCACATATAAAATATTAAAATAAAAATATGTAAAACAAAGTTAATTGTTTTGCTATGCTTCAAATGAGTCGATGACATAATTAATTTGAGTTCTCAGTCTGAAAATAAAGTTCGTATAAAATATTATTTGAGTACTATGCACTTCAAACTCACCTGCGAGCATTTGACTCTAAATATGCAGAAAGATGCTGCCCAGCATACTCTCCATAGCCCTTCTGCCAACTTATGTCTTCTTTTCCTTGTGACACTTTCTGATATAGTAATTGGCTAAGTTTTTCGTAAACTTCTGAACGCTTACTGTCAATTTCATTTACTTCTTGCACTTTTCTACGCTTTGCAGGAGTACTATTTTCGAGAGCAGCACTTGCAAGTGAACATTGAGCTTCCGAATTCTGAAAGTGCTCTTCAACGTCATCCCAATCCTCAAAAGCACAATTATTTAAGGTCTCGAAGCTTGATTCTGTACCTCCTGATCCGCCATTTCTCACAGTATCTAAAAAGTGTAGAGCTGCAAAATATTCACATTTTGATACATTAGTAGCGCCACCTTGTCCACTTTTGGAGGTATTTATTTTTTTGTGCTCCGCCTTCAATATATAATACTTTTAAATGTGATCAAAACATACAACAACAAAAAAAAAACAATTTACATTATAGCGTAATCGCACAACGTTAAATTGTGCTATGCAGTCGGCTATGCAATGATTCGTTGCAGCAGCAATTTCTGACCAGCACTTCTCCTTTTCATTTCGGTTTCTGTACCTATCAATTTTAAAATTCCAAATCGGTTCGCGTACTTCAACCATTTCGATGAACAGTCTCAGTTCATCTCCTGTCCACTTTTTCGGTTGCTTGCGATTGTTGCGCAAATTATCATTTATGGTATCACTTTTAAAAATATTGATATATTATTCCGCAAATATATAGTTATTATATGTATATGTATGTAATACTTACCAACTCATATTAATTTACTAATTTTAATTTTATTTGTTAAGGAATTTATTTACATTGATATGTATTGAATGAAAAGAATGAACATGCTGTCAAATTATTTATAGTTATCAATATTGCCACATTAAATTTTGATGGTTAACTACACGACATCAATAAAATCTTCAAAAGTTCTGTTCAATAAATTTTGATCAATATATATTGAAGAAATTTTGCTGTTTACACGGGTTTAAATAATTTTGAAGAGCAATTTTGAAGAAAATTTCAATAGTCTAAATCTTAAGCTTAAGGTTCTTGTCAATAAGACATGACTCGTATGAACACAGACTTATTGAATTTTTGTTTGTGAGAGTTTGCACTGTCAAAGATTGCTTAGCCCTTATATGCGCACCAAGGTACCGGGTGCCTTTGGCGTCTACAAATAAAGTTTTGTCATTTATATTGATAACTTGCGTATATGAAACTTTTTGATAACTACTAACTTCCAAACTATTGAGTTATTGTGCAGACGCGAGTCAAATTTTTTTGTTGTAATTTGCCTGGCAGACCATTTTTTTTTAAACAACCTTAACTGCGCACCAAGGTACCTGTACGGGTTTTATATGAGAAAGCGGCCAGTGCAAGTATATTATTTGAAGCTGTTAGTAGCTTTGCATGAATAAATAAAAATCTGAATAAGTTAAAAACAAAAACAATTTATTTGATCTAATTTGAAAACAGAAACGTAAAAAAATCAAAAAGAGAAGTAACATTTTAGTGTAAATCTATCGAACAGTTTGAACATATTGGACGACTAATAGAGTGTTGACTGCAGATTGGCTTGGAACATCCAGCACAGTATGGAAAATGTTGCAGTTTCAAAGTTTAGTATGTAAAAATTTGTATAGAATTTTTTGACACAAACCTTTTAAGATATTTTAAGAATTTTGGACGACTATCACTAGATTGATGTTTTAAATTCCATATATATAATATAGGATGCTATTGCTGCTACATCAATAGCATTAAAAAAAGTGACAATGGCCATCGGCTTGTTCTAGTTTGTCCATATTATCTACTCCCCCTTTTGTTTTATTATAATACATTATAATTTCCGGTTTTGCACAAGTATTCGGTTCAACATTATGTTCGGCGTTCATAGTAGATAACATAAAAATTGCCTTTTTCTTTCTTGGCACATGGGAACATAAATTCGTCTCTTTACTAAAAGCAAACTTTGTGGTATATAACGATCTGATATATATTTCAAACTATTATAAAAAATTTATAAGCAGATTAAATTTATCAATCAACGAAATGTTGTATTGAATTCAGTTTTAAATTTTTAGACTAATATTAATGTTTTTTTTTTTGCCGCAGACATAAGGGTTAATTCTATTTATATTCAGAGCTTTCTTTTTCTTATGCTTTTCACAACAGGGATGGAAAATGACTATTTTGATTCTGTACCAACTAAATAAGCAAAGTATACTTTTCACATCATGGCGGTACCATTTTTTATATATGACATAAAAAAATATTTTTACAAATTCACAAGTATATAACAAAATATTTTAGATCCATAAATTTTGTTTAAAAAAATTTTTAATTCACAAATTTTGTTATTATAGAAACAATTAAATATATTCATTCCAAATTCACGCTCATAGAAATATAGAATACATAGACAAGAATAGTCCCACTCAGTTCAAAGGAGATGGATGTTCTAAGACAAGTCTAGATGATCAAATGGTGGTTGATCAGTTCTGAGAATATCACAAAACACGAAAGTAATTAGCCCCCAATGCTTACAAAGTAACTAAAAATAACAAACCCTACAAATTGTTTGGATCTAGGTAAGATGACATTGAAAAACATTTTAGTTGCGAAAAAGGATCATTACTTTTATCGAGTAGAGGAGTAAAACAAAGACTCCATAATTTCAATAATGATGGTTCGAATATTGCCTTGGTACCACCAAGGTCGGAAATGTACCATAAAAAGTACAATTGTAGCATGTTTTCCATTTGTGTTTCACTCGTTTTGACATTCAAAGCTTTATTACACAAACAAAAACACCTATGTTGTTCTATTTTTGTAGTTGTAGTCCTTACGCTGCCACCTGAGGGGTTAAGGCCGAGTCAGATAGAACTTTTTCGCTTTGCGTGAAGTTTCTAACTTTAACAGAAAAGCGCAAAGCAAAAGGTGTATGTCACAATAAAAACTTTGACAACACCCGTGCATTGTTTCTTTTCCATAAAAGTGGTTGGTTTTGCATATTTTTTTAATATTTATTGCATAAATTGTACATATATATTTAGCTTTTATTAAAACACATTCAGATATTTAAAATTTAAGTCCGAATTTGGTAAAATAAAAAAAAAACATTCCCGCTGATTGTCAAAGCACGCAAAAAGATGAGAGTTGCCCAACTTTACGCTTCGCGTTACGTTAAAAGTACTTCATGTGACATGTTTCATATAGGTATGTATATTTCATCTTAAATGTCAAAGTGAAACTATAACGCAACGCGAAGCAAAAGTTTTATCTGACACGGCCTTTACTCTCTAATGTGATGCGAAAGGAATTAATTTCGCATTTGTAAATAGCATACAAATGCGTTCAGTTTTTCATTCGCATCGCATTACAGAGTAACCCCCTGGTTTAATTATGCCATGGGCGGCGCAAATCATTGACTGAACAATGACGAGTTCATAACAGGTAGTCTCTACAGCTGCTTTAAAATTTTTTAGCTACTTTCGTTTTAAATGCTTATATTGTCAATATGTATGTATGGTCTTCTTCTTTCTCTTTTCTCACAAGCAAATGTTTGTGTGTAAGATGTGTTACACTTTTTATTATGGTTAAAATACAAATTTAAAGTAATTAATTCAATTTTCAACTATTTCTCACTACACATTTGTGTGTGCATTTTAATTATTCATTTTCGAATTATAAAAAAACACCCTTTTGCATTTCACATAAGAAACTAGATTGATAATAAAAGAAGTTAATGTTTAAGCGAATTCGGCCTTGAGTCTACCTGCTATTGATATACCAAGGCGAATTCATACTATGAATTCATGGTATGAATTCGCCTTGAGATGTACCTGGGACCATAGGCTAAGAAGAAAATATATGTTTTGTTTTCAACCACAATTGTTTACTTAAAATTGTAAAACGTGTGTTCAAACATAGTATGTATAGCCATTTCTTCTAACATAGAGGGTAGTTTTTGGTTTGCATAATTTTTCAACCAGCTTCAACCCCGCACAAGCAGAACAAAACTAATAAATATACACTTATGAAAACACAGGTTCTGCGTTTTGTTTTTTACAGAGCGTTTTTTAGTCTTTAGTTGTCCATCTTTGTGTAAACATGAACTTCAAAACAAAAGGGGGTTGGTCGTAAGGGTTTTTTCGGTAATTTCAGAAACTTATAAAAATTTTTGCAGTAATTTTAGTAACAGTAGTATAATATTGTTCGTGCCAGGACCATTAAAATTCTCAAATTTCATGTAAAATTTTAAAAATTTGCATGTTAATTACCCAAATTTTGATTTTAATGTGTTTATGTTGTAATTTGATACTTTAATGTTTGTGTGTGTGTATTTTCCCACGGTTTAATAAGGGGGTTCGCATTGTTGTTTTTTTTTTTTTAATGTTGGGGTAGGCGTGGGAATTTGTGTCTGTCCATATGTGACCTTGGAATACATATCCGTCCATATGTGAGCGTGGGAATTTTTGTCTGTCCATATGAGAGCTTGGGAGTTTGTGTCGGTCCGTATGAGACCGTGGGAATTTCTGTCCGTCCATATGTGAGCTTATGAGTTTGTGTCTGTCCGTATGAGACCGTGGGAATTTCTGTCCGTCCATATGAGTTTGTATAAGTAAGCGTGAGACCGTGGGAATTTTTTGTCTGTCCATATGAGAGCTTGGGAGTTTGTGTCTGTCCATATGTGACCTTGGAAATACATGTCCGTCGGTATGTGAGCGTGAGAATTTGTGTCTGTCCATATGTGAGCGTAGGAATTCTGTCTGTCCATGTGTGCTATGGCCTAATAGAAAATAAGAAATTTTTAGTATCTGACACAAAACTTTTTTAGGAAGTACAATATCTTAAAAGTGTTGTATAAATGGATGGCCCTAATGTTTATGGTTCGTTTCTTCTTGCTGGAGTGAGATTTCTTCTTTTATTTTTGGCTTGTTTTTAATTTTGGTGTGTTTACTTAAGATATTTTGTCCAGGCTGGAGTGAGGTTTCTTCTTTTATTTTTTGCTTGTTTTTAATTTTGGTGTGTGTTTACTTAAGATATTTTGACCAGCAATTCAGTTATTTCTTTTTTGTGTGCAATGCTTAAGTGTGGGGGAATAATTTGATTATTCTGATCTTGAAGACGTTGAGAAAAAAAATTTACTATTGCATAAATATTGAATCTGATATTTTGTTTATTTTATACATGACGATCATCGATGGATTTTATTTGGGGATCTGGATGGTGGTGCGATTTCTGTATTTTGTAGAATATTAATATTTATGCTATGTTTAAGTGTGTGTATGTGTGTGTGTGTGTGTTTTTGTGTTCTGAGTGGCGATTGGAATGTCAGACTGGGGGGTGTGTGTGTGTGTGACGATTGGTGAGTCTGTGTGACAGTCCGCTTTTTTTTGTTACCTTCCTGGATTTAGCGCAAGTGGGTCAGTATGCAATGTGATAAGATGTACATATTCATGCGTACATAAATATCTACAAATTTATTTCATTTACGCATGTACATATGTACATACAAGTCTTTGCTTCTTGTACAAAAATATTTGCTCGACCGCTTGCTTCAATGAACCATTGTACGAACCGCTGAAATAAGTATTTTGATTACAATTAAAATAAAAAGCCATTAGTTTTTTGTTTTAATTTTTTAGATGCATTTATTTATAAATTTTTCAGATATTTCACTTTTAAAGTAAGTTTTCCACCGAACGAGCTGCCTCATCCAAAATTGCATCGTCCGAGTTTTCATACATTGCCAAAAATATTGGCAAATCGATTGGTGGGAGGATTTCCACACTGATGATATCAACAAGTGGGCGATGCGTTTCTTCAAGCTGTTGAGAGTTTATTGCAAGTAATGCATCCTCATCACCTTGCAATAGCGTCTCGAACTCTTCGTCTTCTTCAGTTCGGTGCGGAGTATTTAGCGAGAGAAATAACTCTTCGTCCCCTTCCAGGTGTCTTTCGAATTCCCGCATCATAACTGCTTTAGCCTAGTCTTTTCGAATCTGACGCATGACCCTTTTATATAGAGGTGTCTTCCAAATGGAGGGCATTGTTGAAATGAAATAATGATAGCATTATAAGTTAACAAGTAGATTCGCTGAAAAGTTCTCTTTTTTCTTTAGCTACAAAATTTTTGTAGCATAGACACTCTATTCTCTTCGTTCACATAAATTTGCTTACGTGGCAGTTACTTTCTATACAATATGTAGTAAGGCATCTATCTGCCTTACTACACTATAAAACTTTGTAGCCTATCTGCATGCTCGAGCATGCCTCCGTGTTCTGTGTATATCACTTATAAAAAGTTTGTTTACATGTATATTACTTATAAAAAGTTTGTTTACATAAATATTGCTCACGTAGCAGTTTCATTCCCTTAGTTATTTTTAACGTATATGCATGCACGAGCATGCTTCCGTATTCTGTGTATATTACTTATAAAAAGTTTGTTTACATAAATATTGCTTACGTAGCAGTTTCATTCCCATAGTTATTTCTTAACTAATCTGCATGCATAAGCATACTTCAATATTATAATTTTTTTGTTTCATGTCTCCAGGCACCAAAATATTTGTTTACATAAATTTTTTCTACGTAATAGTTTCATTCCCTTAAAAACGTGCGACTTATCCGTATGATGAAGCATGCTTCTTCATTCTACCTACATCGGATGGTTTCGTACACATACAAGAATTCGGTGTTTACATTAATTTTTGCATTATAGCAAATTTTATCCCAAAAAAAGAAATGTATTATTCTGTCCACAAACATATTTTGCAGCTAAAGTTTTTTGACTTTGAAAACTACTTTGTTGGAATGAAGTTTACTATATCATTGAAAAAATTTTCATGAATTAATATCAAACAAATTTTCTAGGACAGAATTCAGTACATTTTTGTATCTAAAACTAACAAGTGCTGAATATTTTAGTTCTTTTGTGTTCCTAAACTTAAGTAAAATAAAAAAATAAAATATGAGTTCATCAGTTTTCCGGTGTAATATCTGTAATAAGGAATACAGATATCAAAAATCCTATTTGACACATTGTAAAGGACATGTTCAACCTCAACAAGGACAACTGTCCATACAACAGCCAACACCTGCATACAATCCATTACCTACATATAACCCAATGGGCTGGAACAATTTTCAGTTGCAGTATCCAGTGCAGGAATATCCAGTGCAGGAATATCCAATGGGTTCTTATCAATTCTTATTACCTATGGAAGTACAACCTTATCCATATCAATACGCTGTACCCTTGCAGTTGCAACAATATAATTTACCCAGCTATTACCCTAGTTATTGGCCCACTAATAATCCTACTCATCAGGCTGACAATTATGAATACAAAGACATGGAGATAAGTCAAACAAACAATAGTGAAGATATGGATATACCCAATTCCTTGAATGAACAGCAGGATCAAGTTACAGATGATCCTAAATATTACATAATAAACAGTGCATTTAAAAATAATATTATAACTTATGGGATACCAATAATTAAGGACTGTCTTCTATTGGAAGATGTTGTTAAGGAAAATAGAGCTGTCATCAAGGAAAGGCTTGAAAATAGTCTAGGTGTACACAACATTATCAAATTTAATATTACTCTCATTGGAGAGTATATTAAAATTACTAGCGAAGATATGGAACTGTGTACTATTTCGCATAGATCGAAAATGAATCTTTTATGTCTTGGGGATGATGTTGAGGAACTCATAACAATACAACTGCAAGAAATTGAAAATAAAATGTCAGATTTTCAAGAGCGGGATTCTGGGTGGACCTTAATAAGAATTGCTCGTCTTGAAATTTCGGTAAATAAGTCATCTTTAGTGAGAGGATCCAATTGGATAAGCACACCAGAAAAATTAAAAAATAAATCTGCATGTATAAATGTAGAAAATAACGACATTTTTTGTTTTAAATGGGCTTTAATATCTGCATTGGATACGTGTGTTGTTAAAAGAAGGCAACGGTGTTGCTCATACAACATCACAGACATCAGCTCTGATATTATTCACCTACAAAACGGAGTTGAAATTGATTTTAAAAACTTAAACTTCCCGTTAACATTAAAAAGTATCAAGATATTTGAAGAACGCAATCCTGATATTAGCGTCAATGTATTTGGATATAATAATGAAAGCGATGAAATTGTTGGGCCGTACTACATCACCAAAGAAGAAAGACACAGCCATGTGAATTTATTACTATTAGAAAATACTGAAGGATATCACCACTACATTTTTATAAAACACATATCAAAGTAAGTAAAGACATATAATATGCTAATATATTAACATGCTTACTTATAATGTTTCCCTTTCTTCCCATAGACTTTTAAAATCCCAGACAACAAAGCACCACACAAAACTTTTATTTTGCAATAGCTGCTTGCAATACACTCACAATGGTAGGACTATGGAGCAACACAAATTAGAGTGTGGAAAAATCGTGTCTGAGCTCCCATCAGAGGACGAATCCATACTATACTTCAAAGATCATCAACGGCAGATGGATGTACCGTTTGTCATATATGCGGATTTTGAGTGCATATTAGAGGATAGTAATATTAGAGTAAGTGGAAAAAGTAGTTATACAAAAAAGCACATACCTTGTGCTTTTAGTTATTATATTAAATGTAGTCATGATGATAGGTTAGATAAGTTTAAGTTATATACAGGCAAAGATGCTGCGGAAAAGTTTGTAGATAGTATAATTAATGATAGTGAAGATATTTATAATAGTTATTTAACAAATAAAAGTCAAATGGATGCATTGACCCCTTTCGAAAATTTTAATTTTCAACATGCTACAAATTGCCACATATGCCACAAATATCTAGGGGGTGATAGGGTGCAAGATCACTGTCACATAAGTGGTAAATTTAGAGGTGCAGCTCATAACATTTGCAATTTGAAATTTCAAATCCCAAAATTTATTCCAATCTATTTCCACAATTATTCATCCTATGATTCACATCTCTTTGTTAAAGAGTTGGCTAAAAGATCAGACAATATAAAAGTCCTTCCTCTCAACAAAGAATTATACATTTCACTTTCTAGATTTTCACACATGACCGACAACTACAACCTTGAACTGAGATTTTTAGATACAATACGTTTTATGTCTGAGAGCTTAGAATCTCTAGCCAATAATCTCTCAGAACAAGATTTCTTCATTGTTCAAACACAATTCAAAACCAAAAAAGAGTTTGATCTTGTGAGAAGAAAAGGTATTTTTCCTTATGAATTTCTAAATTCTTTTGAAAAATTAAATGTTAGCCAGCTTCCAGCAAGGGAAGATTTCTTCAATCATCTTAATAATAAGGAGTGTTCGATTGAAGATTATGAGCATGCGAAGGAAGTTTGGAATGCATTCAGCTGCAAAACCTTGCAAGATTACATGGAAGTATATTTAAAAATAGATGTACTCTTACTTGCTGATATATTTGAAAATTTTAGAAAGGTATGTAAGAATATCTACCATTTAGATCCATGTCAGTATTTCACTGCACCAGGACTATCGTGGGATGCTATGTTGAAGTATACTAACGTTGAATTAGAACTTCTGACAGACATAGATATGTACAATTTCTTTAAGAAAGGAATACGTGGTGGACTTGTACAATGCAGTAAGAGATATTCCAAGGCTAACAATAAATATTTACAAGATTTCGATAGAGAGAAGCCCTCAGAATATATTGTGTACTTAGACGCCAATAACCTTTACGGTTGGGCGATGTCTGAATATCTACCTTATGGAGGATTCAGATGGCTGTCAACTGATCAGCTAAATCTGGATCCGAAAACCATAGATGATAGTTCAAGTGATGGATATGTCTATGAAGTTACTTTAGACTATCCTTATAATTTACATGACTTGCACAATGATCTTCCTTTCTGTCCGGAAAATAAAAAAATTCCACAAACAAAGCATACTAAATTGATTGCAGATTTTTCCACCAAACAGACATATGTTATACATTACAGAGTTCTTAAACAATGTTTGAAGTATGGGCTAGTTCTAAAGAATGTACATCGGATTCTCATTTTTAAGCAATCGACCTGGCTGAAAAGTTACATAGACTTAAACACCAAACATAGGGCGACTGCAAAAAATGCATTTGAGAAAAATTTCTTTAAATTGCTAAATAACGCAGTTTACGGTAAAACTATGGAGAATGTGGAGAAGAGAAAAGATGTACGAATAGTTACGAAGTGGAATAGGACAAATCGAAATCAGTTAGGAGGTCAAGATTGGATATGCAAACCAAATTTTCATAGTTTATCAATATTTTCTGAGGATATGGTAGCAATTGAAATGAATAGGCTAAAAACCTATTACAACAAACCTATTTATTTAGGATTTTGTGTACTTGAGCTCTCCAAATGGAAAATGTATGATTTCCATTATGGATACATGCAACCTAAATTCAAGTCAAAATTATCACTAAATTATATGGACACTGACTCTTTCATTTATAATATAAAAACAGAAGACTTTTACCACGACATCAAAACTGACCTCGACCAAAAGTTTGATACGTCTGATTATCCCCAAGATAATAATTATGGTTTACCCTTGGTGAACAAAAAGGTGTTGGGTATGATGAAGGATGAAAATTGTGGAAAGGTAATGAAGGAATTTGTGGGATTGAGATCAAAGATGTATTCTTTTAGTGTGCAGTATCAAAATGATATTAAAAAGTCGAAAGGGGTAAAGAAATGCGTTCTTGATATGTATAGTATAAGTTCATATAGAAATTGTTTATTTGACAAGTCTATTGTATATGACACCATGTTAACTTTTAAGTCTAAATTGCATCAGATATATACTAACCATTTTAGTAAAGTAGTTTTAAGTTATTCAGACAGCAATAGCATAAATACCTTTGCATGGAATCATTTTCGGATAGAGGAAACCAATCCTGATTATGAGCTAGATATGCTGTTAGCAGAGATTGCTAAATTGCAAGAAGCAGATTTAAATTAATAACAAATAAAAAAATTTAGTTCCTAAGAAGTATTCTTATGTTGCTAACATTAAACAAAAAAATAAATGTATAATGAAAACACAATCATATTTTAGTCTTGATTTATTTTTATTTTAATGAAATTTCAAATAGTATGAATTGATTAAATTTTCTACTACTTCTTTTCTTAATTGGTATATGGAGCAGCGGCAGGTATCTGGACCTTCTTCACAAAATGGGTTGTACCATGGACAACATTTAAAATGTAACTCGTTTTTGTCCTCATCTTCTATAACGCCATATTCCTCGTTCTCATCAAGCATGTTCAGGAAAAATTTAATCAATTCGAAATGATCGTAGAGTTTAAAGCACTCGAAATCTACTAAAAACTTGTTAATTTTATTTCTGATTTGAGACATTTCGGTATATATTAACAGATGAGAGTGATGATTGATTGAATGCTCCTTTTCTACTGATTTCTTTTATAAATTTTGAAAGTAGTCTTTCTGATATTTAAAAATATGTATATCAACAATGCTATGGTTAATTCCTTTATTATTACTCTCTTATTCCTCTCTTTATCTCTCCCACTCTTTCCTCTTTATTTCTTTTTTTTTATGAATTCATTTGCTATTTCACAAGAAATGTTGTCGGTTAGGCTCCTTGGGACTACCAAAGCTTCATTTGCTATTACTTTTGAAGAAACGTTCGAAGAGTAAAGTTTACAAAAAATGGACTCCGTAAAATCTTTAGTGAAAAAATTTAATTCGATCAATAATAAAAGTATAATTCACGCTAAAGAATTGGATATTTTAGAAAAATATCCTATAATTAAAGCAAAGCGAGTGACAACAAAATATGGATCAACAATTCAGTTAGAATTGGAAAATCATATAATGTTTTTACCTAATCGATATGACTGTCTAACAGATGACGAAATAAAGGATCTCTCGAGTGGTACATTTCGAGTACATCGAGAAGGAGAACGAAGCTTAATTCTGGATACTGAGATGGATGAGTTTCTAATACCAAACTCCCAGTACCCCGTTTGGCAATAAAAATAAAATGTTATGTGTGTTTTATATTTGTTAATATAACAAACCAAATAAAAAAAATTATTAAAATACATATATGTGTATAGTATATTTGTGATTTTATTTAATATTTTTCGTTATTTCACAAAGAAATTTTAAACATAAATGTCCACAATTAAATGTATCATATGTTTGATGTTGAGTGTAGTTGTATTTAATATTTCCACCAAGATATTTGATTAATTCTGAAGGAGGTTGTAAATTTCCAAAGCTGTCGAAATATTCATTTTCGCTGCAGTTTTTATAATATGCTACCCAATGAGTTCCCGGTCCTGTTGATAAATCTAAATTGACTATTCCACATTCTATTTTCTTTGGTCGTTTTGGTAGCGAGTCTATCATGAAAACTCCTCTAAAATATGGTACATTTATACAAAAATGACTCAGGTCGACATCAGATAGTGGTCTGTTAGGTAGCATCTTTAACAGTTTTTTGATTTTCCTTCGTAAACTAAGCCATAACCCTTCTTATATGGTTTTAGGAAAAGTCCTTCACCGACTGCTATAGATTCCATTGCTTTATTATGTCTATTTGCCTCTTCAAGTTGATTTTTTGCATTCTTTGTTGCATTTACCGCTTTAGCTATAGCGGCACCTCCAGTGGCAAGGCTACCTATTGCACCTAGAGCAGTTAGAATTGGAATTATGGGTAGAAATCCTCCAATTTTTGGAACATTTATTATACGTGGTATCACAACTCGTGCCTTTTTCCCCTTGAGCGATTTGTTGATTACTTTACGGGCAATCTTAATAGCTGAGTTAATGTCTTGGGGTTTTTCCGCCTTTATTATTTTTGTTGCCGCTTTAATTGATTCATTGAACAATTTTTTATCAAATAAATGAATTCGTGGCGAAAGTATTTTCATATTGTTTTTCTTCTTCGCCTTCTTCTGTATACCCATACCAAATTTAGTTTTTGCTTTCATCGCATTAGTAACCATGTACGCAAATGATTTCTCAGTAAGACTGCTGTCAGTAGAAAGAACTCTTTCCCAAGCTTTATTTTCAAGAACTTTATCAGCTTGATGTCTACTGTTTAATTCTTTGTTTTTGGAGTAAGCTATATCGTGATTTTTGCACGCAGCATCCAATAAATTAATTCCTTTATCTCCTCTAGCTAAACGCTTTTCCAATCTTGTGCCAGGTCCACAGTACTGATATCCAGGAAGATGTAATTCAAAAGGTAGAGAATTTATTGTTCTATTTAGTAAACCTTCACCAACGATAGTTCGTTTGTGACTAACACTTTTGTTATAAAATACAACCATATTACTTTAATCTACAATAAAAGATATTGTTTTGTGAATTTTACAAGTAGTTATTGAAATGCGCTTAGTAAAACAACACAAAAATATTTTAGTTCGTAATGTGGATGTATCTTCAAATAACAGTACAAAAATAAGACATAGTTCCTTGCTACCAAATTCTATTCGAGCATTAGTAGTTGGTCCCTCCAATTGTGGAAAAACTAATGTAATGATCAGTTTGCTACAAAGTCCTAATGGTCTCAAGTTTGAAAATATCTGTTTGTACTCAAAATCTCTGTATCAACCTAAATATGAATACCTAAAGAATTTAATTTCGCCAATTAAAGGAATGGGATACTACACATTCGCAGACAATGACTCCGTTGTTCCTCCTATCGAAGCTAAAAGCAATTCAATTATGATTTTCGATGATGTTGCATGTGAAAACCAAAACAATAAACGTGCATATTTTTGTATGGGGCGTCATAAGAATGTAGATTCATTTTACTTGTGTCAAACCTACACAAGAATTCCAAAACATTTAATAAGAGATAATGCCAATTTAATTATAATGTTTAAACAAGATGCGAAAAATATGAGACATGTATACGATGATCATGTTGCCAGCGACATGAAATTTGAAAAGTTTCAGTATATATGTCAAGAATGTTGGAAGGATAAATATGGATTTTTGATGATAAGTAAAGATAATGAACTAAACAATGGTCGCTATAGAAAATCATTTGATTACTTCATCATAATATAAATTACTGTTCATCAAGGGTATCGCTTAGTACATAATCTGGCTTTAAACATTATACATGTGATTGTTATAACTGGTCATCTAAGCAAAACTTGATTTGATACCTAATAAGCTGATCTGATAACCTGATCTGACACCTGATAAACTGATCTGATACCTGATAAGCTGATCTGATACCTGATAAACTGATCTGATACCTGATCTGATAAACTGATCTGATACCTGATCTGACACTTGATAAGCTGATCTGATACCTGATCAAGTAATCTGATACCTGATCTGATAACCTGATCTGATACTTGATAAGCTGATCTGATACCTGATAAAGTGATCTGATACCTGATCTGATAACCTGATGTGATACTTGATAAGCTGATCTGATACCTAATAACTACAATGAATGAAAAAATTCTAAAAGACTTGGTGACAACAAGAAATGTATTGAAGAAAAAGCTTCGTAGTATAAGAACTGGTGAAATAGATACACATCAGCAATTAAAAGATACATTCCAGCCCATAACAGAACCTTTAAAAGAATTTATAAATATCTCTAAACTTATTGATATACCGAATAAAAAAGAAAAGAATGATAAGAAAACTGAATATGAGGACAGTGCCAATTTTCATCTTCAGAACTCAACAATGAAGTTGGAAACAAGTACTCCTAAGAAACTAATTGAAGAATCAATGTTTAAACAGTCTAATAGTAAAAGTAACAGCGATTTTGATGAAGATGACTTTTATTCACAACATTCTAATGATGACGAGAGTTATCCTGACTTATCACTATTGCAATCGAGAAATGAACTAGATACTAACTATGGTCCACATAGAGATTATAATAACGAATGGAAATTTGGTAGTAGCAACATCGAGTTAAATCAAAATAAAATACAAGTTGGTGGTCAAATATGGGCTCTCACCCCAGGACTGTTTTCCTTAATGTTTCATAAAGCACCAAAAAACTATGATAAATTCGAGCTTGAAATCTATAAAAAAATATTACTTACTACCAATGCACACAGAAGAGATTATAAGTCCGATGGTCAAATCAAGGGGACTAGAGGGTACAAGTACAAAAATATTATTGGAAAACTTTTTAAAGAGAAAAATCATAAGAGCTCATCGGAATTAACAAAGGCTAATTATTTAGGTAAGGGGGTGATGCAGGTAAATCCTCATAAATCAAACTATATATACTGGGATGATCCAAACGAGTTGGTAGATCGACTTAGACTACTGCTTGCATCACAGTCTGCAGGTCATACTAATCACAACAACGAGATTGTTTCAATTATTGAAGAACTACGTGAAGCTAATATAATAGAATAAACTATATAAACGCATACACATTTTATATATAAATTATGTCTGTTGATAAATTCGGACATTATCTAAACGACACTAGCAGTATAATTTCATTGAAAAATGCACCTAAATTGTTGGGGTTATTTTTGGATGCGAACAACAACATTGATGTCCAAAACAAAAGAATCAAAAATGTTGCAAAAGCTTTGGAGGAAAACGATGCTATCAATAAATTGTTTTTGCAAACTCAAATCGAAGAAGTAGAATACAAAATATTAAAAGAATTTAAAGACGATAACAACAAAATGCATAATACTCTAAGAAATCAAATCGAAATGCAACAACATGAAATAATATTACAGTTGGAAGAGAATAAAAAAATGCAAGAAAGCATTTCCAAGATCAGTGCATCCTTCGAAGAAGAAATTGAAAGATTAAATGAGAAAATTTATAGATTTGAAAATTACATGCTTGTGTCAATTGCTGAAAGCGCATCAGTTAGATCGCAACACACCCAAAAGACTTCTTAAAGCTTAGACATGGATACAAAAAGAAATTTAGTGAACGAGCTCCATAAGGAAGCTCGAAAAATGTTTGGACGCAGGAGAGTTGTTATGAAAGGAATAGACGATCTTTGGCAAGCGGATTTAGTTGAAATGGGGAACTATTCTACATACAATAAAAATTATAGATTTTTGCTAACTGTAATTGATACATTCTCCAAATATGCTTGGGCAGTACCTTTGAGAAGAAAGACAGCTGTTGACACAACGCAGGCAATGGATACTATTTTTCAATTGGGGCGTGTGCCAAAAAACTTACAAACAGATGATGGTAAAGAATTCTTCAACAAACAATTTAATCAATTGATGGGTAAATACAACGTCAATCACTACTCAACCTATAGCATCATGAAAGCATCAATAGTAGAACGATTCAATACAACATTAAAAGGAATGATGTGGAAAGAGTTTAGTTTTAATGGTTCCTACAACTGGCTTGATATATACAAAGATTTACTTAATGCATACAATAGAAAAGTTCATCGCACAATTAAAATGCCACCGATTAAAGTCAACTCAAAAAATGAAAAACAGCTCCTAAATACAGTATACAGCCATTTAAAGATGTACAAAATGTCAAAATTTAATGCAGGGGACCATGTACGTATTAGCAAATATAAACATATTTTTGAGAAAGGCTATACTCCGAATTGGACAACAGAAATTTTCACAATCAAAAGAGTTCAAAATACGTATCCTACAACATACATATTAGAAGATTATCTGGGAAATCCTATTAAAGGTGGCTTCTACACGGAAGAACTGTCAAGAACTAGATTTCCAAATACATATCTAGTTGAAAAGGTGATCAGACTGAAAGGAGACAAAGCATTAGTTAAATGGTTGGGATTTTCTAATCAACACAATTCCTGGATAAGCAAAGATGAAATACTGTAGTTGGAAAATGAAATAAATCGCCATCCGCAATGATAACAACGACAATAACATCAATATTTTTAATAACTAATGTTAATTTTAAAATAAGATTATGAAATATATATGCAAATTATTCTTATAAACCATGCTGTGTAGTAAACTTTATTTATTTGTGAACAGGCTGTTATAATGTCAATAACACTTACTCTGAGCTCTAACTCATCAGCGCTATATGCTAATTATTTTCCTCCCATTGAATTAAACGACACATATGAGTGTGCGCTAACTGATTTTCATTCATACAACAGTATTCCAAATGTAGACTCCTATAACAATATGTTTCATATAGGGGAACATGTAATTGAAATACCAATTGGATCTTATGAATTGAAAGATATAGTTGACTACATAGAAGAGCAATACAAACGACTCAGTCCTGGAGAGCATATTTTTATAGAAGCTAACAACAATACGATGCAAGTTAAAATAAATAGTTCTAAAGATCCGATATATTTTAATAAAGAAAATACAATTGGGAATCTTTTAGCATTCAATAGTAAAATCCTAAAACCGACCGATGATCATTACTCAGATCTTCCAGTTAATATTTTTAAAGTAAATCTCTTGCGAATTGAAAGTAGTATCGCTACAAATACATATATGAACAATTCAAAATCACACACACTTCATGAGTTTCCGATTAATGTGCCTGCAGGCTATAAAATAGATGAGATTCCAAGGAATCTCATCTATTTACCTGTAAACACCAAAGAGATAAGTTCTCTATCACTGCGCGTGGTTGATCAGAACGGTGATTTAATTAATTTTCGAGGAGAGGAAATTACAATACGAATACATTTAAGGCCAACTAAGTAATGATAATATACAATACAAGTATATCACAAAATACGGCAGTCACGTCTCATCCACAGATATTACAACCTAAACCACAATTGAAAAGATCTGCTCGTCAAAGGTCACTTACAACAACAAACAAAAGTTTTCTCAAGTCTTTGAATTTCAAACTGAAAACAAAATGAGCTCAATAATAAACGTATTGGATAAGCCATTGTCTGATGAAAATATAATAAAAAAGGACTATCATACCTACATACCATATCTACAATCGTACAACAATAATGATGAGATTCGAATCTCAATACAAAATCAAGATTTGTACGTGTTACCTAGTGAGAGTTATATATATGTGGAAGGTTTAGTTGTAGATGAAAAAACTGGAAATTTTTCAGAAAATTTTAAATTAAAAAATAACTTTGTTGCACATTTATTTGATGAAATCCGCTACGAGCTTAATGGTATTGAAATCGATCATACAAGGTATTTAGGAACAACAACAACAATAAAAAATTTGGTATCTCTATCACCAACTGAAAGCGTTGTAATGCAAAATGGTGGATGGCATAAAACTGATGATTTGAATCTTAAGAATGGATATTTTAATTTTTATGTACCACTAAAAATGCTTTTGGGATTTGCTGAAGACTACAACAAAGTTATACTTAATGGAAAACATGAATTGATACTCTTGCGCAATAAAAATGATGAAGCTCTTGTACACTCCAGCGTTTCTACTGAAAAATCGAAACTTACAATTTCACTCATCTCCTGGCGAATTCCACACGTACAATTATCTGATCAGAGCAAGTTGAATATGATTAAAATCATTAACAATGGTGCTTCTATACCGATGGCATTTCGTAGCTGGGATTGTCATATGAATCCACAATTGAATACAGGAACAAGTCATATTTGGAATGTTAAATTAGCTGCAAGTAAAGAGCGACCACGTTTTGTACTGGTCGCATTTCAACGAGATAAAAAATTTGTTCACTGTGACCTGACTAATTTAAAAGTACATTTAAATTCAACCTCTTACCCCTATGATGATCTTAACATAAAATTTAAAAATGAGCGTTATGCAATTCTATATGATATGTATGTCAGATTTCAACAAAGCTACTATATGAAAGAAGCTCAACCATTGTTAACAGCCCAGGAGTTTAAAGACAACGCCCCAATTATTGTAGTAGATGTAAGCTATCAGAACGAGTCAGTCAATACCGGACCGATTGATATAAAACTTGAATTTGAAACAGCAACAAATATTCCAGCAACGACATCAGCTTTCTGCGTTCTTATTCATGACCGCGTAATAGAATACATACCAATAAGAGGTCAAGTCCGGAAGGTCTTATAAATTAAATAACATGGATGGTGATATTGTTTTTGTAGACTTGCAAGGTTTCAAAAATAATTCAAATGACTTCATCGCAAAAGAAGTAGCTGTAGTTTTCACCAACAACGAATGCCTCAATTTCATCATAAAACCTCCTTTTGATTTCGCATGTTCATCAGCCGAAAAACAGAGAGAAGCAGTTTGGTTAACAAAAAACTATCATCATATTAACTGGAATGATGGATCAGTCTCATTTCAAAGCGTTTGCAAGTTTTTAAGATCCAATATAAGAAATTCACATATATATGTTAAGGGAGGAGAGAAGAAAAAATGGTTAGAAAAAATGATTCATCAAGCAGTTTATAACATTGAAGACATTGGCTGCATTAATTTTAAACAAATGGAAGCTAAGCATTCAAAATATCTCTATTGTAGCTATCACGACTATGGTGTTTGTGCCTTAAGGAATGCAATTTTACTTAAAAATGAAAATGTTAACAAACTTTTAAATAAATGCTTATAAAAATTAAAATAAATGTCTTTTTATTTCAAATAAAAACCTACATACATATTTATTTCAGAGAACACACAACAAACATAATGGTTCATTCATTCAAATGGTCAAGGGAATATTTGGGCACAAAGAATAAACGCTTATTATTTGTTTGTATGTATATGCGTAAATGAAATAAATTTGTAGATATTTATGTACGCATGAATATGTACATCTTATCACATTGCATACTGACCCACTTGCGCTAAATCCAGGAAGGCAACAAAAAAAAGCGGACTGTCACACAGACTCACCAATCGTCACACACACACACACCCCCCCAGTCTGACATTCCAATCGCCACTCAGAACACAAAAACACACACACACACACACATACACACACTTAAACATAGCATAAATATTAATATTCTACAAAATACAGAAATCGCACCACCATCCAGATCCCCAAATAAAATCCATCGATGATCGTCATGTATAAAATAAACAAAATATCAGATTCAATATTTATGCAATAGTAAATTTTTTTTCTCAACGTCTTCAAGATCAGAATAATCAAATTATTCCCCCACACTTAAGCATTGCACACAAAAAAGAAATAACTGAATTGCTGGTCAAAATATCTTAAGTAAACACACACCAAAATTAAAAACAAGCAAAAAATAAAAGAAGAAATCTCACTCCAGCAAGAAGAAACGAACCATAAACATTAGGGCCATCCATTTATACAACACTTTTAAGATATTGTACTTCCTAAAAAAGTTTTGTGTCAGATACTAAAAATTTCTTATTTTCTATTAGGCCATAGCACACATGGACAGACAGAATTCCTACGCTCACATATGGACAGACACAAATTCCCACGCTCACATACCGACGGACATGTATTTCCAAGGTCACATATGGACAGACACAAACTCCCAAGCTCTCATATGGACAGACAAAAAATTCCCACGGTCTCACGCTTACTTATACAAACTCATATGGACGGACAGAAATTCCCACGGTCTCATACGGACAGACACAAACTCATAAGCTCACATATGGACGGACAGAAATTCCCACGGTCTCATACGGACCGACACAAACTCCCAAGCTCTCATATGGACAGACAAAAATTCCCACGCTCACATATGGACGGACATGTATTCCCACGCCTACCCCAACATTATAAAAAATAAACAACAACAATGCGAACCCCCTTATTAAACCGTGGGAAAATACACACACACAAACATTGAAGTATCAAATTACAAAATAAACACATTAAAATCAAAATTTGGGTAATTAACATGCAAATTTTTAAAATTTTACATGAAATTTGAGAATTTTAATGGTCCTGGCACGAACAATATTATACTACTAGTAACTAGTAAAAGTTTTTGGTTACTGAAAATTTCAGCAAAATTTTACGGAAATTACTTAAATAACTTTTACTGGTGACGAAATAAACTTATATGAATGTACCTTTAAAAATTCACTTTTCACGTTTAGATTAAAAAAAATGAAGGTGTTCTTTTTTAATTGATGTGTCCTTTTTTCTTTTTTGACTATTAATTTCTTCTTTCTTCAAACTCCTATATTAAAAGTCTTATTTTCTCAATACAATATAAGTTATAATCACCAATACAATATTATCATCACCAAATGGAGTGTGCAGAAATGAAAATCTTTTTATCAAATTTCTGTAATATATTTGGACATATTTTATTGTTTAAAAAACATTAATATATGCTAGTTAGATGGCCATGCCTATAGTATATGCAATTGTTTATAATTAGTGAATACAATTTTTATTACATTTCTAAATGTCCGTTTTGCATTGAAAAACATGGTTATCGTAATCATAGCTGATCTTAAATAGGATGCCGACAATTTACTATTTTCGGCAATTTCCTTAACGGTTTCTCCTGTAGCTAAAAATCTTAAAGTTGCAGACAATTTTTCTTCAACCGGAATACATTTTCTCAAATGTATTCGCTTCTTTTCTTTGCCTTCTCATCTTCTAGAAGTAATGCTGCTGCTTCAAAGTTACAGGCACTAGAAATTCCTCCTAATAGCCTTTTTACACTGACCTACATCTTTGTGAAACGCATGGAAGATGTTGAAAATGTGAAACATGAATTTACATTGGCAACATCTTTCATTTATTCAGCTGTCAAAAAATAAAAGAAAAGACGCATAACTTTTGTTAAAAATAAAAAATATTTAATTAAATTAAAATTAATTAATTAAATTAATATTATGAAATACTTACATGTGCCGCTCATTTTCTTCTGTTGAATAAATTTGTTTTGTTTATTTTCTGCAATGCCATTTTGCTAGTGATGACCCAAAGAAAATCGATTTTTTGCCATTTTTTTAGTGATGACACTTAAAATAACGAAAGATGTAAGGTGGAACAAAATGAGAAAGGATCATCTTCTGCAGATGTAGAAAGATGTAAACTTTTTTTCCCTGTATAATTCTTATGGGAAGATGTTAACATCTTTGCAAATTGATGAAAGATGTAAGATGTAGGTCAGTGTAAAAAGGCTATAAGATTATTGCAAATTTTTCATCACTTATTCGAACGGACTAAAAATTCATCCAGTGGAATTGCCTCAGTAATCATTAATTAACAGCTATGGTTATTACCATAGACAATTAGCTAGACACGACAACAAAAATACAGAGACGTTATTTATGTCTAATACAGAGATGTTGGTTATTACGATATTGCGAGAGGGACAGCAAATTTCTTTGTTTGCTATCTCTTTTATTTCATCGTAGTAAAATGGCATTTCATTTTTGTTTACATTAAAATGAAATTTCTTGGCAGGGTTATTGGCGCAAATTGTTAAATAGTTCATTCTACGCCAAATTTATTGGTCAAAGCTGGTAATTTATGGATGGAATATCATCTATAGATTCATCCACTGATTACCAACAAAGTGCGAAGATAAGCAAAAGCACAGAAGAACAAAAAATCAGCTACAAAATAGTGGTACCAGCAACAAAATATGAGTAAAAACTGTGAATATAAATTTTTATAAAATTTATAATTCTAATGTCTTCTAGGAGCCGTAATGCGTAATGGGATGCAAGGAAGGACTGAGGCTACACCTATTTGCTAAATATCCGACCAGGTAAGTCAATTGTGTATATTTTATATAAAAATTCTACACACGCGAATGCTTTAGAAAATTTGTATCATTCGTTTCATCATGATTCAGAGTCGTGTTTAAGAAGGTGAATATCCAATTATAATTCAAGTTCAACTTCGAAAAGCAACAGCGGCAAAGCAAAGCCAACCAGAAATACTGTCACCATGAAAGCAAAACCCACCAAAAAAATACCAGCAACCAAACCAAAACCACCCAAAGCTAAAAGTTCTATAGCAGCAAAACCCTTACTAAAGAGCCATCAGGGTAAAGGACCGCATGAAACAATTAAATTGCTTTCGCTTCAATTTAAACTATTTTTCGACAATCGAAATAAAAAAAGCCCTTTTAAGGGCTACAATATACCTTAAAAAAGAGCTCAATTTACAAACACTCTGAAACAAAATATTTCACAACATAAATTTTTTTATATTTTGTAGACACAAAATTGGCTACCTCTTTTTGAAATTCATTTTGTAGACCTGAAAAGGCCTTTTTGTGTTTTCTTTCTGGTTTGTTTTTTTAAATAAACATTCATTGGCATTTACTTGGAACTGGTACATTTCGTTACGCCTTTAGTATCTTCACTGACAGCATTCTTAGACAATTCACCAGGCAACAGTAGACGGACAGGAAAGTTGAATTTCACGACTGCTAATTGTTGTAGTGAGGTAAACGTGATGCTGAGGCAGCATGACCTTTGATGAGATTCCAGTATACGGATGTAACTCTTTCAAAACTTTATAAATGTAGGTGGCATAACTTTCCTTTCGTTTAAATCTGTTTCCCTTGTAGCTCTTGTTAATATTTTTTTGCGTTTTACCAGCTTTCTTTGCTGCTTTACTAGGAGCATCTTTCATATTCACTTCATATGCATATGATATATTAACTTAACCACACAATAAGCAAAGCACTTGTATATTTACTCTTTAGTATCATGCAAAGTAATTAATTATGAAATCAAATATTGGAGTCATCTAAATCATAGCCACCACATATAGTTTTTCTGGGACAATTGGTGCACATTATCTTTTAACACCTTATATTGTTATCAGATCACCCTAGCTCCACACGTTGCTATTCTCCATTCAATTATGTCGCTTGAGGAATCATCAAAATTGCCTCATCGCTGAAGATGACTTCAAGAACAATTTTTCATCAGCAAATTCTTTGTAGGTATCGTGACTCTGAAAGAGATATAAACATTTTTTTTTAAATTTTTGTATAAATTGTAATGAACTAATAATAAAGTAAAATACTTACATTTTTATACACTCTTGCTTTTCTAAATACAATCCTTTTAGTTCTCCACTACGCAGTTCAATAATTACCTTTAAATCAATTTAAATTGTATCTCCGATTTGGAATTGATTTTTTGTTCCGATTAGTTCATTTAGCTGCCTTAACCACCCATTTGCATGCACTAGATGAGCATGCACCCGTTGATAAAATTAACAATTTACATAAGAAAGTTCGACTAATATAAATTTATACATAATTTAAATACTAAATTTTATTAAATATTTTATGTTTGCCCACATAAACAAAATGTTTGTCTCATTTCCAACCACCATTGGGATCCTTAGTTGTACCTGCAACTTTTACATGTAAGCCCATTTTATATATTCAACCTGAGTAAGTGATGGTCATTGCAACGATTATCTTTGTCTTTGGTGTTTCATTTAAGGTATTTAATTGTTTTTTTCGAGCACTAAAATTGTTACAATTTGAAAGAATTTTAATTTGGTCAAATTCCAAGTCTTTGGGGATCGGGGCACATTTTTATGTTGATTTCTTAACAGCATTGACCGCCAGCCACTATTTAGATATTTTATTATGTTTGTTTACTGTTAAGTAACAGTTTAATATTTTTTTTTTAAACACTTAACACATTTTTGTTATAATTATTTCACATTTTTTCTCTAAAAGAAAATTTTTGTTTTATTTTCAACCACCGTTGTTTGTTTGAAATTGTAAAACATGTGTTCAGAGATGGCTATGTATAGCCATTCCTTCGAACATACAAAAACAGCCCGCTTTTATATCAATTCTACTCGTTTACACAATCGTAATAAAAAAGCTGATTTTGGTCAAATTGAACTGTCACTTTGTTACGTTCTGCATGGACCGACGACGTTCCTGACTAGCTCATCTGTCTCAGGAGGTCCTAACCCTGTCTTCCGGCCATCGTACGCACACTAATTATTTCTAAGAACACAAAACACTACCTGCAATACACCACACACAACTCATGAGACCGGATGTTTGTCTCTCTAGTGCCCACCCAACCATGTTGCAGGAAATTCCTGTTACATTACCTCTGCAACCCAGAACCAGCCTGACCCCCTTCGATCACTTACCGCTTCAGCATTGCCATTACCTTTTTAATTAAGCCGACATTTTATCAGACATTCTTTTCAGGCAAATTTATACATTTTATTTACACTATACTATATGACTAACAAATATTTGTAGGAAAAATAATACAAAAATAGCTTCTTCAATATTATATTGTACCAATTTAAAATAAACGAAATTACATTAGATTTAATACCACGCAAAAAAATTATAAAAAAACATTCAAACAACCTCAATTATAGGTCTAATACGTGAACAAAAAAAAACTAGCTCCTTAGCGCTCAAATTTCACTCATTCCCCAATTCGGGACTCGCGTTCGAATAACTGTCTTGCTTAAAGGAGCTCGCTGAAGCATGAATTTTAAAATTTTTCTATGCTCACTAGCACCTTATTATCGCGTTGTCGTGACAAATTTGAGCCCTATCACAAAACAGTACCTAATATTTTTTCTTTTAACCCGTTTAGTTCTAAACCTTAAACTTTATGCGAGTCTTACTTAATATCAAACATTTACTAACACTCACGATACACACAATGTTTTCACACGACACTTCACTACTTTAGCTTAATTTAATATTTTTTTAACATAGTTCTGTAGATTCTAAATATCTTTTGCTTTACTTCTGCAGCTTTAATAGCAAAGGCGATGTCGCTTTTTTTTTGTTTAAATAAACCCTTTGCCTTTGTTATATTGGGACACTTTGTGTGTGTTTTCTTCACGATAAAATTTTCATTGGCTTATAAATACCTTTTGTTTTATTCTTTTCTTATTTTTGGCGCTCGTCAGCTATCCCCAAGGATGTCTTCTCTGACTCGGTCTCTTTTACCTCTCTGGTTTACGCTTTCGTCACGTTGCCTCCCTGACTTCACCAAGATTCAGGTTCCCTCGGACTACCCCGTTGCATTCACTCTTCGCCGCCCTATTCCGCCAATCTCGCTTACTCCACGGACTTGGACAAGATGTACATCGATTCGTGATCTCCAACGGAATCCTCCAATTTCGGCTTCACCAGTAGACTCAGGCAAGATGTATTAAAAATTTTTCGTCTTCACCAATCATCTGGGCAAGATATACGGCATCCACCACTTCAATTTTCCAGTCTTGATATATATGTAGCCCAGATATTCTG
Source organism: Linnaemya tessellans (assembly GCA_951800035.1). Taxonomy (NCBI): domain Eukaryota; kingdom Metazoa; phylum Arthropoda; class Insecta; order Diptera; family Tachinidae; genus Linnaemya; species Linnaemya tessellans. The sequence goes on from OX637532.1 coordinate 69,805,069, forward strand.
CTTTCCTCTCTTATATTTTAAACCGCACTCATAAACACAAGCACGATATACTGCCTCCAAAATCTTAGAATTTTCAAGTTTTTTTTTTCTTCTTGAAGATATACTAGGTGTACTTCCTTCAACAGACGCTTTTCGAATCTCTTCTCTAGTTACTTTTTACCATTTATAAGCCTCGTATTTTCGCTGCCCTAACTGTCCCTTACAAATAAAATACCTACTCAATCTCTACCTGTCTCATCTTATCCTTTTCTAACCTACCTAGTACCTAAATAAATTGTCCCGCTACATTTTTTTTTATACCCTCAACCTGGACCTATTTATTTATTAATTCTATTTATTACTAGATATGTTTTGCGCCAGATTCCGGCGCGCCCTTTGGCGCTAAAAGTTCGCTTCTCTTCCAAGGCCTTAATTCTCCATCCTTCGCCCGCGTTTTACCCCACATGGTATTAAGACCTTACCTTTCAATACCCAGTCTTCAGCAAAAATAGCAAGGTAGCCGATTGTAATTTATTTTAAAATTTTCGCATTATTTGCATAGTACGCATTCAAAAAAAAAACCGTTCTATATTTTACTATAACTAATTCATGAATGACCCATCTCTATCTCAATGGCATACCTGTATCACATTGCCAACCTTTTGTTATGCTTCACTTTACAAAACATCCCTGCTTACTGCTGTCAGATGTTTCCCTTTTTTTTCATTTTACTAAATATTCTTCTGGCAAGCACATGCAGAGAAAATTATACATCCAATAACAGCTAAAATATATATTATTATTAACCCCATTCCTTGGATGACTGGGTTATATTCACGGTGGACACTACGTATTGCAGGACAAACTAAATATTGCGGGACAAACTAAATATTGCAGGACAAACAAAATATTGCAGGACAAAACTGCATCTTGCCATCAGTTCCTGTCTGATGTCACCTACGCATATCAGGGCACATTCAACATTTGCCTATCATTGTCCTGCATCATCCTGCAGTCCATATCGGCAAAGTTGTGAAAATTGGCAGCTGCCTGATGCCACCTACATACGACATGGCACCCGCAACAAAACTCCGTGTTCGCTGCCGACAGGCAGAGGGGACGGTGTGCGGGTATAGCTGGAATCCATGCGGTCATTTGCCAAAACGTGGGGAACTCTCACACCCTGAGAAAAGAGTGCTCATTTTGTGTTAGCCGGGCACCCAATTTATGTCTGTGTCCTGCTTCATTTGCTAACCTTAATTACGCCTTGGGTCGTTTGCGCCCTACATTCGTCGTTCGGCTCTTTCTACGGGTTACTGACTACCGTCTACTGTTAGCCTGTTTTACGGGAAGTATAAATGCGGTTAATTTATTTTCACTTAGGTTACTTTGTTGTCATTTCAGATTCTCCCATGGGCCAGACTACCGGGGTATCCCGCAACCTAGTTCGCCAGCCGTTCCTGATTCTGCTCATCCCTGTAAAGGTCATTGTATGTATAATATGTTCGCAAATCAGCCTATCCGCACTAACCCACCTAGCCTTAATTCAGGTATCATCTAGACTCGCGACGAGTTTTCTCTATAAACCTCTTATTGTACTACTGGGTATAAAGTATTTCACTTCATACATTATCTTTTCAACTTACCTTCCCCCTTCGAGATTCAAAGTTTTATGTCTTTTATATGGTATATGCCAATTGGCTTGCCCTGAAGATCCTCCAATTCACACATGTTGTTACCTAAAGGCTTTATTACGCGGCATTTTAAAAATTTTCTACAAAATTTGGCATTACGGCTCTTCCCAAAATCGCTCAGAACCGTGTTCCTGCGAAAAACTTCCTGACCTGGTATCAATTTTACCTTTCGTGCGCCCCTATTATAACGGGACGCGCTCCTCTCATAGGCTTCGTGCATGTTTTTCCTAATTCGTTCCCTAATTTCTTCCAGCCTATCCCGATTGCTAATATTATCTATTTCATGCTCCGTGAGAGACATTAATTTTCTCGCTAGCCGGTAGTCGGACCCATTGGAAAACATATGGAAGCCAAACAGGGCGAAGAATGGAGTAACTCCGGTAGCGGAGTGCACTGAGTTCCTAAGAGCGCATTCGATTTCAGATAGGTACAAGTCCCAATCCCTATGGTCCTCGCTGAGGTATGCCCTTATCGCTGTTAGCACCGACTGGTTGACTCGCTCCGAGGCGTTCGATTGAGGGGAATATACCGCAGTTTTCAGGTGTTTCACGCCAAATGTTTCCAACAATCTGCTGAAGCCTTTGGACACAAATTGAGAGCCGTTATCACTATGAATAACCTCTGGTACTCCGAATTTATAAAATATTTCTTGGGTTAGGAAATTAATTACGTTTGCGGTAGTAGCTTCTTTCATGGCCTTTAAAAATATAAATTTTGAGAAGTGATCCATAACTATAAAAACGTAGCAATTGCCGCTTTTCGACCTCGGGTATTTCCCCAAGAAATCAATATATAATTTCTGAAAAGGCCTTTCGGTAATAACTTCTTGTCCAATTTCTGGCATCAATCTTTTGTTAGCAAGTTTTATTTCTTGGCAGGTTCGACAATTTTTTACAAACTGTCTTATTTGCAGGGTCATTTTCGGCCAGTAGAAGAAACGTTGTACCTTTTCGATCGTCTTAGCCATTCCGCCGTGTGCGCAAACATTTGGTGAGTGTGCTTTTTCTATAATCGCATGAGTTAAATCTGGTGGTATCCACAACTTCCAGTGGTATTCGCCCTCTGCGTTTCGTTCGCAACTGGTGCGTTTAAATACTTTTCCCTCCTCTATTTTGAGATCTGGCAACCGTTCTTGATTGTCTTCTATTTGTTTTATCAGGGATAAGTACTCTTCCGATTCAAATTCAGTTGTTTCCATATCTAGCAAATTTTCGGTGTCTATTTCCTGCACGTATGGTTGTTGTGGGTTTCGTGACAGCATATCGGCTACAACGTTTTCAGACCCCTTGCGATGTTCGATTTGAAAATCAAATGCTTGTAGCTGTAGAGACCATCTGGCTAATCTTCCGGATAAATCCTTTAGGGTCATCAGCCACTTTAAACTGCCATGATCCGTAATTATCGAAAACGGCATCATTTCGACGTACGGACGAAACTTACGCACGGCCATAACTGCCGCTAGACATTCCTTTTCTGTCACGGTGAAATTCTTTTGGCATGGATTCAATTTCTGAGAATAGAATGCGATGGGATGTTCCTCATTATTATCGTTTAGTTGGTATATAACTGAACCTATCCCATAGTCGGATGCATCACATTGTATGTAGAATCGTTTGTTAAAATCGGCGTGACGCAATACGGGTGCAGACGTTAGGGCCTTCTTTAGTTTTTCGAATGCATCTATCGCTTCTGTTGTGATTTGAAACCTTTTTGTCTTTTTGAGGGTATCTGTTAAGGGTGCCGAAATAGTAGCGAAGTCCTTAATAAAACGCCTATACCATCCTGCAGTCCCCAGAAAACTTCTAACTTCTCTAGCAGACTTTGGTGGTTTAATATTCCTTATAGCCAAGACCTTTTCATGATCAGTTTTTAGTGTTCCTCCTCCTATAATAAAACCTAAATATCTGAGCTCTTCGAAGCAAAACTGTGACTTCTTTAGACCTATAGTTAAATTGGCCCTATTCAGACATATCGCTACTTCGCCTAATAGCTTTATATGTTCCTCGAAAGTGCTTGATATTATCAATAAATCATCAAGATAAATAAAAACATTTTCCCTTAAATGACTCGGTATGACCTTGTCCATTAGCCTGCAGAGTCTTTGCGCCGCGTTACATAGCCCGAAGGGCATTACGCGGAATTGATACAAGTGTCTACCAGCAACTGTGAATGCTGTGTATGCTTTGCTCTCCTCATCTAACTCTATCTGCCAAAATGCATATTTCAAATCTACGCTGCTCATGAAATGGGTCTCATCTATTCTGCTTAGAATTCCGCCTATATTTGGAAGTGGATATGCATCCTTTACGGTCAGTTTATTCAGCTTGCGTGCGTCCAAACAAAACCGATTTTTACCTGGCTTTCTAACCACTGTGGTTCTATTTGACCATGGGCTATCACTAACTTCAATTACATTTAGGGACAACATTTTATCAATTTCTTCGTATACTATATCTTGTACCGCTGGTGAAATAGGATAATAGCGATCTTTTACTGGTTCCGCGCCATCTATTAATTTAATCGTATGCTTCTCTAATGGAGTTATACCCAATCCCTTCTCTTCAAAATTATTAAATTCTCCTATTATCTTATTCAACATCTTCTTCTGTTCCTCATTTAATATATGTGGCCTGAGTTTATAATTCCCTTCGCCTACGACTTCTTTTAGAATATTTATTTCCTCTAATTCTGCTACTGCAATTACTTCTGGGGCTAGCTGAAATACTCTCCAGAAATCTATACCTAAGTAAAGCGTTTGTTCCAAATCGGGACAAAGATACAGTACCATCTCATTCTCCTGCTCCTTATACCGTATGGATACTTTTACTTTACCTAATATTCTATGACAATGACCACTGGCTGTTTTCACATTAGTCATTATCGGTTGAATATTTAGATTTAAATCCTGTACTAGCTCCCTACATCCATTTCCCAGTATACTAACTGATGCGCCTGTGTCTAACAAACCTTTTACTTGTTTCCCCTCCAGAAGTATATCTGGAAACACCTGCTATCTAATTTTTCTCGACCCGCTCTTTTTATTGATTCAATTACTAATTTTCTAGACTTGCGACGCTCTGCGATTTTTTTTCGAACCTTTATAATTTGGTTAGAAATTGTTTTGTCGCTTTTTCTCTCCCCAAAAATCTTCGCTCTGACTTCATCATAATTCTTCTGCCTAACTTCTTCCGGTAAATAGTTGTGGCCTGAAATTTTTCACCTTATTTATTTGTGTGAAGGGGCTATATTTCCCGCTGAGCGTTGGTCTCCCTTCATTTCCAAGCTCCGGTACTGGTTTCCCGGTTTGCAGTTTGGACATTTTGGCGTTATAGTATTTGGCCTGCCGCACTTATAACAAAACAGTGTTCTATCTTCCTCTGTGCAATCCATAAACACATGTCCAGCTTGCCTGCAGTTCCAACAGATTAATGGTTGTTTTCTTTGTTGCTCCTTAAATTTTATAGCTGCCACTTCCTCAACCTCGGCAGAATTATTAACCTTTTCCCCTGTTTCTTCGTCGTTTTCTACATAAACTTCGTTGACACACCTGGCCTGACGTTGCACATGTGGCATAATTCTATTCTCCCGCCTAGGAAAATGTCTTTCAGCCTCATTACATTCGACCCTCAATTGTTCCACCGAAGAAACCGCAATCGGATATACTACCCTCCCAATACTCTCCTTAATATTTCTTTTTATAATTTTAATTAAGTCATATTCGGATATGGGCTGACTAAGCTTTGATCGAATCCGTGCCATCGCGTGAAAGTACGCATCAACCGATTCTCCCACTTGCTGTTTCCGCTCTACTAACTCAGTGGTTATCTCAAAATTCGACCGCGATATTTGATATTGGCTCATAAGCGCGTGCCGTAAACCGGGCCAATCCCTAATGCTATGCGATCGAACGTACAGCCAATACCATTCGCGTGCGGTTCCGGACACTAGCAAGTGAAAATCTCTTAGAACCTCCGCCCAAGGTATTTGATAGTGATTTTGCAGGTGCTCTAAGCGGAACACGAAGTCATCAATACTTAGATGTGTAGGATTGCCGTCAAATAATATCCCCCATTTATCCACCCGAATACGAACTGGCTCATTATTTTGCATATCCACTTGTATGTCATGTGGCCTTTGATACAGCATTGCCCTATGACCATGATCCGTAGTCAGGTTGCTATCCGAAGTACTACTTGATGCTGGTCTTGGATTAAGGCTGTTTTCTGGCTGTGCCACACGTTCTGTGTTCCCTGAGCTTAGGGCCGATGCGTTGTGATTTGTTGCGCCAGAGGACAAAATGGCTACCATTCTGGTCAACTCCGCTAATGTTTTTCTGACATCCCCCATCTCCACCTGAACCATATTTCTCACGCTATCTTCCAGGGTGTTTCTCGCCGCTGGAGCCTCATCAACCACCGGTATACTAACCGACGGATTAGTCGCACCCGCAGTGGCCCCTTGGGACGTACCAGCCCTATTCTGATGCATGTTAGAGCCCTGGTCGCTGCGGATAATACTTCCTGACAGATCTACAATTTGTCTTTCGCCTATTTCGTTGGATTTTGGCATCTGCTCTTCTGTGGACGACGTTATTCTAACCTTCTTATCAAGAGGAGCTATAGATCTATTTAAATCAAAACTTGTTTGTAAAGTTCGCTTCCGGTTCTCCTTCTGTGACCGGGTCTCTACACTCATACTATTATCCCAAACTATCGCCTATTAATTTCCTACGGGACACTAAATTAATTACTCACGATTCTTATATTTCAAATGGGTGAGAATTGATTTATCTATATACTTTGCCCTGAGAATTAATACCGCTCAACCACTATTACCTCAATCAATAACACAACGGAATTGTAATAAAATTTATATAGATATAATAAATAAAAGGTTATTAAATAATTATGGGTTTAAATATATTCTTAATTATAGGTAGAAAATAAAAAAAAATTATTAGTAAATAAAAAAATATTAGTAAATAAAAAAAATATTTAAATTTAAAGTATCGACTACTGGTGTAAATTGTAATATTAGTAAAGTTTTATACACCAGTAAACAATTTGATGATTATTATCTATAAGCAATTAATATTTCAAATTAAAAGAACAAATAACTACCAATTCTATAAACGGTTCTTAACACGACAATATAGTGTATTAACACTTCTTTTAGCAATCTGTATAATAATATATTTCAGGTTTGGCAATGCCGAGCGGACGTGACGGTCGCTGCGATTCTACACTAATTCCTGAGTGTGTGTGTGGCGCAAGATCGATTTTACTATCTAATCACCTCCGTCAGTGTTCATCGTACTACTCTCGTTATTACTTATAACGAATAGGACTACGACCAACCGAAAACTATAATGTACAACAACGTAGCAACAACGCTAGTGGGCTATTTCCACATGTCTAGGTGTAACACATGCACGGGATTAAGCATCTAAATTACAAATTTACTTTAGATGCGAAATTTTTTTTTTTTCATTGGGCGCCATTTAATGTTACGTTCTGCATGGACCGACGACGTTCCTGACTAGCTCATCTGTCTCAGGAGGTCCTAACCCTGTCTTCCGGCCATCGTACGCACACTAATTATTTCTAAGAACACAAAACACTACCTGCAATACACCACACACAACTCATGAGACCGGATGTTTGTCTCTCTAGTGCCCACCCAACCATGTTGCAGGAAATTCCTGTTACATTACCTCTGCAACCCAGAACCAGCCTGACCGCCTTCGATCACTTACCGCTTCAGCATTGCCATTACCTTTTTAATTAAGCCGACATTTTATCAGACATTCTTTTCAGGCAAATTTATGCATTTTATTTACACTATACTATATGACTAACAAATATTTGTAGGAAAAATAATACAAAAATAGCTTCTTCAATATTATATTGTACCAATTTAAAATAAACGAAATTACATTAGATTTAATACCACGCAAAAAAATTATAAAAAAACATTCAAACAACCTCAATTATAGGTCTAATACGTGAACAAAAAAAAACTAGCTCTTTAGCGCTCAAATTTCACTCATTCCCCAATTCGGGACTCGCATTCGAATAACTGTCTTGCTTAAAGGAGCTCCCTGAAGCATGAATTTTAAAATTTTTCTATGCTCACTAGCACCTTATTATCGCGTTGTCGCGACAAATTTGAGCTCTATCACAAAACAATACCTAATATTTTTTCTTTTAACCCGTTTAGTTCTAAACCTTAAACTTTTTGCGAGTCTTAATATCAAACATTTACTAACACTCACGATACACACAATGTTTTTACACGACACTTCACTACTTTAGCTTAATTTAATATTTTTTTAACATAGTTCTGTAGATTCTAAATATCTTTTGCTTTACTTCTGCAGCTTTAATAGCAAAGGCGATGTCGCTTTTTTTTTTGTTTAAATAAACCCTTTGCCTTTGTTATATTGGGACACTTTGTGTGTGTTTTCTTCACGATAACATTTTCATTGGCTTATAAATACCTTTTGTTTTATTCTTTTCTTATTTTTGGCGCTCGTCAGCTATCCCCAAGGATGTCTTCTCTGACTCGGTCTCTTTTACCTCTCTGGTTTACACTTTCGTCACGTTGCCTCCCTGACTTCACCAAGATTCAGGTTCCCTCGGACTACCCCGTTGCATTCACTCTTCGCCGCCCTATTCCGCCAATCTCGCTTACTCCACGGACTTGGACAAGATGTACATCGATTCGTGATCTCCAACGGAATCCTCCAATTTCGGCTTCACCAGTAGACTCAGGCAAGATGTATTTAAAATTTTTCGTCTTCACCAATCATCTGGGCAAGATATACGGCATCCACCACTTCAATTTTCCGGTCTTGATATATATGTAGGCCAGATATTCTGCTTTCCTCTCTTATATTTTAAACCGCACTCATAAACACAAGCACGATGTACTGCCTCCAAAATCTTAGAATTTTCAAGTTTTTTTTTTCTTCTTGAAGATATACTAGGTGTACTTCCTTCAACAGACGCTTTTCGAATCTCTTCTCTAGTTACTTTTTACCATTTATAAGCCTCGTATTTTCGCTGCCCTAACTGTCCCTTACAAATAAAATACCTACTCAATCTCTACCTGTCTCATCTTATCCTTTTCTAACCTACCTAGTACCTAAATAAATTGTCCCGCTACATTTTTTTTATACCTTCAACCTGGACCTATTTATTTATTAATTCTATTTATTACTAGATATGTTTTGCGCCAGATTCCGGCGCGCCTTTTGGCGCTAAAAGTTCGCTTCTCTTCCAAGGCCTTAATTCTCCATCCTTCGCCCGCGTTTTACCCCACATGGTATTAAGACCTTACCTTTCAATACCCAGTCTTCAGCAAAAATAGCAAGGTAGCCGATTGTAATTTATTTTAAAAGTTTCGCATTATTTGCATAGTACGCATTCAAAAAAAAAACCGTTCTATATTTTACTATAACTAATTCATGAATGACCCATCTCTATCTCAATGGCATACCTGTATCACATTGCCAACCTTTTGTTATGCTTCACTTTACAAAACATCCCTGCTTACTGCTGTCAGATGTTTCCCTTTTTTTTCATTTTACTAAATATTCTTCTGGCAAGCACATGCAGAGAAAATTATACATCCAATAACAGCTAAAATATATATTATTATTAACCCCATTCCTTGGATGACTGGGTTATATTCACGGTGGACACTACGTATTGCAGGACAAACTAAATATTGCGGGACAAACTAAATATTGCAGGACAAACAAAATATTGCAGGACAAAACTGCATCTTGCCATCAGTTCCTGTCTGATGTCACCTACGCATATCAGGGCACATTCAACATTTGCCTATCATTGTCCTGCATCATCCTGCAGTCCATATCGGCAAAGTTGTGAAAATTGGCAGCTGCCTGATGCCACCTACATACGACATGGCACCCGCAACAACATTTGGGTGTTCTGTGCGTATTCTGTGGTTATTACGATCACAGAATATACATATAGCCTATGAATAAAAGTTTGAGCAGTTTACATGTATAGTGTGTGTCACAAGCTTCGTTTACACAGTGGCATACTTGAGCACTAAACTTGTGTAGTGTAACCTGGCATTACGAAAGTTTTGTGTTTCACTCCCACTATTTAATTCCAATACCTCAAATAAATATAGAGCATTGCTGAACATCACGAAGCAAATTGTTGCAAATCGAATTCACACGTATTCTTATTCTCTTTCATTTAGTCTTATCTGAGACAATTTTTTGCTTATCTTTTTACTCATTTTTCTCAAACGCACTGCGAGAAATTTACCATGTATGTTGTATGGAAAGCATTTATGTAAAGTTGAAGTAAAAAAATCAAACATTTCTAACACAATTTTAAAATTATAAAAAAGTGTTAAAGGATAATTAATTACTTAACGAATGGATATCTGCTTTCCATACATAAACAAAATTTTTGGGGAAAAAAATATGTATTTCATAAAAAAATTTCATATAAGAATTACTTTTATTAAAATACAAAAATTTTTCCTATATTGAATAATTATAAATGTGTTTTCTTTCTACTTTTTGAATCATATTTAAAAATAAATGTAGCACTCCGCCTAACATGTTCTTTTTATGCTGTTTCAGCAACGACTAAATAGAACAACTAAATTAATAACAGCAAATTTTTTCTGCCTGTGTGTTTATCTTTTTCGCTCACTTACATAACATTAGATTTATCTTTTCACCTCTGATATAGAGACAGGGCTGCCAGAAATTTTTCGTGAAAAATCAGCAAATTTCCCAAAAAAAATCGGCACTTTCATTTTTTAAAATCCGCAAAAAATCGGCATTAATTAAAAAACTTATTTTGAAATATAAACAAAAACAATTCAATATAATTTATTAAATATTATACATAAAACAGCATGTATAGATCAATAAATTTGCACCTCACAAATTATTTTGGGGTTTCGTTTAATCTCCCAATTGGCAATTTAAAAGAAACGATTTATTATTTTATTCATTTAGAATGCCTTTTACTTAAAAAAAATACATATGATCAACTTGCTTTTTATAAAACAGTATGAAATAATTAAAAAAGATGTGTGGTGTCGTGGGAGACCGGATAGGAACGCAGTTCCTTATAATAAAAATATTAATTTTAAGTTCTATTCGAGGTATAAAGAAAATAATTATTCGGGTATACATGTTTTATTAGGATTTTTCTTTTCGCCGATCAACGAAAATACAGAATCAGTTTTGTTCCCAAACGAAATTGAATTCTGTCACGGCCCGGCTGCGTGTGATTAATAATTGTTTGTATGGAATTGTATTACTCATACGTTTTAAACATTGAGTTAGAAACAAAATATCTTACGTTACGGACGTTTCTTCCCGGTTAGGGTACCCCTCCGCAACGTCTCATAAGGAACTTCGTTCCAATTAAAATATATACGTCTTTTCCAATAGTATTTCAAAATGTTGCTATTATATTTCAGAATTTCCTAAAAATTAACTCTACTCGTAGGTTCTAAAATAGGAGTTACAATATACAATTAAAAATTTTGAATATTATCCTAAAATTTTTGAACAAAATTCGTAAATATAATGCAAAAATTGGAAATAATGTGGTTTTCATAAATCAATCATATATATTAGATTTTGAAATTTTTATTAAATCGTTATTTATTTCGCAATTAGAGTTTTTCATTTTCAAATAATCTTTAGAATAAAGAATTCCTTCTTTTAAAGTTTTATTTTCTAAGGAACATCGGAATTTCGTGCACACCTACAACAAGGCAATTGAATTGTTATTAAAAGAAGAATTATATAATAAAAGATGTTCCACACTATTATTAGAAAATCGGCATTTTTTAGCGGTAAAATCGGCAAATCGGCATATTGAAATTTTTGGAGTAAAAAATCGTCAAAATGCCGATAAATCGGCATTTCTGGCAGTCCTGTATAGAGATTTACCTGCGAGAAAATAACAAACTTTATCTCGTTCTTAAAAAACTCTGAGAGCAAATCTGCAAACGTGCAGAAACTAATTCTGTTCTCTTGTACTTGTTAAAATGTGCTGCCAGACTCACATATATGTACCCAGGCAACATGATACTACTTTTGTACAAGTTAAAGACTATTCAATATTTTTTCTGTAATTTTTAGTAAAATAATTATCTATTGTAGTTTTCTTTTCAGGTTTGCATTTCTCTTGACATAAGTGACAGCTGACTTGAGGCCTTAGAGCTGCCAGACTGTAGATTACTACAATCTCTGCCGACCTGACTATTCAATCGACCAGATTGCGATGTATTTTGCGTAAATTCATCCTCTAAGTACTCATAGTCTTCATATTCATCAGCATCAACATTATCCGTCATTTCCAACCATTTCTTTAGACGACTTGAATTAACTATACCTTTGTATGGTAATTGTGTTACTTGACAGTCTTCAACTTCTGTTAATTCATAACGATCATTACCAAACGATATATAACATAAGGGCCTCGGTACTTTGGTATTAATTTTTTATTCACTCCTGCAGTTGTATCGACATTTTTTAACACAACTAAGTCACCTGGTTCAAATGTTTTTGCTGGTTTATGACGACTTTGGAAATACTTTATATTATGTGCCTGAGCTTTTTTTATTGCCTCCGAAGCCTCTTCCCTTATTGCCTTTATGTTTTCTTCTTTATCGCCGTGTCTATTCTTCAAATGTTCCGAAAGTTAATTTTACCTTGCTGGTCTGTACCAAATAACATTTTGAAAGGCATTTGTTTTGTTGCACTGTATATAGAATTGATTATTGCAAATTCTACTTCTGACAATTTACTAGTCCAATCGGAGTGTTCTATCGGTTCAGTTAGTTTTGAAAGAATTTTTTTAAATCCTAATTTATTCTTTCTACTTGACCGTTTGATGGTGGTAAAACATGAGGTAAAACATGTTAATAGATCACTAATAATTCGTTTTGATCAAAATATTTCCGCAAAGCTCAGCAGGCTTCCTTTGTTCCTGGCGAATTTACAGCATTAAGCCTGGTAAATTTGTTAAAAGCATCAACCACGATGGTAAGGGACCGAAATGATCGATATGTATTGTGTTGAAAGGCGTATCTTTTTTTTCTATATTATATAAATTCCTTTCATTATTTCTATGAGGGGCTGTGTAATATATACACTTAAGTCAATTTCTAACAAATTTATTTACTTTATTTCTCATGTTCGGAAACCAGTAATATTTTTTAATTTGCTTCATACACTCAATACCCACATGGCTATATTTTTCGTGAAATAGCAGTATTCTGTACGTACATATACATAACTGTTTTTTCTTCTGATCATTCAACCGAAAAACTAAACCATTTTCTAATACTAATTCTCCTAATTCAGTTTCTTCTAATTAATGCTTAATGTCTTGAATTTTCATTTACATAATCTTCATTTTCATCAATAATCCCTATAACTGGTTCTCTGCTAAGTGTATCAACATGTGACATTAATTCGCCCTTTCTGTGTCTTATGTCATAATATAATTTTCTATTCCAGGGTCCATCTAGCAATTCTTGGACGTTATATTATGTTATGACGATGCAATAATGTAAGAGAAGCAAGACTCCTCTGTCTTGTTTTTTTGTATGAATCTGTCGGTAGACTTCCTGGCGTGACACTGTCCGCTTAAACATATTTATAAGCTGTCTTTTAAGCACCTGCACACCAACATTTGTCTTAGTTGTCCTTTCAAGGCGTCGCCGGATGGCCATGCAGTTTTCTTTGTCGGAGTACATACCTGCATAATCCTCAAACTGAATGAACTATTTTCTGATGTTCTGCAGGTCGTCTCCAGAAAATGCCAGAGCAGCAGTAACGAGTTCCAATAAATCTAGCCTTAGAGCACGAATTTGTTCTTTTAACTGGAGCATCTATAGCCAGCGTTGCCAAATGTGCAGATTTATCTGCATTTGACAGTTTTTCTAAGCATTGAGCAGTTTTGCAGTTTTTTTCTTTAAAAACCAGTTTTTCTGTAAATTGTGCAGATTTTGCAGTTTTTACATTTTACTTTTTTACTCTTAGTTTTGTTATTTTAATTCTAATTTCTGAAACCATAATTTTACCCCATTTGCTTAATATAACAGTGGCAAGGTTTAACTATACTTTTTTATACGAGTATGTAATTATCACATACATCTTTTTGCACCCCTGACCACAAAGCAAGTTGAATTTTACCAAGGTGTATATTGCAGGTGGGAGCACGAGCTCACTTGCCTAACCTGATAAAACGTCAAACTTAGTAGTGTCGTTTAACGATTTTTGCAACTGTTAAGGTAGTTTCTACAATAAGTGTTCTATTTTTGTAGAAATGGTTGTACCTGTTAGATAGATATGCCTTGTGTTTTTCTATGTACATACAAACAAATTTAAATTTTTAATTATTGGCTTCAATATAAATATGAGAACGACATCGACTTGTCTTTTTGTTTATTTAAACCCTATGTACCTATATATTTTTTATTAAAATGAATTGCTTTGTTATATGCATATGTATATCATATTTAATTTCTTGTGTTATGTTTTTGTTTTAATAAAAAAATATGAAAAAAAACTATATATTTTTGTGAATTTTTTATGTGCAGTTTTTTTACGTGAAACCCAGTTTTTTTTTTTAAAGTTGCAGTTTTTTTTGAAAAAGTTATGGCAACGCTGTCTATAGCTGAGGTTGTAATCTTTTTACTTCTTCCTTAGCCCAAGTAGTGGGAGAGGAAACTGCAGCTGCGGCACTCGGTGAGGTAGTAGAAATTTTTGCTGAATTTCTTCTTTCTACATCTGAGCTTGTCGGAATATTTTGCGTTTAGGCCGCGGGCATTGGGACAGCAGTTGATTTCACATTGGTCACTGGGACTGAAATCTTCGTGGCATCAGGACAGCGGTTGACAGGGCATCAGGCTACGGGGTATCATCTACGTAGCCTTCTGGCGTCGGGGTTTTGGGCGGCGGTACATCTGCATCGTTCGCGTCAGTTCACTCTTTTAATGTAGTTTTATTATTTTCCGTGTTCGTTGCAGCGGAAATTGTAGTGGAGCAAGGTTTTCTTTATTTCAAACATCTTTGTTATCACGAGTTTACAAAAAGAAAAAGTATAACTTTAACCGGAAATGTAAATCAACGCAGGGTTGCATTCCTCTTGACATAAGTGACATCTGACTTGAGCCCTTAGAGTTGTCAGACTGTAGATTACTATATTATCTTAAATAACCGTTTTCTTTTCAAAATGCGTTGATTTATTTTCTGATAAAAAGCAACACGTTTAAATCGTATATATATATATATATATATATATATATATATATATATAGTATATGTATATATATATATATATATATATATATATATATGTGTATATAAAGAGGTAAAAGTGCTGCCAAATATTGTATGTACAATAGTAAAAATTTATACGGCAACAATCTAAAACTGGTTAGTTATTTAAGGCGAAGTTTTTGCATTTGAAACAAACTTTTTACCTAGTTTTTGGCCTCCTTAACCAGACAAGATACAAAAAGACCTTGTTACACCATCTGAAAGGAAAAAACAAATGTCACATTTTGTAATCATTAATTTTTCGATTCAATATAGTGTTTCAACCAAAATTTTTAAACATTTTTTTTGAAAAAACAATTTTTGACCTATAACTCTCAAACTTTGAATATATGCCATAAAATGACCTATATCACCTAAAAGGGTGTTTTGCTGTGCAGTTATTGTTTCGAACAAAATTTTCGAAAAAACTTTCGAAGAACAGTTTTTGGAATACAACTCCAAATCAGAATTTGTGCCATCAAATAACCTATATCCACAATTACCCCACAATATTCCACAAAACAACTTGGAAGTACAGATTTTGAGACACCAGCAAAACATTAGGACTTGTTTGGCTGCCAGACTAGGTATTGAGGTCAACACTGGCAACATTAAGACAGTAACTAAGAGAACAGTTAAACGGCATACAATACCACGATTTGAACAATGTGCAGTCACGATGGGAGCCCAACTAGTCACAAAAGTCAGGTCTGACCTTCGATTTACAAGCCCAGTATGGAAATTAGAAATTATGCTTTCATGGATAATTTCATCATCAGCTTCATTCAACACAAAAAAAATCGAATTTCAGCAATTCAAGAAGAAGTCCAGGCAGAACAATGGCGTCACGTAAGCGCAGATATATTATCTGGTGGGATGTCTCCAGCGGCTCTTAAAGAATGTACTCTTTGGTTTTATGGGCCAATGTTTCTCCATGGGGTAGAGAAGGTATGGCAACCTAAGTTCAAACCAAGTTCCAACATCCCAACAAATCTCGAACGAAAGGCAAAGCTGCTTGAATCACGGGCAATGACAACAACGGATCCTACATTTGTTTACCAAATCAACCATAAAAATTCATTCCATCGTCTGCAGCGAATTGTAGCATAAGTTCATTTGTAAATTATGTTCCCCTGTCGGACTTAAGTACCTTAAATTTACCATATTTCAAAATGAATTGTTCGATTAATGTTTTTGCTGTAGTGATTGCATCTTTTGTTGGCATGGCGTGTGCAACAGCAAATTTAGTCAGCTCACATTGCATTGTTAAAATGTATCGGTAATCATTTGAAATACGAAGAAGACCTACGGTGTCAAATGAAATCACTTGAAAACTATTGTTTGGCGTTTTTGTTAGTGTAAGTGGTTCTTTTATGTGTTTTGTTTATTTATTTTTGTTACAATTGTCGCAGTATGATAGGTTAGGTTAGGTTAGAGGGCCGTTGTCCCTGGCGGGACAATCCACATGGGTCCGTCAATTCGGTCCCTTTATGATGCCCTTAAGCAGAGGACCTCCTAAGGGATGTCCTCCGCCGATTCAAAGCATCCTATACCCCTGAGGAAGGATGATACCCCTGAAAGCTCCATGTTTGCCAGGCTGTCTAAGTCTGACAGGAATCGGGAGCCCAGCGCCACTGCCCTTGCATTTGCAAGGGCAGGACACTGACACAGAAGATGGAGGACAGTCTCTTCCATCTCTTCATCATTGCAGCTTCTCCAATAGTCGTTGTATATTAGACCCATCCTCCTCGCAAGAGTCCCAAAGCAACAGTGTCCTGTCAGAACCACAGAATACGCACAGAACACCCAAAAGTGACAGTTCAATTTTGCCCGTATCAGATTTTCTTACTGGGAAGTCAAGACGAGTACAAAAGATAAACACTTTGCTGTTTTTCGTATGTTAGAAGAAATGGCTATACATACTATGTTTGAACACACGTTTTACAATTTTAAGTAAACAATTGTGGTTGAAAACAAAACAAATATTTTCTTTTAGGGAAAAAATGTGAAATAATTCATACAAATAAGTGTTAAGTGTTTTTAAAAATATATTAAACTGTTTCTAAACAGTAAACAACGATTCTCAAAGATCTAAATAGTGGCTGGCGGTCAATGATGTTAAGAAATCAACATAAAAACGTGCCCAGATTTGCAATGAATTGGAATTCTCACATGTGCATCTGCAGATGTTACTTTTGTTTTTAATAAAGTTGAATGAAATACCTAAATCAAAGAAAATCGTTGCAATGACCACCACTTACTCAGGTTGGAAATATGAAATGTGGCTAACTTGTAGAAGTTGCAGGCACAACAAAGGATCTCAAAGGTGATTAGGAATAAGAAATATGTGAACAAACATATTAGTCTTTAGTGCATCCTAATGGGCGGATAGA
Source organism: Linnaemya tessellans (assembly GCA_951800035.1). Classification (NCBI taxonomy): domain Eukaryota; kingdom Metazoa; phylum Arthropoda; class Insecta; order Diptera; family Tachinidae; genus Linnaemya; species Linnaemya tessellans. The sequence goes on from OX637532.1 coordinate 69,822,477, forward strand.
CTCCTTAATGAACTTATCGAAACAAAAAATGAATTTCTCCAAATCAAGGGTACAATTTAAGTTAATCTAAACGCAGTTATTGAACTGCATATTGGAGAACTAAAAGGGCTGAATTTGGAAAACCAAACGAATATATAAATGTAAGTATTTCACTGTTTTTATTGCAATTTTTATAAAAATGTTCATCAAAATTTGTATAACTCTTCAGAGTTACGGTACCTACAAAGAATTTGCTGATGAAAAAGAGTTCTTTGAAGTCATCTTCAGTGATGTGCCAATTGTGATGATTTCTCAACCGACATGCTTGAATGGAGAATAGCAAAGTGTTAATAGGTGTATCAATCGTCCCAGAAAATATATACGTGGTGGCTATGATTCAGATGACTTCAATATTTAATTTCATGGTTAATTTGCATTACACTTACTAAGAGTAAATATAAAAGTGCTTTGGTTATTGTGTGGTAAAGTACATATAATGTCATATGCATTTGAAGTGAATGTGTAATTCTGAAAAGTCATTGGCAAAGCTAAGACAAGTGGTAAAGCAGCAAAGTTATGCCATCTACATTTACAAAGTTTTGAAACAAGTACATCCGGATACTGGCATCTCATCAAAGGTCATGAATAGCTTTATGAATGGTATTTTTGAGCGCATTGCTGCCGAAACATCACGTTTATCTCACTACAAGCGTTCAACAATTATCAGTCGTGAAATTCAATTTGCTGTCCGCCTACTGTTGCCTGGTGAATTGGCTAAGCATGCTGTCAGTGCAGATACTAAAGGCGTAACTATATATACCAGTCCCAAGTAAATGCCAATGAATGTTAATTTTAACGAAAACCCGGAGAGAAAACACAAACAGCCCTTTTCAGGGCTACACAATTAATTTCAAAAAGAGGTAGCCGATTTTGTGTCTACAAATAATAAAAAATTTTATATTGTGAATTGTTTAGTTTCAGGTTGTTTGTAAATTGAGCTCTTTTATATTTATATTTATATATTGTAGCCCTTAGAAGGGCTTTTTTTTAATTTCGATTGTCGAAAAACAGTTTAAACTGAAGCGAAAGCAATTCACTTGTTTCATGGGGTCATTTTCGCTGATGGTTTTTTGTAAGGGTCATCTTTTTCGGTTTCGCTTCTGTAGCACGTTAAGCTTTGGGTGGTTTTGTTTTGGTTCCTGGTATCTTTTTGGTGGGTTTTGCGTTCATGGTGCCAGTCTTTTTGGTGGATTTTGCTTTGCTGCTTTACGAAGGTGTACATCAATTGTAATGGGATATTCACCTTAAACACTAGTCCGGCTCCTGATGAAACGAATGATACAAATTTTTTTATGCATTCTTGAGTGTAAAATTTTTTTATAAAATATACACAATTGACTCACCTAGTCGGTTCTTTCGAGAATAGGTGTAGCCTCTGTCCTACCTTGCATCCCATTACGCACTTACGGCTCCTGGAAAATAGAATTATAAGTTTTATAAAAATTAATATGCACAATTTTTACTTATATTTTGTTGCTGGTACCACTATTTTGTAACTCATTTTATTGCTCTTCTGTGCTTTTGTTTATATTCGCACTATATTGGTAATTACTGGATGAATCTGTAGATGATATTTCATCCATAAATTACCAACTTTGAGCAATAAATTTGGCGCAAAATGAATAATTTTCCAATTTGCGCCAATATTCCTGCCCAGAAATTTCATTTTTATGTAAACAAAAATTAAATGTCAAATTACTTTGAACTAATAAAAGAGATAGCAAACAAAGAAATTTGTTGTCCCTCTCTTGACTTCCCAGTAACGCACATCTCTGTATTTGAGAAATTTAGCACCTCTGTCTACTAGTTGTCGTCTCAATGTTAGCCTATGGTCAGAACAGTCACCAGTTGACGCATGCGCGCCTTGTCAAACTTGGGAAGGTCGCGTGTTTTGCGCAAATCATAATGGGGCCACGTGGCTCTTGCCACGAGACAGTTAGCCACGCTTTCCCACCTAAGTTGAGCTAGTTTGTACGATTCGCTTTGAATCAGAAACTTGCATATCGTGGTAATGGAATGCCACTGAAGTGACTGATCATTGAACTGTTCAATTCAGTCCCTTGTCTGGCAATCTCAAACGCAGTATGGTTGCCTGGACATCCAGAATGTCCCGGCACCCAAACCAATATCACCATCGAATGTCTCGCTATCTCGTTGATAGACAGTCGGCATTCGACCACTGTTTTTGATGTACTGTACACATCACTAATAACAGAGATGTCTGCTTTGCTATCGGTAACAATGAAGATATCATTCGATACCCTATAGTACCTTAGCCATCTTGCTGCCCGAGTAATAGCAGAGATTTCGGCTTGGAGCCGGAATGGAGATCTTACATTGAAGTTATCCACATAGAAGCCTCTGCCCGTTCTTGTTCCCCTTTTGGATCCGTCAGTGAAAACTCTAACTGAATCCTCGGGAAAGGAAATTCTGTCCACCTGTTCCCTGTCAACGACAATGGAACGGAAAAGTCCACCAAAGAGGGGTCTTGGTACCCAATAGTCAATGTTGGCATGGATTTCCGAATGCTCTCTTAAAATCCTAGCATGCCCATAGTCAGTCCTAGTCCATGGACATACTGTATTCAACCTGACCGCAGAGAATAGAGGCAATTGTCTGAATGTCAACCGGGAGCCAATTTAGCATTGCAAAAATTGCTCCCGTTGGTGTAGATCGTAGTGCGCCTGTCATCAGTCTCGCTACGACCCGAAAGACTTTTTCAAAGGTCTGCGATGAGCCTGCTTGTCCATCGCATTCCACCAAACCAATACCCCGTAAAAGAGTACTGGTTTAATAACAGCCTCAAGGATCCAATTGATCCCCTTAGGGTTGATACCCATTTGAGGCCTACTGCCCTTTTGCATGTATAAATAGCCACTAAGGCCCTTTCCGCTCTCGCCTGTATGTTCTGATTCCATGATAACTTACTATCCAGAATCACACCCAGGTACTTGGCGGTTGTAGATAGTTTCAAGGAGGTGCCATAAAGCTTTGGGTGTATAAAGCTATCGGGCTTGTACCTCTTAGTGAAGAGCACCAACTCAGTCTTGGCTGTGTTGATGCCGAGCCCACAGTTGACACTCCACCTACTCAGCAGAGCCAGCGCAGACTCCATACACTGAGATATGGTATCCAAGTGCTTACCCGATATCGCCACCGCTACGTCATCCGCGTACGCGACAGTCATAATCTGTCTGCGTTCTAGACTTAGCAAAAGCGAATTAATGGTCAGGTTCCACAACAGAGGTAACAGAATACCTCCCTGTGGAGTGCCCGGATAAACTGCCCTATACTCAGTGGCCCTGACCACTCTGAAAGTTAGTAAGTTTCTAAGAAACCGGCATAAATTGTCATCAATCCCTACTGTTACCATCCCATTGATGATGGAATCGGGGTTGACATAGTTGAAAGCACCTTCTATGTCCAGAAAAGCCCCCATAGTAAATTCCTTATACTCAAGAGATTTTTCTATGTGGCCCACTAGAGAATGTAGTGCCGTTTCCACAGATTTGCCTTTAGTGTAGGCGTGCTGTGATTTGGAGAGAAGCTCATTCGGAATGGTCATTCTCAGATGAATATCAATTACCCTTTCTAAAGTTTTGAATAAAAAAGAAATAAGACTTATCGGTCTGAAGTCTTTAGGCTTGGTGTGTGACGTCTTACCCCCCTTCGGGATAAAGACAACCTTGCACGTACGCCAAAATATAGGTATATATGCCCTCCTAAGGCATTCACTGTAAATTACCGTGAGCCAAGGTAGGACAATGTCTGCATTTCTCTGTAGATCCGCTGGAATTATTCCATCTGGTCCCGTAGATTTGAACGGATCGAAGCTGTGTACAGCCCAGCGGAACCTATCCATATCCAATGGAGTTGTGACAGCGCCTGTCGTCAAGCTGCCATCGACAGTGCCTGTTAAAGGTGCCGCCTGGCTGCAAAATGAGTGTCGAGTAGTACGCTCTGCGTCTCTTGACTACTCATGGTCCAGCTACCACAGGGTTTCTGTATGTAGCTGGGTACAACCGGTGCGGTTGATAGCATCTTACGCAGCCTGTTGGTTTCAGATGAACCCTCCACATTACTGCAGAAAGCCCTCCAAGACGTCCTTTTTGCGTTTCTGACAAGATTATTGAAGCGATTCAACGAGGTTTTGTATGTCGACCAGTCGCCTGATCGTTTAGCTTCGTTGAATAGCCTACGACATTATTTTCGTGAATGTGCAATTTCTGGGCTCCACCATGGTGGCTTGGCCCTTCCCCTGCAAACCGTTGGTTTGCAAGCCACATTAGCGGCACAGCGAAACGATTCACTTAGAATCTCCACAGCAGAGTCAATGTCCCCAATATTTCTAATAGTTGGAGACGTCGATAAGGAGTTGCAGAGTACATTGTTCTGTAGCTCCTAGTCAGTCTTCTTCCTGTTAACTATTTGATTAAATGTATTTTCACCTAACCCTATGTTAAAGTCAATATAGCGATGATCGGATAGGGAACAGTTATCAGCAACCCTCCAACCGCTAACCAGATTGGTGTGCTCTGCGCTAACCAATGTTACATGTAAAACCTCTCTACGGCTAGACACAATAAAAGTGGGTTCTGAACCCCTGTTGACAATTTCAAGATTATTCTTTAGAATGAAATCGAAGAGACACTCACCCCGCTCGTTAGTATCGCTACTACCACAGGAGGTGTGGTGTGAATTAGCGTCAGCACTTATTATTATAGGCGTCCTCGTGCTTATCGCCCTGGACACAATACCACGCACCTTTTCCATTTGGTGGACTGCCCTCGTGGTCATGCGCCATATAGCTCGAGACCAGCCAAACCGTACCGGACGGGGTCTCCAGAGCAGCTGCTACAGTATCCCCATCACTGAAATCAGATAGGATAAAGATACGCAAAGAGTTTTTAGCCAAGATACAAGATCTAATATTACCTGTGCCTTTGGCAAACAATAGCTTATAGCCCTTTAGTGTCAGTCCATTAACCCGTCCTTGGTGGACCCAGGGTTCCTGGACCATAACTAGCTCCTCCTTCCTCTCTACCACCCGGAGGAGCATCACAGCGGATGCTGCTTTAGAGTGGTGAAGGTTTATTTGCGTCACCTTCACCATCATAGAGTGCAATTACGGTGGTGTTGGCGTCCTCTTGGCTGGATTCCGAGAGGGCGTCAGTGTCCTCAACCGCGACTACCATCCGTTCAAAGAAGCCACCCACCAAGTCTGAGACTGAGTGGGTGTCCTCTTGCCCGTATGAAACTACATCCGACACACCAGCAGCAGCGCAGTCAACAGCGCCGTCGGCAGGCCCATCCTCTCGGTTGCGGTTCTTCTTGGCATCAGTCCGGTAGAGGCGCAACAGAATCGTACTGATACAGTAGAAGATTTTGTTGCCCCTCTTACGGATCGGTGCCAAAGATTCTTTATTGAGAATCAGAACCACCGCCCTTCTGGACCTCTCGGGTGCATTCACCTTAGCTACCTTTCAGTCATGGGTGGGTAGATCCGGGTTACAGTCCTTAAGGATCTCTTTCGGGGAAGAAGGTTCAGCAGGAACTATGGTCAAGGCTCTTGGTCTTCTGGGTATGTCTTCCAAGGGAACCACATCCAGCCTAGAGCCTTCCCACACCTCGCCAATAGCTTCGATGGCCTTCTTCAACAGGGACGCTGAGCGTTCATCCGTGCAGGCCATCAATTTAACGCCGTGCTGGTGCCAGCCAGCATCGACGCATTGAGGCGGCGGTCCCGGATTCTCCTTGCGGATCTTCCAGAACACTCCCGCCAGTTTTTGGTTAACCAAGTCCCATCTGGCATGGGAAATGGCACCGTCTGACACATCCCTATCGATTATGGCCCTTATGAGCTTGACTTTGGCGATCTCACTAAAGGTGCCTTTCGAAGGGATGTTCTTAGGACGTTTTGCCCTAGAAGCCCTAGCTGCATCGTTCTCTTCCGAACGTTGCCGTTTAGCCGCCGCAACCGTGGCAGGTGCGGGGGAGGAGTTAATTTGCAGCTTCGACACATGAGCCTGTGCCCACTTTAGAGAGGCTGCCTGCTTTTCAGAAAGCTGGTCAGCCGGGAACGCACCAAGGTGCGAAATAGTTCTTAAGGCGGAGCGCTTCGCATCGTTGGCCCTGCGTGAAGCATTTTTGCGCGAAGGATTATTGATGTTTTTGCCGGGATTGACAGTGGGTGACGCAGTACTGCGGCTAGAAGTAATCCTCTTTGCCTTTTCCTGCGCAATGCGCGCTTTGGAGGCAACGGGTTTGGATGGCGTAGGCCTTTCCATTCCCTTCGCACCCGAAGAAGGGGGTTTTACCGTTTTACCGGTAAGGACGTGAGCAGCTTTTGAGGTACTTGGAGCGAAAGACAGAGGTACCTCGCTGCTAGTGCTAGGGCAGCCACCCGTTGCCGGGTGTTTTGCCCCTTTCTCAACAGCAATCAGCCCGGTTAATCCAGGCTGATTGCCCACCACGTCAGTAGTCCGCAGACTGGTCGGGCCTGATGTGGACACCCGGCCAGCCTGAGCAGCAGTAGCTTTCGATTCACCGCGGCCTGCAACCTGCGCAGCGGGAATAGGGTCCCCGGAGTTTATTAAGCCCCTAACCGGGTACGTGGGGCTTGGCTTTTTATTTTTCATTTTGGTGGGTTTATGTGTGCATTTTATACCTACTGCCAGGTTAAAAAGCTGCCGACCCACCTGGATACAGACTCACACCATCAGCCGCCCAAAATGGGATACAGACGCTGATGGATTTGGACATTGTCGCTTGGACCGAGAAACGGACTGACTCGATAGCCGCCCCATGGGGAAAAGCAGACGCTATCGAGTCCGGGGAGGGTGGTTCTTGGTCGGTACTTAGTTGTTGGCCACTCTGGCATGGGTGACCGTACCAGGGGCTACTGATAACAGCTGCCCCCGCCAGTACAGACCGGTCAACTAGACCTAAACCTCCACATCGCGACAAGATGACCACCCAGCGTGGAGGTCGTAGTATGATACAAATTTTTTTACCATTTTATTCATGTTTTTTCCAAATGTACCGTTGTTTTAGTTTAATTACTGTTTTTCTAATTCCTAAGTGTCCTGCGTGTGTGGCATTATGGAATTCCTCAATTAGTTTATATTTCAGAATGTCATCTGTTATTCTTTTTGAGGCATTGTATATTAATATTTTTAGTTGAGGACTTTTGTTATTTATTCTTATTTTTGCATATTCTTCTTTAAATTCCTCTTTTGTTTATGTTTTAATTATTTTGTCATCATTACGTAATGCTATTTCATTTATATTTGCTTTCATTAATTTGGATATCAGTTTCCTCAGAATCGAATCTAGTTTCGCTGAGTTATCGCTGAATCTTGCATGCATATTATTATTATCTTGTATATTTTTGGCATGTAACTTCTTTATAATCGAATCTTGTTCCGATGAATTATCGTTACATCCTATACTCATATCTTTCTTATTTTGCGTACGTGATTTCTTCATGGTCGAAACTGGTTTCGATGAATTATCATCACGTCCTATGTGTACGATATTATTTTGAATGTATATGTCGACTTCTTTTATGTTTTCAAGTCTATTAAATTGCAATTTCTTAATATTTTTTATATCACTTATGGATGTGCATTCCCATATTTCTGAGAATTACATTTTTCCATATTATTTTTTTCTACACTTTTTCATTAAATTTTTCTTCCTTTTTTAAGCTCTTAAAAAAATCTTTTAAAAACGTGAAAATAAGTAGTTTAAATTTATTGTTTATTTTTAGTTTTATTAGCTAAAAGCGTTATTACAGTGAATTAAAAATTGTCGCGACAAATTTTTTAACAGAAAACTTTGTCTGTTTGGAGTCAGCACGTTCTTATACATAGAAAAAGTTCGTTCTACGTCTACTGATGTTGGGGGAGTACATCTGAAATCGAGTATTTGCTCAAAAGTATATTTCATACGATTGGACTCACAGTTCTGCTTGCCACCCAATATATCACCAATATCTTTGACTACGAAAAATCCTTAATTTTTCAATAAAACTGATTTAAAGTTTATATTTATTTTTTCTCCTATATCCCCTGGAACATCGGCAATTATTCTTACAGTGTCCATAACTATATTTACTTGGGAAATCCATGAAAGATTTTTTGTGATAACTTCGTGTAAAAACCCGAAATTTGCAGATATATACAATATTTGGTTACGCAGTTCACTTTCATTCATTAGAGACTGACATATACGCACAGATGAAGAATCAGTGGAGCTTATATTTGAAAAGATTTGTACGAATTCATCAAAATATTTTGCATAATAATTAACAGCCATTATCCAAGTGCACCATCGAGTTGTCACTGGTTGTGGGGGAAGTGGTATGTTTGGTGCTGTTTCTCGTAAAATTTGAACCCTTGCAGGAGATTTAAGAAACGTTTTTTTTGTATTTGCAATAAATGAGTCTACATTTGAGTAGCATTCTCTTATATATTCACCAACTTTATGGACACCATGTGCAAGGCAGGTTACGTGAGTTATGTATATGTGGGTAAAATACAGCAATGGCTGTTGCAGCTTTGACCATATAGGGTGCGGCATCACGTACAAAAAGAAGAATTTTATATTTGTCTATGTCAAATTCACATTTGGATTTTGGGACAAAAATACTATCAAAATTTTACGGCATGTATCACTACTACTTATTTAAAAAATGCAATCAACATGCTGAAAATTCTAGTGACGTCATCGCCACATGCTCTTGTTGCTTTTTTCATATAGTGTAATATAGCCTTTACATATTCACAAACTAAAAAAAATATTTACACATCAAAAAAATAAAGTTTTTTTCAAAAATTTATTAAAAAAATTTAAAAATAAGCGTAAAATGGCAAAATAAGTAAAAAAAGCCGATATTGCTAAAATAACTAAAAAGAAGCCGATATTGCCAATATAGGCAAAAAAAACCCTAACAAATGCAGCTCATCTTATTTGTATTTTTACGTCAGAAATCTGTTTTCAATCAAAAACATTCTACCTTGTGAAACAAAAAATAAGCACTTGTTTTTTCTGGTTGCCTTACTCATTATGTTCTTTATTATTTCCCTCATTATTTTCTTTATTTTTATTCCTTATGGCCCTCGTTGTTACTAATACTTTTTTTTATTTTTCGTCGTTCTCTTGCGGTATCATTTGCATGAGTATGTTTGAGTCTAGTTCTATGCCAGAAAGTGCATCGGCGTTTGTATTCTTTTTTCTTATTTTATACACGATTGTGAAATCATAATCACTTAAATCTAGTCTTATTCTTGTCATTTTTAATGATAGATTTTTGTGTGAGAATAATGAAATTACTGGTCCATGGTCTGTCACAACTATAAATATTCTGCCGTATAGGTAAGGTTTGAAAAAATTTTTGCTCCAATGAATTACTAAAAGTTCTTTCTCCTTACTAGCGTATGAAATTGGTAAATCTTGTCCGATTTCACCTTGAGATAAGACTGCTCCTAATGCGTAACTTGATGCGTCTGTTTTTAAAATAAAAGGTTTATCAACATATGGATATTGTAATACTGGTGGTATAGCGCGAGTTAATTTCCAATTATAGGAAATGAGTAAAAAATATATTTTTTTTCTGCACCGAAATGTGCGTTTCTTTATTAAATATATTCTTAAGACTAACTATCGTATTTTTCTTAGCATCTATTTATAATAATAATTATGTTTAATGTTTCTTTGTTCTAACTCAAAATATGTTTTTCTTTGTTTAGGTTACTAGTAACTTTTTTATCAGTAAAACATGTTTTGAGTTATTTGTATTAAGTTAGAAAAGAGAAAATGTGTTTCTTATCGTTACAATAGTTGTATTTATGATGTTTGTTTTATCTCTAGCTTAGAATAGTTACATTTGAGTTTATGGATTTGTTATAATCTTTTATTACTATCTTAGTTATATTTGAATTTATGGATTTGTTATTACTATCTTAAAATAAGAGATGTTAACTCTCCTCCTTCTTAAAAAAAACGTCCTCGTTTTAAACTGTATATTGTCTCTGTCGGAGCTTGAGAAGTTCTATTTCATATAATTCGTCGATTTTTTCCTTTGTGTTTCTATTTTCTTTATCCTGTAGTATTCGCAGAATTTAATCATACCATAAGTTAGTAATGCTAATGTACATAGTCCCAATATGAAATAAAATGTGTATTTGACTGGATGTTCTTCGATGGGTATCAGGAAGGTTGATATTTCTTGGATATTGTTAAATTTGTAATTACCATTAGATTCTAAGATGCGCATTATTTGTAATTGTTCGTCGTGTTGGTTATGTATGGCATCTTTGAGTGCTTGTTGGTGGTTGTAGTATTGTTTTCCATCTAGACTTGTTGAGTAATTGAATTGTATTAGTTTAGGCCCATTTATTTTTTACGTTATTCCAGGTGTGTTCGTAATCTGTAATGATGTTTCCACTTTCGAGTACTTGTAGCGGTGCGTTATTTTCATGTATTACTTCGCATTTGGCTGGTCTGTTTTCTTATACATTAATAGTACAGTTGTCCGGTTTCTTAATTTTGCATATAAAGTTTCCTAGATAATTTTTACATTTTTCGATACTTGTAAATTTATTATTGCATTTTGCTATTCTAGAGTCTAGTAATAGTTTTCCGTGCTTAAATGCTAGTGAATACAAATTAAATAGCTTACATTTCGTTTTTAATAATGGGTATTTATAGGTGTTTACAATTGTGTGATGAAAATAAAAAACATTAATATCGGCATATTCTAATATATTTGTTGAATATCTCTTAAATTTAAAGTTCCGGAATAAAAGTTTCCGTCTTTTGCGAAATTAATCATTGTAGCGATAGAATGTAGTTCGTTGTATACTTCGGTAAGTATTAAATGTTCTGAAATAGATTCGGGGCTAATTCTTTCTAATATTTTTTCAAATTCAGAGTTTATTTTCTTTTGTTTGTTATTATTTTCTATTAGCATATTCAATCCTGTCTTGATTTCGATTAGGTCATCGTGGTCAGGTGTTCCTGTAATAAGTTTGAGGGCTGATCCTAGAAAATTAAGTGAACGTTTAGTTCTGAAGATTCTAGGAAGTAGTTGTGACTTCAGATTTTCTATTTTAGTTATCAACAAATATTCTTAAGAGTTTTGTTCTAAATTATATGCAAATCGTGCTATATTTTCGTAGGGTGTCAAGATTCTAGAAAGGTTTGTCATATGGTATAAGAACGCTGTGTCCTGAAAAACGTATACAGGGTCAGTCTCTATCATTATATATTTTTTGTCTTTTAAGTCTATTAGTCTGTTACCGAATGCGACGGATATATATAACAATATTATTATTCTTTGCATGTTTGTACTCGTATATTATCCTTATGTATAACAATATTTTTGTGTGTAGTTATTGTGTTACCTTTATCTTCCTTTACAATGTGTTTTGAGTATTTCCTTACGTTTTTATTGCGTCGGTGCGTTTTGGAGTATATAACGTCCCCTGCTTGGTATGTGATGTTCTTACGATTTTTGTTGTGATATAGAAGTATTTTCTGTTGGTTTATTTCGATTTTTTCTTTAATATCAGGATGTGCTCCCCGGTTAAAAAACACGTCCTCGGGTTTCTCTCCAATGACTGAGTGTTTGTTTTGTTGTATTGTCGAACGGCATTAAAGATTTCGTCTCCTGGTGAAGAATTGTGTTCTTGAGCTAGGACTCTAGTGAGTTCGATCAGCGTGCTATGAGTGCGTTCCACTTGACCGTTTGTTGTTCAATGGTATGTTGGCGTTAGCGTATGCTCAATATGTAGTTTTTCATAAACCTGTTTTACGCATATACTTGATAATGCTGCTTCGTTGTCAGTCATTATGAATCTAGCATTTGGGTAGATTTGCGATAGTATTTCTTCGATGTATTTGTGTATGTTTTTCTTATTTGGAATTTCTCGTATATAGCAATATTTTGAATACTTATCAGTTGTGGTGATGTATGTGTTTCCGTTCATATAAAATAAATCTAAGTGTATGTGTTCTCCCACGTGATTTGGAATCGGTGTTGCTCCAATTGGTTGTTTATTTGGTCTTCTTTCGTATTTGTTTGTAAGACAGATTTCACAGTCTTGTGCTTCTTTTTTACACATGGTGCGTATGGTTGGCCACAAATACGTTGTCTGTATTTCTTGAGCGTTATTTTCGTAATTTCTGTGTGCTCGTCTATGTGCTAGTACTACGATTTCTTTTTGTCTATCTATGTTTTCTATATCTTCTGTCATTTTCTGAGCTACTACAATTTTTACATTTGGAAAAGAATCTTCGACGTGGAATAGAGTTTCTTCCTCTATTTTTATAGCATTTGTTACTTTTGGGTTTATTATTTGTTTTAATCTGTCTAATAATTCGTCCTTGGTTGAATAGAAAAGTGTGTGTCGTGCATATGAGAAAATATTTTGTGAAGATATTTGCACTAAGTTATCTGTGTTATAGTGAATAATTATTTGATTCTTAAATGCATTTAATGGTTGTTTCACGCGTTTCAATTTTTCGATTGGCGAACTTTGTGCTGAATGTTGTGAACAACTCGAAGTATTATTAATCTGTTGACGTGACAATGCGTCAGCGACGACGTTTTGATTTTCTGGGGGGTTATTATGTAATTCGATTCGAAAATTGAAACGTTTCGAAAGTGATTTCCGATTCGAAAGTAAAATGGTATTATCTAATTCGTTCGAATGTGATACAAGGTTGTATTCAAAAACTTACGTAAAAAGAGTAGTAAATACCAGTACTGCCAAGTTTTCCATGTGTTAAAAATTTGGCGCTACTTTTATTTTGCTGCCATTTTGTTTAAAAAAGGAAAAGTAAAGAAGTTTTATTAAAAATAAATTGAAAAAAATAAAGAACGAAAATGGATTGCGTTTCTTTGTGGACAAGTGACAGTGAGGATGAAAGTGGCACTATTCCAGAAAGAGTGCAACGCAAAATAATTCGAGATTCATCAGATATAATGAAGCTTAGTGACAAAAAGTAAATTATATTTAAATTCCTATATTTTTTTAATAATTTCTTTATAAAAATTTCATTAGTTTTGTTAGAAACTTCCGGCTTAACAAAGAAGCATTTTTGTACGTTTTAAATAGCATAAAAGATGAGTAAAGCCCGCAGAGAGATCAACCGCATTCTCACCATTGTTAAAATTGGCTGCCACTTTAAAATTTTTGGCCCAAGGAGGATACCAACATCAAATTGGGCAAGATCGTCTATTAGGATTTTCTCAGTCTTCAATTTCATTGTACATGTGGGAGGTATGCAAAGCCATCGAAGAGAATATTTGTACCAAAACAATAGTCCTCCAAATGACGGAAGAAAAAATGATGGAGGCAAAGAGAACTTTTTTAGATAAATGTGGAATTCCTGGAGTAATAGGGGCAGTGGATGGCACTCATATCCAAATTATAAGACCTGCTGAAGATGAACATCTTTTTTTTTTAAAGAAAACTGAAACACAGTATCAACGCTATGGTGGTAAGACATCGTAAAATATATAAATCAACCATTTAAAATTTTTCATTCAGATTTGTGACCATGAAATGTACATCAGGGCCGTCGATGGGAGATTTGGGGAGCCTGTCATGATTCTCATGTTTGCCAAATCGGGATGTTTTATCATGAAATCCACCATGACCTCGTATTGTCTTTGCTTTGTGTTAGACTTTTTTTGCACTTGGCTCCTAGTTCGGTAAAAAAATACAAACACAATACATGCATTTATGTAAAAAAATTTTGTATGTAATTTTTGTATAAATTAATACTCATTAAAATTTATATACTTACATTTTCTATTTTTTATTTTTTTCGACACTAAAATTGCTTTCGAATGAGATACGAACGTTTTAGATTTTTTTTTTATTCGCTTTCGTACTACATAGTTGCATTTACGAAAGGAAAAACGTAGTATATTCGTATAGGAGAAAAAATGTACACAAAGAAAAAAATTTCCGTTCGTTCGTAAATAATTTTTCGAAAATCGTACTACATAATACGAATTGTTCAAATACGAACGATTTTTCTTTCGAATCGAATTACATAATAACCCCCCTGGTTTATATACTAATTTAGCGCCATATTCTTCCATGCAATTTTTCCATCGTTTTAATTTTGTGTTGGGATTTTTATCAGATATAGAAAAAATAAGTGACTGGTTGTCCGTGTAAATGGTTAAGTCTGCTATACCGTAAAGGTAATTTCTTAATTTTTGAAGTGACCAAACGATCGCAAGAAGCTCTTTTTCGTTTGTGCTATAGTTTTGTTCGGTTTGGTTAAGGGTTCTAGATATAAATGAAATAGGTTTCTTATTCTGAGAAAGTACAGCTCCTATTGCAAAGTTGCTTGCATCAGTCGTTAGTTCGAAGGGCTTGTTGAAATCTGGGGGGTTATTATGTTTTTCTATTCGAATCGGAAAATTTACGAATTCGTAAAAATGGGATAACATAGTACGATTTTCGGAAATTTATTTCCGAACGTTCGTAAATTAAGGGAATTTTTTAATCCCGTTCGGAAACCAAAAAAATCCCCTTCGAAATTGCAACCATGTAGTACGACAGCAAATGTCACATGTGTTGTTAATGTATGTAGATTTTTCGAATGCCATTTTGATTGCGGAAATTTCATAGTTACTTTTTTTATATACAGAAAGAAATTAAGAATACACATTTGAAAATGTAAGTATGTAAAGTTAATATTTAATAAATAAAAGCGTTTATTAAATGCTTTGATTTAAAAATTATTTAAAGGGAAACGCCTAAAAAGAGTTTGTATACGAAGCCAAGGCAATATGAAATAATGGTGGAATTTATGACATTACATGCGGATTTGGCAAAAGGACACCTAAATGTTCCTAATGCCAAAAGCAAATGCAAAGAGTTATGGCAGAGGCTATCGGAAGATTTGAATGCTTTGGGTCCACCTTCACATGAGGTAGAAAAGTGGAAAAAGTTATGTATAATATGCATTCATATACATAAATATGAATAATTTAACTTATAACCTTTTTACATATGCATTCCAAGGTATGGGCGGATTATAAGCAACATATAAAGGTAAAGTCTCGCCGCAACAAAAATAGTATTTCTGGAACTGGAGGTGGACCAAGTAATTACTGTTCCCTTTCACCGCTGGAGCAAAAAGTTGCTGAACTGCTTGCAATTAATGAATGTATTGAAGGAATGAGTGGTACGAATAGATATGGAGCACAAATAAATATTCTTACTCCAACAAGCATTAGAGACGCTGACCCAACTGAAGAAAATACAATACCTTGCAATAATTTAGAAGTAAACAATAGTGAGAAAATCTTAAATACACCATATACTCAATATCGATGTACCCGTGGTAGTTTGTCCAATAAGCAACCATTATTAGAAAAACAAGTAGAAAATCAAATAAAATATCAAGAAAATTCGATTCAACTTTTAAAAAGCTGTGATGAAAACCAAAAAAAAAAATATTCACAGAATTAGACAAAATAAATATAAGTATTTCAACGGGCAATAAATACTTAAAACGGAGCAGTGATGCAATGGAGCGCATGTACACGTTACAAAAAGAAAAGTTTGAATTTTTCAAGAAAAATGAAATGGAAAAAAATACACAGGCGGAACGTTTGTTTGATCTTAAGAAGGAGAAATTAGAATTTTTAAAGAAAAATCAATTGGAAATGACGAAATGTAAAATTGCAAAATTAGAATTGAAGAAAAAAATTTTTGAATTCGAGAAAAAGAAAATTTAATTAATGTAAATATTGGGATTTTCCTATTTTCCTTTTAATTTTTTTACAATACTATTATGAATTTTTTTTGTTACGTTTGTTTTTTTATTTTTTAAATATACTCTTGTTATGAATTATATTTCTTTTCATGTTTTTAATATGTATATGTATGTAATTACAAATATTAATATTAATTAGCTCCAATGAATTAAAATTTTTATTCACGTTTCAAATAAATATTTTTATTTACATTAATATTTGATTTAAGTAAGTTGTTATTTAATTATTTTATTCAGTTTCTTATCATATTATTTTTTATTTCATTTCGAATACTTTTTGCTGTATTGAGTAAATTTGTATCCAAATTACTTTCTGCATTGCTACAAGGTAGAGATAAAGATGCAACTTCCTCAGTTTCCAAACTGTCACTTTGTATATTATACATCAAACAAATATTGTGTAGTGCACAACATACGCTTAAAATTTGGGCTGCTTTTTGTGGGGTGTAATGGAGTTCTCTCGCCGCCAAAAGGCAACGAAATCTTGCCTTTAGTACTCCAAAAGTTCTTTCTATAATAGATCTTCCTTTGGAATGTTGATCATTAAAAAATGCTTCATGGTAACTCTCAATAGCATTTCTGAATGGTGTCAAAATCCATGGTTCCAAGGGATAACCAGAATCACCTGCAAAAATATGTGACTTATTTTGTAAGCTAATATTACGAGTTTATATAAATATTTTACCAAGAATTCTAGTACCAGTATCTCCAGCTTGAAACATTCTTTTCAAATATTGCTTTTCTTCCGACAAATTCCAAATGTGAGAATCGTGACAAGCGCCTCCAAAACGTCCATTGATGGCCCTATGTTACGTTGTATAATAATTTAGCATATACATTTATGTTCTTTATTAAACCCTACCGCCATAGCATTTATACTGTGTTTAAGTTTTCTGTTAAAATATAAATGCTCATTGTTGTTTGGCCTTATTATTTGTATGTGGGTTCCATCCACTGCTCCAATAACTCCAGGTATTGCACATTTGCTGTAAAAAACCCTTTTTGCTTCCATTTTTTTCTCTTCGCTCATTCCGAAATCAATGGGCCTTATTACGGTTCTCGACTCGACCCGAGAGAATGTAATAGACTAAAGAAATATACACGATTTTTCTTTAATCTATTACAAACACCCGAGTCGATTCGAGAACGGTAATAAGGCAGAATGTGTTTAGGGCAAAGATTTTTTTCTATTGATTCACATACCTCCGACAAACAATTAGAAACATATGATTGTGACATTCCCAACAGGCGGTCTTGCCCAATCTGCTGTTGATAACCACCTTGCCCTACAAATTTCAATGTGGATGCCAATTTCAACATAGGAGGAACGGCGCTTGATCTTTGCGGTGCTTTTAAGTCATTATTAATGGAGTTTAAGACGTACATAAATGCATCTTTATTGAGCCGAAAATTTTTTATAAATCTAAGAAATATTTTTGCGTTAAATTCAATCATATGTACGAATCATTTTGAAAATATATTAATCACGAATTTTCACTGAGATTCATAATGTCAGATGTATCTCTTATAAACTTTCTTTGCACTCTCTCTGGAACAAAATCATCTTCATCACTGTCCCACAATAAAACACAATCCATTTTAGTTACTTGTAAGTTTTTTAATTTGCAGTTGAACTATTTCTTTAAAATAAATTTGACATTTGTATAAAATAATGTCAACAAATGTCAGTGCTGTCAAGTTTTAACATATAAAAAAATGTCATTACTTAAAATTTCCCTTAAAATTCTAAACGCAACTCTGCAGGCCTTTCGAACGTACTACGTAATACGATTTTCCTTTCGATTCGGAAATTCCTTTCGAAAGCCTTTTCGATTCGAAAGAAAGAAATTTAGAATACACATTTGAAAATGTAAGTATGTAAAGTTAATATTTAATAAATAAAAGCGTTTATTAAATGCTTTGATTTAAAAATTATTTAAAGGGAAACGCCTAAAAAGAGTTTGTATACGAAGCCAAGGCAATATGAAATAATGGTGGAATTTATGACATTACATGCGGATTTGGCAAAAGGACACCTAAATGTTCCTAATGCCAAAAGCAAATGCAAAGAGTTATGGCAGAGGCTATCGGAAGATTTGAATGCTTTGGGTCCACCTTCACATGAGGTAGAAAAGTGGAAAAAGTTATGTATAATATGCATTCATATACATAAATATGAATAATTTAACTTATAACCTTTTTACATATGCATTCCAAGGTATGGGCGGATTATAAGCAACATATAAAGGTAAAGTCTCGCCGCAACAAAAATAGTATTTCTGGAACTGGAGGTGGACCAAGTAATTACTGTTCCCTTTCACCGCTGGAGCAAAAAGTTGCTGAACTGCTTGCAATTAATGAATGTATTGAAGGAATGAGTGGTACGAATAGATATGGAGCACAAATAAATATTCTTACTCCAACAAGCATTAGAGACGCTGACCCAACTGAAGAAAATACAATACCTTGCAATAATTTAGAAGTAAACAATAGTGAGAAAATCTTAAATACACCATATACTCCATATCGATGTACCCGTGGTAGTTTGTCCAATAAGCAACCATTATTAGAAAAACAAGTAGAAAATCAAATAAAATATCAAGAAAATTCGATTCAACTTTTAAAAAGCTGTGATGAAAACCAAAAAAAAAATATTCACAGAATTAGACAAAATAAATATAAGTATTTCAACGGGCAATAAATACTTAAAACGGAGCAGTGATGCAATGGAGCGCATGTACACGTTACAAAAAGAAAAGTTTGAATTTTTCAAGAAAAATGAAATGGAAAAAAATACACAGGCGGAACGTTTGTTTGATCTTAAGAAGGAGAAATTAGAATTTTTAAAGAAAAATCAATTGGAAATGACGAAATGTAAAATTGCAAAATTAGAATTGAAGAAAAAAATTTTTGAATTCGAGAAAAAGAAAATTTAATTAATGTAAATATTGGGATTTTCCTATTTTCCTTTTAATTTTTTTACAATACTATTATGAATTTTTTTTGTTACGTTTGTTTTTTTATTTTTTAAATATACTCTTGTTATGAATTATATTTCTTTTCATGTTTTTAATATGTATATGTATGTAATTACAAATATTAATATTAATTAGCTCCAATGAATTAAAATTTTTATTCACGTTTCAAATAAATATTTTTATTTACATTAATATTTGATTTAAGTAAGTTGTTATTTAATTATTTTATTCAGTTTCTTATCATATTATTTTTTATTTCATTTCGAATACTTTTTGCTGTATTGAGTAAATTTGTATCCAAATTACTTTCTGCATTGCTACAAGGTAGAGATAAAGATGCAACTTCCTCAGTTTCCAAACTGTCACTTTGTATATTATACATCAAACAAATATTGTGTAGTGCACAACATACGCTTAAAATTTGGGCTGCTTTTTGTGGGGTGTAATGGAGTTCTCTCGCCGCCAAAAGGCAACGAAATCTTGCCTTTAGTACTCCAAAAGTTCTTTCTATAATAGATCTTCCTTTGGAATGTTGATCATTAAAAAATGCTTCATGGTAACTCTCAATAGCATTTCTGAATGGTGTCAAAATCCATGGTTCCAAGGGATAACCAGAATCACCTGCAAAAATATGTGACTTATTTTGTAAGCTAATATTACGAGTTTATATAAATATTTTACCAAGAATTCTAGTACCAGTATCTCCAGCTTGAAACATTCTTTTCAAATATTGCTTTTCTTCCGACAAATTCCAAATGTGAGAATCGTGACAAGCGCCTCCAAAACGTCCATTGATGGCCCTATGTTACGTTGTATAATAATTTAGCATATACATTTATGTTCTTTATTAAACCCTACCGCCATAGCATTTATACTGTGTTTAAGTTTTCTGTTAAAATATAAATGCTCATTGTTGTTTGGCCTTATTATTTGTATGTGGGTTCCATCCACTGCTCCAATAACTCCAGGTATTGCACATTTGCTGTAAAAAACCCTTTTTGCTTCCATTTTTTTCTCTTCGCTCATTCCGAAATCAATGGGCCTTATTACGGTTCTCGACTCGACCCGAGAGAATGTAATAGACTAAAGAAATATACACGATTTTTCTTTAATCTATTACAAACACCCGAGTCGATTCGAGAACGGTAATAAGGCAGAATGTGTTTAGGGCAAAGATTTTTTTCTATTGATTCACATACCTCCGACAAACAATTAGAAACATATGATTGTGACATTCCCAACAGGCGGTCTTGCCCAATCTGCTGTTGATAACCACCTTGCCCTACAAATTTCAATGTGGATGCCAATTTCAACATAGGAGGAACGGCGCTTGATCTTTGCGGTGCTTTTAAGTCATTATTAATGGAGTTTAAGACGTACATAAATGCATCTTTGTTGAGCCGAAAATTTTTTATAAATCTAAGAAATATTTTTGCGTTAAATTCAATCATATGTACGAATCATTTTGAAAATATATTAATCACGAATTTTCACTGAGATTCATAATGTCAGATGTATCTCTTATAAACTTTCTTTGCACTCTCTCTGGAACAAAATCATCTTCATCACTGTCCCACAATAAAACACAATCCATTTTAGTTACTTGTAAGTTTTTTAATTTGCAGTTGAACTATTTCTTTAAAATAAATTTGACATTTGTATAAAATAATGTCAACAAATGTCAGTGCTGTCAAGTTTTAACATATAAAAAAATGTCATTACTTAAAATTTCCCTTAAAATTCTAAACGCAACTCTGCAGGCCTTTCGAACGTACTACGTAATACGATTTTCCTTTCGATTCGGAAATTCCTTTCGAAAGCCTTTTCGATTCGAATAGAAAAACATAATAACCCCCCTGGTTGAAATAATTCGACTCGTGCTTGTAACATATCTTTAATTTTCTCTATCGCTTCGAGTGCTGGTTTATCTAGATTAATTAATACTTTTGTGCTTTGCTTTTTGTTTTCACCGCCATTGTCTCCGCGTAAGAATGTAGTAAGAGGTTTCACTATTGAAGCGAAGTTTTGTACAAATTTCCTATAATAACAAGCTAGTCCTAAAAATGACCTTAATTCTTTTCAATTTTTAGGTATTGGATAATCCTTTATTGTTTGGATCTTACTAGGATCTACAGTTATTTTATTGTGTTTGATTACGTGACCAAGATATTCTACTGAGTCTTGGAAAAAATTTGATTTCTCGTCAGAAATTTTCATATTTGCATTGTGTAATGCGTTTATTATTATTCGAATGTGCTCCATGTGTTCTTCAGGCGAAGAAGAATATATAAGCACGTCGTCGATATAAACGTAAGCGAACTTACCAATATATTTACGCAGAATATCATCTATACATCGCTGAAATATAGAAGGTGCGTTCTTTAAGCCGAATGGCATTCTAAGAAATTCGTATTTTGCTCCATTCACACTGAATGCAGTCTTTTCTCTGTCTGATTTTTTTATCAAGATTTGGTGAAATCCTGACTCTAAGTCTAGTGTTGTAAAGACTTATGCTTTACCTAAATTTTGAATAGTCATTGCTACATCTGGGATAGGGTACCTGTCAGATATAGTCTGAGCATTAAGCTTTTGAAAATCTATTACCATACGTTTTTTTGGTTTCCCTTCCTCATCTGTGCCTTTTTTTGCAACGGTCCATACTGGAGAGTTGTATGGGCTTTTGCTAGGTTGTATTATTTGGTTGTCTAATAATGTTTGAATTTCTTTATTTATAAATTCATTGTCTGCTATTGGATACGGGTACTGTTTCACCCAAATAGGATCTTCTGATTTTGTCCTAATTGTAGCTTGTACAGTGGTTGTAAAGGGCAGAATTTTGTTGGTTTTGTCATTTATTCTCATTATATTTTCAATTTCATTTTTATATTTGTCATTATTGACTGTGTAATTCACTTTTTGTTCGCTAATTTCTTCTTTTCTTTTAAATTTATACGTGATTTTATACTCAAATAAGTTAATTTCTGCTTTTATGGCTCTGAGACCATGTTCCCCGAGAAGCATATCGAACTCTTCTAAGGCTTCAGTTTCGAAAAATACTAAATTATGGCCTAATAGTGTAATAATTTTTTATTGCTTTCGTTAAAGAGTATCCGTGAAGCGTTTTTACCTTAACTGGTTTTATTGGAATAGATTTTCCTATGTTGCACTTAGAACTAATATAATTGTTTGTCGCACCTGTGTCGATTAATATATTAACGGATTTACCTGTTGTTTGGCAGTGCCTCTGTAGACATGGCAATCCGTTTATTCGCCTAAAAAAGCGCTGCCGGTTTCGTAAGTATCTTCGGTGTGTGGTACAAGTGATTGTATATCTTCATCTCTCGTCTGGTTTACTCGTTGAACTTTGTTCGGATTATAATTTTTTGATGAAGGCATTCTATCCCTTTTTGTTGGTTGTTGCTCCCTTCTGAATGGGTTGTATTGCTGCTGTGGAGAATATTGTGTTGAACGTCTAAATTGTTGCGAACTATCCACTTCCATGGGTTCCTGCCGTGGTTGATGATTAAATTGAGCTTGTACATTAGGATTGTACCTCCTTCTATCTTCGTATCGTTGTGGTCCAAAGTTTGGTTTTTGGTTGTATAGTTGTGTTGTAGCCAGTGTGTCGAACTGCATATTTGCGTTGGCATGGTATATAGTGCTTACGATTGCAGTTTCTAGGTCCTTTGGATGATGGCTATATAATGTACCGCTTGTATATTTGCTGTTGAGTCCTGTGATGAATGTACGGACTGCTTCCTGATTTGCATATTCCGCCATGGATGCAGATCCCTTATCACCTGACATCTCTATCTTCGAAAGTGCGAGGTTCAGTGCTTTGCTGATTTTGCTGTGGAATTCTGAGAGTGTTTGTCTTCCCTGTTTATGTTTCTTCATTTCCTCGAGAAGTACGTATAATGGTCGTTGATCTGCGTAAGTGTAGTCAAGCCTGTTAATTATAGAATAAAAGTTCATCTTGGTATTGTGGTTGATGAGGATGTCTGCTGCTTCTCCAACAATTTTTGAATGCAGTATCGTGAATGCTGTGTAGTAATTTGGGAGGTTGGAAAATTGTATGATATTTTCCATGAATGTCCATGCCCTTTTCCGCCAGGATCTATATTGGTTTTTATCCCCACTGAAGCACGGTATGGCTTCGAATGTTTTTAAATTTATCTGAGTTGCATCAGTTATATTTGGTGTGAAGTCACTATGTTGTTCCTGCGTAATGATTGTGTGGGGAGATCGTTCCGCCTCCAGTGTATTTACCTTCAATTGAGTATTCTGTAGAGTTTGTGTGAGTACCTCTATTTGTGCTCGTAAAGCTGCGATATCTTGATTCATTGTGTCGTTGTCTTTTCCCATAGATCGTAGGGAATTGAATATTTTCTGCCGTTTCTGACGTTGGTCCAGCGTGGTAATTTCTCACTTTTTCAGAGATTGGTTTGCTTTTCTTCAAAGCCGTGGAATTTTTATTTAAATATCTTGAATGTCAAGAATATTTGGCTGTGGTCAAGAGTTTAGACCGGCTTGAGCCCCCAGTTAATTTCCAATTATACGAAATGAGTAAAAAATATATTTTTTTGTCTGCACCGAAATGTGCGTTTCTTTATTAAATATATTCTTAAGACTAACTATCGTATTTTTCTTAGCATCTATTTATAATAATAATTATGTTTAATGTTTCTTTGTTCTAACTCAAAATATGTTTTTTTTGTTTAGGTTACTAGTACCTTTTTTTTATCAGTAAAACATGTTTTGAGTTATTTGTATTAAGTTAGAAAAGAGAAAATGTGTTTCTTATCGTTACAATAGTTGTATTTATGATGTTTGTCTTATCTCTAGCTTAGAATAGTTACATTTGAGTTTATGGATTTGTTATCATCTTTTATTACTATCTTAGTTATATTTGAATTTATGGATTTGTTATTACTATCTTAAAATAAGAGATGTTAACTCACGCACGAAGCCGCGGTAAAATAAAACCACCCAAGCAGATGTAGCTTCAAAATCTTAATGCGTATAATACGAAATTTATTCTTTATTATACATCTTTATCATGTGTGGAGATTTAGTGCCATCGTTGTACCACACAGTAGTAAACTGTGATGGCACTACACCTCCCCTGTTTTTTAATTTATATTATATTTAAGTTGTAACTAAATTACTAATATAAATGTAAAATTAATTATAATAATTACCAATAAACTAATTTAAATGTACTACTAATAAACTTATTTAAATGTATATTAAGTACAAGAAAATTTTGGGTTCTTCTTTTTTCCATTTGATTAATTACACATGAATGTACATAGCTATTTGTTTGCTTATAATGACAAAAATTTTCGTTTACTAGTTTAAATAATACAATTTTAAATGTTTCTTTTTTTTTTTTTTTTTGAGTTTAGAAAACAACAATTTTGTAATAAAGATCGTTATGTTTATATATATGTAAATGTTTTTCTTTTTTTTTGTGTTGTGTAATGATTTTGAAATATAATTTGTGCGTAAGTATTTGTAAATAGAAAGATAAAAAATTGACGAATTATTTTTGATACTCGAGAATTAAAGATTGTGGTCAATTAATACTGTTAATCATTATATGTCTTTCATCTGTTTTTATGTACTTTTTGATATTTATTTTCTGAA
Organism: Linnaemya tessellans; assembly: GCA_951800035.1. Classification (NCBI taxonomy): domain Eukaryota; kingdom Metazoa; phylum Arthropoda; class Insecta; order Diptera; family Tachinidae; genus Linnaemya; species Linnaemya tessellans. The sequence goes on from OX637532.1 coordinate 69,846,953, forward strand.
ATTTTTAAAATACAGTTACCATATTCATCAATGTCAGTGATTTTAAATGGACCCGTGTATAGGGATTCTAATTTATGCCTTGCGTTATTTTCTAATAAGACCAAATCATTAATTCTCATTACGTTACTTCTCACATTTTCATCATAGTAACTCTTTTGCTTTAATTTGGCTTTCTCAATCAATGTTTTTGCTCTAGCTTGTGCAGTTTGAAGTCTGAATTTAATTTCTTTTTCATACGCATCTATATTGTATATAGGTTCTATCACGCTTGGTTCCAAAAATGAAAATGTTGTTGGCAATTTGCCATAAACTAATTCGAATGGGCAATACCCATGAACACTAGACGGAGTGGTATTGAAACAATACGTAAAATATTTCAACCAGTCATCCCAGTCGACTTTATCTGTTGATAAATAACTTCTAACAAATTCATTGAACGTTCTATGTGATCTTTCCACAGTTCCCAGTGTTTGATGATCTTGGTTAATTCCAATTAATGCGCACATGTTACTCACTAGCTGATTTTTATACTCGGTACCCTGATCCGTTAAAATTTTCTTTGGTGGACCATATGTTAAAATTAAATTCTCAAAAATTGCTTTAGCTATGGTTTTCGCATCTTTCGAAGGAACTGGTATGGCAATCAAATATTTAGATAAATCGCACATGACTGTAACAGCATATTCGTTACCATGATTAGACTTTATAAATTGTCCTATTGTGTAAACTATGACCGTATCAAAAGCTTTATTTGGCGTATGAGTTTTTGTTAATGGTTCTACGTGTTTTGGCATGGATTTATTCTTTTGGCAAAGAGAGCCAGATTTTACATGTCTGATGACGTCTTTTGTCATATTCTTCCAGTAGCAATAGTTTCTAAGTTTGTTTAACGTTCTAGTTACACCTGAGTGTCCTCCCGTTAAGGGTTCATTATGATAAAAATTTAATAATTTATCTTTTTCAATTTTATTCTTCACATACCTTATTCTGGGCGTAAGTATAATAGTCAGTGTATCCAAATACTTTTCTGACTCCTTGAATTCTTCGACCGACAAGTTTCTGAACAAGTCGTCGTTTAGTGGTATTTGAACTTTTCGGACTTCTGCATTTTTGGCCTCATTTTCCAGCCTTGACAGTACTCGTTTCTGAACGATTTTGTCATTTAAAATGTAATCGTCGATTTCAAATTTAATTAATGTAATATTGCCCTTTCTCAAAATTGCTCTTGGATGTGTTCTGTTTAATTCAAATTTAAGTAATGGAATTCTTCTTGCTTCTCTAAAATTTGTTATTTCGTTCACTTTTGGTTTATATACGATATTTAAATCTTCATTGTCAGTAACTTTGTTATTTGTTCGTTTTGATTTTTGCCTTTTTGCTTGACCTCTTGTTGTTACTATGCACACGTTTGCATCGTTTATAGTTTTGATGGAGTCTATATCAATTCTTGATAGTGCATCTGCACCGCAATTATCAGAGCCTTTGATATGCTGAACTTCAAAATCATACTCTTCTATGTCTAGTCTCATGCGCGTTAATTTAGACGATGGGTTTTTAAGTGAAAAAAGATACGAAAGTGGTTTATGGTCAATGGTAGATTTATGCGATTCTCCTTTTGTAAACGAACGTGAAGCAAAAGCGATAGGCATTTGTTTTCCCTCATATTCTTGACTTAATATAGCACCACAAGCAATTTAGCTTGCATCTCTTGTTATGTAAAAAAGGTTTCAAAATCCGGATATTTCAGTACCTTCAGTTTAAGTAACGCATTTTTTAAATATTGAAATGATTTCTCACACTCCTTTGACCAGATGAATTCGACGTGTTTACGAGTAAGTTTTGTTATATGCATAGCATATTTCGCGAAGTTAGGAACAAATTTTCTATAATAGTTGCAAAATGCAATAAAACGTTTGGCTTCTTAAGGATTTGTTGGTGTTGGAAAATTTTGAATAATCTTAAATTTAGATTCGTCGGGGAGAATACCTTGATTGGTACACCTATGCCCGAGGAAAACGACTTCAGTGCAGAAAAAATTACACTTTTGAGGGTGAAGTTTCAAGTTGTATTTTCTGCACGTCTCGAAAACGTCACGTAAGTTATTGATCATGTGCTTCTCAGAACAGCCTATAACAATTAAATCGTCCATATACAAAAATGCTTGGCCTGGCTTAAGACCTGAAAAAGCTAACGACATCATTCTTTGGAATGAGTTTGGTGCGACTTTTAAGCCATACGGGAGACGCTTAAAACGAAATGAGCCTTGCTGTGTGGAAAATGATGTTAAATCTCTGGATTCCTCATCCACTTCAATCTGGTGAGATACTGACTATACTATATATTCTGTACAAAGTTTAACTAGCTTGGATGAAACAAATTTAGGAAAGTTATTTTCCAACTTGTGAATTACTTCATCATTTCTATATCCATCGGACTGCTGTATTGTAAAAACGTTGTAATTGGTTAAATTTTCAAAGCGAATTTGTTTATTTTTAATCGTTGTGTTATTGTTGGTGGTATTTAGGATTTTTATGTACGGATTAGATCCTGAAATTATACAATTTGGTATTAAAATGCCATTTTCTAGCTCTTGATCAGGTATGAAATAGGATTCTTTGTGGTCTAGACCATAAATTTTCCGAAAAGTTTCGCAACGTGAGGGCACAGTAAATTCAGTAGCTGTTTGCAAATCAATGATTGGCATTTGGACATCGTAAGGCAATTCCCTAGTACGGATTATTAAAACGCTATTTTCATCGCCATAATTCAAAATACAATTCTTAGATTTTAAAAAGTCAAGACCTATAATACCATCACACGGAATAGGGAAGTTATTGTCAACCACAAATAATTTGTGACCAATTACATGGCCATTAATATAAATATTACAAAAGATAGAACCAATGCTATTAAAAACTCCTTCACCAACGCCTTTTATAGAAACGATCTGAGTTCTATTTATCTCTGTGCTGTTTCGTACTTGCTCCACTTTAACTAAAGAAATATCAGAACCAGTGTCCAGAAGGAAAGTGCTTTTTGAAATGCCCGATAAATTTAGTTTAATATAACTACAAAAATTTAAATTCAAACTGTAAATTGTCTCATATTCAGGGGTGAAACGCTTAATGTTATTTGTATTTGTACAATCCTGTATGTGTTCGTGAATTTTGGGCCCCTCCCCTGTGGGGGTCCTATTGGTTTCCCGAATCCTGTTCTATAACGCGTACATTTCTATTATTAGGTCTGAAATTATTAGGCTGTCACCGACGGTTACTATAATTACTGTTGCGGAAATTCTCAGTATTACTGCTAGGGCCTTGGTAATTCCGAGCGTGACGTGAATTGTTGTTACCACTGCTGCCATTATTATTGAAACTATTTCGGTTTCTGCCTCTAAACCTATTATAATTCGTGCCTCGATATCTATTGTTTGCGTTATTTTGCGTTCTGACGTGAAAAATTTGTTGGCTACTTGTGCTATCGTTCGCTACGCTAGTAAATTTAGCTGTTGCCTCCGAAATATTATCAAATTTTCCTACCTCCATGACCAGTTTAACCTTTTCGTTGTTAGCATTCTTTGCCATAGATTGCACTGCAATTTGGGTCGAGTACTTATTCGCCGTCTCCGGTCCTAAACCGTCTGTCAGATATGCGTTGTTCAGTGCCTTTGCCAACTGTTCCATTTCCTTTGTGTAATCCGTTGTACTTTTGTTCAACTGTTTTGTATTAAAAATTTTGCAAGTGATTGACTCTGCACTCTCGCCTTTTATTGACGAACGAAGCTTAGCTATAACATTTTCAATTGTATTTTCCGTAGTTATATAATTCCTTGCTGTACCTAACAATTTCGTTTTTATTAGATGGATGGCTATCGCCTCATGCGTACCTTTTAACGTGTTCAGCAATGTCAAGGCGTCAACGAAACGTTGCAAATTTTCCACCTTGCCATCGAAATCTGGCAATATTTTGCATGCTAACTCTATGAATTTCAATTGGTCTGCCATTATGGGTATACAAGTGTTATCTAGCGTTGCGTTACTATCCCAAGGAAGCTGTTCTTCCTCACTGTCCTATTCCAGCTTAAATTCAAAAGATTCGTTCAATTCAGTAGGGATATACTCTAATTTTGACCTAACACCCGAAATGAGTTCCTATACCTGTTTACTTTCGCCCTTTGCTAATATGTGCCAGAGCTGTAAACGAATGACTCTTTTTTGAATGATTCTGTGAATCATTCAAAGAACTTTTAAAATGATTTGAATTAATTCATTTTACCGGAAATATGAATTGAATTAATATTTGATTGAATTCAAAATAAAAGTAAACATATTTGAATTCATTCCTTTCCCAAAAATATGAATTGAATTCAAAAATTAATGAATTCTTTACGATATAACAACTTTTGAATGCATTCATTTTATCAAAATAATGAATTGAATTGAAATTTGAATGAATTCATTGAAGGTTTATAGAGTGAATTGCAATTCATTTTTTTCATTCATTTGTTGTTTTAGAAAAACAAAGATCACAATTTGCATCTTTTTGCAGTGTATGAAAATTTGTTTAACAAAAAATGTTTCGATGAAAAACTTAAATACAAATTTAAGCAAACATAATTTTTTACCTCAATATTGATTGGAAAAAAATAGTAGTAAAAATTTGTTAAAAAAATAAATTAAAAAAATAATCTTTATTAAGGAAACCTTTGTATAACGTGGTAAGTAATTGTTTTTATCTTTAATTTTTGCTTCATATTTATGCTGTTCAATTTAAATTTTAGAGTAAAATATTTGCAAATTTCGTTGTCTCCAAGTTTGAATGGAATTGAAGGCATGACCGAAAGAAGCAAACGATTATTTTCAATGGATGAATCCCTGAACGATGATGATGCTGTTTATCCCAAAAACTTTAAAACGGAAGAAACAGAGAAGTCTTGTGTGATGATTGCCGCATCCTCAGCGAAGGACGAAAAAAATTCGGAGCGGAATTTACTGTTTAAAAATTATTTTAAAATCACGGAAGAGGTTGGTAATCTAAAATTATTTGTTTTCTAGATCACCAATTATATCCTTAACATTTTTTGGAGTTTAGAGTTTTTTTGAAGTGATATATAGTAATATTATATGGTTACTTATTAATTTTTTTATCATATTTTCTTTGAAATCCTATTTTTACACCTATAGCCAAAAATATCAAAAAGAATAGGTAAATCGAAAAGGGAAACACTAACAGCAAAATGTCTGATTTGTGATAAGTTGTTGGCTGGAACGGTATATGTTACCTCCAATTTTGTTCGTCATTTGAGGAATATGCATTCGGAAAAATATGATGAATATGAAGAGCTCAAACAAGCTCAAAAAGTCACTCCAACAAAACAACAATATTTTAATAAATTGGTACTAATATTCATTGTTAAAAATATGCTTCCGATATCCGTAGTGGAATCAGTTCATTTTAAAACGCTATTAAATTTTGCAAATCCCAACTTAAATCTAATGAGTAGACCATCATTTATTAAGCTTATGGATGCCACATATAATTCACTGAAAACAAATTTTAAAGAAATAATACAGTGCGGAGCATACTTCTGTTCAACAGCTGATATTTGGTCTACAAAACATAGAAGTTTCTTTGGCTATACCGTTCACTGGATTAGCGAGTCTTTCGAGAGAAAGTCAATGTCACTAGCCTGCAAACGTTTTTCGGGAGTTCATTCCTTTGACGCAATTTGTCGAATTATAAACGATATTCACGGAGAGTTTGGCCTCAATATTTCCAAGTTAGTTGCAACTACAACAGACAATGGTAGTAATTTCATAAAAGCTTTTTCCGAGTTTGGTGTAATTAATCAAAATAACTTTTTAACCAATAATGAAGAAGAATTGCAGTTAAATAATGATACAAACTCACCAAACAAAAAGCTGGAGCAATATCTTCCAAATCATATTAGATGTGCATCACACACGCTGAATCTTATTGCCACTACCGACATAAACAATCTTTTAAAGGCCGACAGTTTCCTTTACGATAAACATAAGCAGGTACATTTTGTTTCTATTGATAATGAATCCTTTTATGTAGTACTTTCTTATATTTTTTACTTTTGAAGATTATTAAGAAATGCAGCTCGTTATGGTCAAAAGTTACTAGACCGAAATCTTCGGAGTCAATTAAATCGTTATTGGGCTCCCAATTAAAATATCCAGTTGTTACACGATGGAATACACTGTACGACTCTATCAAAGATATGTTATTACATAGGTTGAAACTATCTGATTTGTGTCAAATTCTTGGAATTGAAGAGTTTAAAGACGATGACCTTGAATACTTGGCTGAATATGTTGTTCTTTTACAGCCAATAGCAGAGGCCATAGACTTTCTGCAAAGAGACGAAGGCATGATGTTTGGTTATCTGTTGCCTTCCTTGGCTACTATTTTAACAAAATATACGAAAATGGAGGGAAGGAGCAATAGCATATATTTGCAAACAATGGCTGTCAAAATAAAAGAATGTGTTAATACCCGTTTTATGTCGTATATAAAATTAAACAAAAATGCCCATTCAGCCCTTGTGGCCTCTATTTTGTGTCCTGCAGTAAAATCCCTATGGGTTAAAGCACTAAACCCCGATTTTAATGTGGCAACCGAAGTCGAAGTTATAAACATAGCTAAAGATGCAGTTGCTGCAATGGTTGAGGGAATAGAAGAGGAAAACACCCCTGAAGAAAATATATCCGCTTTCTTTAATTTTTCTATTATTGGTAAGACTTTTTTGCATTTTGTATGCACGTTGTTGTTTAAATATATTAGAACGTGTCACTTTGTATAGAGTCGATATGTAATTTTTGTTACGTTTTAGAATCGCCCAAACATGAGTTAAGTGGGAGAGAATCGCACTGGGAAGCAGAATTCTTAGCATATTTAGCTGATACCTCAAAATCTCTAAGTATGCTGAATAAATATCCGCTAATTAAAACTGCGTTTCTTAGGTATAATGCTCCATTGCCTTCGTCCGCTGCTGTGGAAAGGTTATTTCCGTATGCCACAATGTTAAATGCACCTAAGCGTGGCACACTTTCAGACGAAAACTTTGAAAAATTGCTGTTGCTTAAAGTAAATGATTCCTTTAAAATGTTAAGCACAGAATAATAAATTCTTAAATTATTTTGTCGTTAGGTCTGATTCCTAGTTTTTTTTTAATTCTGTTCTGTATATGTACTTATCTTTTAATGAAAGCTCGAATATTAATGATTACATAAGTGGTATTTAATGTGTGTTGTTTATAGCATCGGTCATTCCCATTTTTCATAATTCAAAAAATAATATTAATATAATATTAATTAATAAAATTAATATAATATTAATTAATAAAATTAATATAATATTAATTATCAAACATTCTAAAAAATAAAATAATAATATAATAATAAAATAATATTATGTGCCCTAGATTCCTGAAAGTCGTCACAATGTAATTGTGGTGAATTACCGTCAAATCCAAGTGCTTGCTCTGTGTCGCCCTGCCGGGTAAATTCGATTTGTTAAGACACTTATAAGACTTGTCGAACAAATTCTTATCCTCTTGTAACTGTAGTACTATTTCCGACCCTGTAAGTTCTTTTCCCTTCGATCCAGGCATCCGAGCGAACAAACTAGAACCAATATAAAATCAAACGCGTACGAGAAAAAAAATCACTGAAATATAATAATAATCCAATTTTTAAATTCGGATATTAAACTTATTAATTGGCAATCGTCCTAAAATATCATGTTGTTTTTGTTTTCTATTTACATTTTTACGGCAATTAACTCTTCTAACAACACTCTTGGTTGTGTAATCGAAATGCGTTAAACAATATTATTATGCACTTTTGTTTTCAATTATTTCATGTTTTTGCAAAAATATGACATTGCCATGACATTAAAATAATCAACCTAAACGTGGTTCTGCAACAGTATAAAAAAAAATTTATATGTAGCATCAACTTGAATTAAAGCCAAGGTAAAGCAAAAGCATTTTAAAGTTATTATGAATTCAATTTAATATATTGTAGAAAAGTATATAAAAAGTTATTATTATTTGGTTTAGCAAGATATGTAGAGAAGCGATGAAATTTAAATCTCATATACGCCAAATCTTCTATTTCGTAAAATAGTTTAATTTATTTTATGATATAAAAACGAGGATAAATATTTGTTCACAGAAAAGATTCACATCTTAATATGTTTACAATTTATTTTATTAAGAGGAATTTCCATAGCTAAAACGCAATCAATTTACATAAAGCAAAGTATTTATAATAATATAGACTAAAGTTAGTTGTATAATGTTGTATTGTATTAATAAATTTTGAATTTTGAAACATTAAATCAAGATATACTAACATCATAATTTTGCTTTAAAAATGTTCATACAAAATTTATTAATAAGGTGTGTGTTTGTTTTTGGTCTCTTCCTTCTACTGAATGTGTAATTGCTGTGGTTGCTGCTGTATTTGTGTATTATGTTGATTTTGCTGTGGTGTCTCTTTTGTATGTTGGGTTGTTTTTCTCTTACCATTTGCTATTGCTGCTCGTCTGCTTTGCTGTTGTTTGTTATTGCTGCTAATGCTGTTCGTCTGCTTTGTTGTTCATCTGCTTTGCTGTTGTTGATGCTCATGAATTTTTTTTTTTTTAATGTTCTTTCTTAGTCGAAAACGTTTCAGATTTGTTATTTTTGTTTTGCATGTGATGTGAAAATAATGACCGTTAAAATTTTTTTTGTATTTGCATGTTCTTTTGATTTCTTTTCAGTTATTTTCATATAGGTACATATTTTCATAATTACTTTGACTTGTTTGCTATGCTTTCTTGACACTTTCTGGTACAGTCATGTTTTAGTTTAAATTTGCTTCTTTTTTTTAGTTTTGTTCTTTATTTGCTTATTAAGAAACGATTCTTTTTTTTCAATTTTTCTTTTCGTTTAATTTCGTTAGCACTGTTTAATTCCGTTACTATTTGTTTCCAAGTTTTGTCCGAATAAGCGTTTTTTATTTATATATATAATTTTTTTTGTTATATATATATTTTTTCTGATAATTTATGTAAATGCACTGTATCGTATTACAAAAATTTGGTTGCACATTTTTTTTTTTATTTTGTGTTCATTATTGATATGTGTTTTTCGTTTTATTCTATACAAGAGTTAAATAAACTTTCAATTTCATTTTTTGTTTTAAGGTTTTATATATTGTTGCTGGTTTTTTTTTGTTTGTTTTTCTTCCTTCTTTTTTCACAACTGTTTAATCTGGTTTGGTTTTTATATGTATACCTATGCTTAATTTATAACGGGGATTTGTTCTTGGTAAAAATGTCACCGCAATCAAAATAAATGGCTCTTGAGGAATTTGTAGCAGGGATTGTGTTGTTGTTGCTAGTATTATTTTTTGCAATTGCAGCAGCCATTTTGTTTTATATGAATGCAAAGTTAAAGGATTTCAACAGAACAGTTTTAAATAATATTTTCTTACATATACTTATGTATGTATGCGCAGGTATGTATGTACATATGTTTATATATTAAAAAGAATTATAATTCCAATTTGTTGTTTTTTATGATTTTAGCACTTTGTTTTAATTTTATGTAAAGAATATAATACAATCCATCCACTATATATGTAGGTATGTTTATGTAAGTATGCACATTTATAAACTATTGTCCTCACTTGCAATTAATTCTTTGATGCATTTATTGCTTATATATTGACTACGAAAGCGACTCGAATTGGCAACTGATAAAACAAATTTCTGTAGATTTCTTATCAACAAGTTAATTTCCATTGATTTGCTTGAGCGGTAGATCATTTGAAAACAATCATCAATGTTCATCAATTACGCGTGTTTCTTTTTTTCTTTAGTTCACCACGAAATATAAAACTTTTCAGTTATTACTACAGCGATCACAATTAACACACTGTCACGGTCGCCATATAGTAGAGTTGTACGGCTCCTGAATGAATTAATTCAATTGAATCATTCATTCAACTGAGCGAGGTGAATCTTTCACTTTACTGAGCGTTTTTAGCTCTTTTCTTTCACTTCTTTCAGTTGTTTCAGTTGATTCAGTGATTCAGTTGTTTCATTGAACCTATTTCTTTCAGTAGCTCTTTTCTTTCATTTGTTTCAGTAGCTCTTTTCTTTCAATTGTTTCAGTAGATCTTTTCTTTCATTTGTTTCAGTAGCTCTTTTCTTTCATTTGTTTCAGTAGCTCTTTTCTTTCATTTGTTTCAGTAGTTCTTTTCTTTCACTTCTTTCAGTTGATTCAGTTGTTTCAATTGCGTCATTGAATCTGTCTCTTTCAGTAGCTCTTTTCAATGCTGGTATGTCAAAATCTATATGAAAACAAGGAATTAATTCACTCAATGCAGATACACACATGGTGTGGCGCTTTATATTATTAGAGCTGCCAGATGAAAATTTTTCAACACCACTGCCATGATACATATTTCAGTACTTATTAACTTGGTGCGTATATAATATATAAACATATACATAAATTAACTGAGAAAAATCTCCAAAATACAACGTTAAATAGAAAATATTACTTTATTAAAATAGGTTCGAAAGCAAAATATTTAAAATTACTTACATATATATCTAGTTATTACTTATGTTCAATAAATGTGTTTTATATTACATATTAAGGCAAAAATAAAAAGGCATAAGTGGTTGTTGTATTAGCTAGTCTGATTCTTTCATTTTCTTTCATGACATTTTCATTTCATGAATTATGGCTGAGCTAAGGAATCAACTGAGCTAGTGAATCAAATGAATGAATTAATTCAGTAAAGTGAGCGGAGCGGAAAAGAGCGCTCACTCAAAAGAGCTGTTTTGTACAACTCTACCATATAGCGCGCACGAAGCCGCGGTAAAATAAAACCAACCAATCAGATGTAGCTTCAAAATCTTAATGCGTATAATACGACATTTATTCTTTATTAAACTTCTTTATCATGTGTGGAGATTTAGTGCCATCGTTGTACCACACAGTAGTAAACTGTGATGGCCCTACAGTGGATTCATTAATTTTTTTTTAATTCCTCAAAAGCGTTTTTTGGTACTGGGTAGTTTTTTATTACGTCGTATTTAGATGGGTCTGTCTTTACTCCGTTCTTTATTAAATGACCTAAGTAAACTACTTCTGGTCTTAGAAAATCCCATTTTCTTGGATTTAGTTTTAGATTGTATTGTTGTAATCTATCGAGAACTCTTATTAAATTTTGGTTGTGGTGATTTAAGCTGCAACCGTATACGATTATGTCATCTACGTAAAGAAATGCTTCAGATCCCAGTCCGGATAATGCTATTGTAAGCATTCTTTCAAAACTGTTAGAAGAAATTTTTAGTCGGAATGGAAGTCTCTTAAATTGAAAATGTCCTTGTGGTGTGGAAAAAGCAGTTAACGGTCTGGAGTCTTTATCTAATTCAAATTGATGAAAACAGTTAGTCATATCAAGTGTAGAAAACCATTTTGCTCTACCTAATTTGTGCAAAATATCTTCTAATCTAGTTAGCAGAAATTTGTCATTAACAATTTTATCATTAAGCTTTCTAAAATCTACAACAAGTCTCCATTTCTTTTTATCTTCTATGTTTTTCTTTAGTACTAAGATGAGTGGAGCATTATATGGGCTAACTGATGGTTCTGTTATTTCGTCATCAAGCATTTTCTGTACTTGTTCATTTATTATGTCAGTATGTGAATGTGGTAATCCATAATTTTTTATGTAAACAGGTGTGTGGTCTGAGGTCGGGATTTTCTGTTTGTAAAAATTGTTGACGCTTAATTTTTCGTCTTCTATATGAAAAACGTTTTGATATTTTTTAAATATTTCTTTTAATTGTGTTTTTGCATATTCTACATTATGGTCTAATTGCAAGTCATTCAAAATTTTGTTAAAACGTTCGTTGCTGTTTATATTGTTGCCGTAATTTAATATGTCATAGTTTTTCAGTGAGTCAGTTTGGAGTTTAATGCCCTGTAAAGTTATTTCCTTGTTCGTTGTGTTTAAAATTTGTAAGTGTGTCATGCCGCTTTTTGGAGCTATTGAATTACTTAAAAATACACCTGGTTTTAATTCATTATTCAAAATTACGCTGTCTTCAATTAAATTCAATTTTATTGCTTGTACAATTTCAGTTCTTGTAGGTATTTTTAATTGTAGTGACGTAGATGTTTTTGTGTGCATTGGAAGAGTTGTAGTAGTATTATTTACGAATAAAGATATTGTAAACGTTTCATAATCTCTTTTACAGAGATATTTCTTTAAAAAGTCTCTACCTATTATGCCGTCTGTTTCTATTGGAAAATTTGTGTTTACTAATTGAAAAGAATTATTACATTTTTCGTCCATTAATGTTAGTTCTAATTCATTGTGCCTAAGGAATTGATTTCTTCTGTAGTTATTCCAGTAAGTTTATATTTTTCTTCTGGATTATATTGTTCATCTTCGAATTCAGTACACATGCGACATAGTGATATATCTGCACCTGTATCGACAAGAAATGTTAGTTGTTTATTTTTGTATTTTGTGATTATGAAATTTGTGTTGTTGTCAGATACTTTGTATATTTTTAATTTTGGCCGTCCGGAATAGTTATGTATTCCGTGCCTGTTGTGTTTCCCGAATCTTTGATGGAGTGTACATATATGTCTGTTGGTATTTCTTTTGATGTTATCGTGTCTGTTGTTGAAGTTTCTCATGTTATTGGTTGGTAGTTGTTCTTGAAATTATTACTAAATCTGTTAGAGTTGAAGTTATTTCTATGATTGTTATTTCCAGAGAAATTAATGTTTATTATTACTGGTATCATAATTGTTTTTCCTATTGTAACTTTTTATGTTAGCGTTGTGGCTATTGTGTGGCCTCCTATTGCTGTAGTTAGAAAATGTATTGTTATTTCTAGTGTAATTTTGTGATTGATACCGTGGTTTTTCTCTTCTGATATGTAGAATTTCGTTATGTGTCGTTTCTTTTAATTTTCAAGTTCAATTGCAAGTTCTGATTCTTTTTGTAAAGTAGATGATCTAGCAGCATATATGGTCGATTTAAAGCATTCATTTAAACCTTTCTTGAAAGTGTCCAAAGCTAGTTTACTGTTTAATATAATTATTACGTTCTTTTCTGCTACTGACGCAGTGTTTCCTAATTCTTCTATCCCCAATTTGTTTAGACTATCTATTACATATATATAATATTTTTTCTTTAAATACATTAACTGACGTTTTTCCTTGGAATAACGTGTTTAACCTATTTTATAATTCTGGTATTGTTTTAGTACTTTTGTACTTCTGGTCTAACAAATTTTTTAGAGTTTCAAAGTTTTCTGGTTTGCTATAGCTTCCTATTGCCGTTCTAACATTAGATGTTAGTTTGACATGATAAATTTATTGAAGAAAGTCTATCTTTGCTGTGTCTGATAGCGTTTTATTGATGAGTTCTGCTGTTATTAAAAAAACTTTCTAATTCCAAATAATTACCATTGAACAAAGGTAGTACTTTTGATGCTGTTTCTAAACTAAATGCTGTCATGTTTGTATTTTTATTTTCTAACTCTTTCGGACTTTCCAATAAGTATTCTTTAATTTTTCTATATATATTATTAAATTCTAATTTCAGAGCAGATAATTTATCTTCATCATTTTCTTCGAGTCTATTTGACTAAAAATCTGTTCTAATATTTTCTATCGTTTCTAATTTGAATTGTCTTTTCTGTATATGTCCTTCCTAGACTTTTCATTAAAATTTTTAATACTTCTTTTTGTTCCATTACAATTATTTATTAAGTATGTAGATATGTATAATACATATTTTCTTTTTATTATTATGACTTAAACTTGTTACATTAGCGCAATTTATGTTTTTACGTTTAATTATGTAAATTTTAACATATTGAAAAATTTTATCTGTGGTATATACTAATAATATTACTACAACTAAAAATAAAAGATTTGAATTTGATATGAAAGGTTCATTAGTTTCATTTGAATTATTGTTTATAATTTGTTTGTCTAGATGGGTATTTTTATAGGATTTCCCCAAATAGGACCTACCATTTTATTTTATTGTAGTGGTTTATATTTACGTGCTGATGCGTCGACCGGACCTGGATGGTATTCTTCGGTGATGTACCTTTCCCAGCGTTTGAATAATTCATTCACCTCGTATTCCATGTATGGGACATGTGGCGTGTTGTAGCAGGATCTTTTGAGTATTAGAAACTTCTTTTACTGGTCCCAGTCGGGCAAAGGTATGTTTTTAGATTTACCGCAGTGGCAGGACTGTGATTTTTTTTGTTGTTCTTCCCGTTGGTCCGAATTGCAGGATCGCTATCTAAAAGTCTTATATGTGTTTAATAATTCCCTTTAGCCCTTGTATTTATTTTAGACAGCTGAAAGGGTTCCAGCTAAAACTTAGGCGTTCAAAAGAACTGCCAAAAGAGTAGAGATTAAAACAAACAAAAAAAGCAAACAAGTGCCGAATTCAGTTACCTGTAATAATCTGATTTTATTTTCAATTTGTTCTAGCTTATATACTAATATTTCTTAGGTCATTGACTGATTTCTAAATCACTCAATATGTTATAAAATACATGTTTGAACTAAAATAGAAATTAAAATTAACATGTGCCAACATAAAAGCAAGCTAACAATATTCTTTTGAACCACTGCAACATGTGTAACCCAATTGTTTATTGGTTGCACTACTTGGTTGAAGTTGGTATTTACACATTGTACATATTGTATGGCGAAATGGGTACACTACATGCACATTGACTCCAGGACATTTTCCCATTGGTGAACACTTTTGTATCGAGGTTTTTAAGAAACGAAAATAAAAACTATCTTTTAATTCTTTCTTTCTTTATTTGAATCAATCTTATGAATAACTGAATATTATTTTTGCAGTGTTACTTATAACTAAATAAATGCTTAATAAGCTTTAATATATATTGGTTAAATACAATTTAAAAAGTTACGAAATTGTTTAATTTATTAAATGCTTAGTTTGCACATTCGCATAAAATAAGTTTTAATATTTATTGGCCAAATGAAATTCGAGGAATTGAGAAATTGTTAACTTCTATGTTGCAGTCATTTAAAAAGAATTTTACAGTTTTATTGTGCTTAATAATATTTAATAAATAAATTTCAATTCAAAGAATTGAAAGTTTCTAAATAAATATTTTATTATATAAAATTTAATAAGTTCGGTGTCAGGGTAATTACAAATATTTTATATTACATTAAGGGGCTTTACTATAACACCTTCACCGTTTGTTGGAGGCTCAGACGAAATGTGCAATATAGACGTTTTATTTCTTATGTTACGTAGGAAAAATGTTGTTAGTAAATTTGAGTGTACTTTTGTTTAATTATTTGTTGAATTGATCTTGCATGCTTAATTTGTTCTATATATAAAGTTTCTAACTTAGGTTTGCCAATGTTTCATTTTTCAGTGATTTTTCTCTGATTTTTGTGATAAAGTTTGGTAAAATAAATTTGTCATAAGTTTTTATTTTAATGTTAGAATATGTTTTGTTTAGTGCTTTGACAGTTTTCAAACTTTATTATAAAATTTCCTCTTATGTTAATGTTTATTTTGTTACAATTATGTTGTATCTCTGAGTTAAAATGTTTGAATACAAGTATTACTGCTATCATTTCTGATATTTGTGTTTGTCTGCATATTACATTGCGCTTATTCAAAGCTTATAATACTTGATAAACATTCGTCTGATAGTTTTAAGTTTTTCCTAAATTGTCCTTAATGTTAGTGTCGAAGATATTAGGTCTGTTCCAAGTAATTTCGGGCAAGTTTGGGCTAATGAGAGTAAAAAGAAAATTACTCTCTCAAAGTGCAAAATCTACCCAAATTTGCTGGAACGCAAAAAACCATAATTATATCTTTTGAAAAACTCGTGCTGCTTACTTTTTAAATTAATTTTTATTTTAGTGGTTTTATACACTGAATAAGGCTCAACATCATGAAATGAAAGATTAGCATCATTGTAAATGTAACATGTCGTCTTCATCAGACTCACTTGATGTGTCCATAAGTTGTTCACTAATCTGAAAAAGCATTTTTGTATACTAAACAAAGGGGCAAATATGCGCATATGTACCAACAACTTCAAGTTTTTTTGAAAAATCTTCCATTTTACTTTTAACCAATTTTCAATCGACAACTTCTTTCCTTTACTTGTAAATTTTCTTTTTACTTTTTTATTTTCAAATGTAAACAAAAAACAGATGATAATATAATTCTTGCCCAAACTTACCCAAAGAAATAGTTAGGGCGACTTTATACAGGAAATGAAAAAAATTACTCTCTCATTTTCTCTCAAAATTGCACAAAAATGGTTAACTTTGGGCGAGTTCGGGCTGTTTGGGATTGACTCAAATATTATTTTCGACAGAATATTTTTTGAATACTGAGGTATTTGGAGTATACCCTCTAAGAAAAACGGTACGAAAACGAACCGCTGATGAAGTCATTTTTTCATACAAGACTACGAAAACGAACCGATTTTGCGATACTTAAATGAACCGTAAAAGTTAAGTTCAGAATAAGAGAATTAGACAAAAAAAAAGTAGTAACTTGAATGTATTGGTAGTACGCCAAGACTAAGCTAAAGTGGTACTTTTACGTAACACTAAAGCGGTCCGTTTTCGTAATACCAGAGTGTTGCGCTTACGCAACACTACAGCGGTACGTTTTTGTAACGCACAAAGCTGCACGTGTACGTAACGCTGAGCGGTACGTTTTTGTATCCGCAAAACGTTCTGTTTCCGTACTGAATTTCTCTATCGAAATAATATAAGCTTTTTTTATACTGAAGAATTCGTTTTATATAATATGATATGTATTATGAAGTCTTTGGCAATTACAAATTATAGATATGTATATATACATAATTATACTATAAACGTTTAATAAATATACCATAAACATATTTATTGTATTTCACGATAAGGATACACTTGTAAATAGTTTGTATCTTTCTTTAGAATTTATGAATTACTAATATTATAACAAAAAAAATTTTAATTCACAGTCAGTGCTTTATTTCTTTTTAACAGGGTTTCAATTCTACCTGTGATTATTTTAAATTTATGGTTTAAATTATGTATGAATTTTTATTAGTCGAACTTTCTTATGTAAATTGTTAATTTTATCAACGGGCTTAAGTTCGAATCTGCAAGACTGCAAACCATTTTTTATTATTTTATTAATAAATGAATTTGTTCAAAATCTATTTTTATTAATTTATATTAAGATTGGAATATTAAGAATATTTTTCAATAATCATCAAACCAGCAGAACGGATCAGTACTGATTTCGAGGCCGCTACGCCATCTCATCAGCGTTCTTTGTTCAATTTTTCCACTTTTGCAAGTGGTGCTAGTTAGTAGGAATATCAACTATTTAACCAATATTTTAACGAAAATTGAATATGAGAAGTTATCACATTCATATTTTTAAGTTATTACATTTTTGGTTAGTACCAAATTCCCCAACCCTGACGATTAATATTCCCAATATTCCATGTATCTCTTTCGCTTTTCCCAGAGCCATCGGCTGCTGATAACTAAAGCTTCTTTGTTATTTATATTCAAGTAATTGAATTTAGTTGTCAATTTACAATGAACAAGTGCGCGTGCCCCCTCAATGTTTTAAATTATGTATGAATTTTTATTAGTCGAACTTTCTTATGTAAATTGTTAATTTTATCAACGGGCTTAAGTTCGAATCTGCAAGACTGCAAACCATTTTTTATTATTTTATTAATAAATGAATTTTTTCAAATTCTATTTTTATTAATTTATATTAAGATTGGAATATTAAGAATATTTTTCAATAATCATCAAACCAGCAGAACGGATCAGTACTGATTTCGAGGCCGCTACGCCATCTCATCAGCGTTCTTTGTTCAATTTTTCCACTTTTGCAAGCGGTGCTAGTTAGTTATGGTTTAAGTTATAATATGTAGATAGGAACATTTGGTTTGTAGTTTAATATATAATCACCACATGTGTTTTAAAATTAAAAACTAAAACTGGCAGGATTTTACTTCAATCTGCTTCTGTGGTGAGCAGTAAAATATATTTTTAAATTAAAACTAACATGATTTTTTTTTGCTTGCGAGTTTCCGCAGCGGGTCCTTGGCATATTGGAACCACTTTTTGGCGACAGCAATAAAGTCGGAGATACTCGCGCTGGAAAATTTGTCCATTGTACATTCTATATTAAAAAATGATTGCGACGTAATGATCAGAAATTCCACGTCAAATTTGAAATTGTTTACCTTTTATTATATTCATTACCGTGAATGCATGTACAGGTGTATTTGCATGGTGACCAAACCATGAAAAGCTACATGCTGCTTGGTCTAAAAATACCGTTTTAAGACAATTCCGCACGTATTTTTCTAAGGATATGTCACTTATTCCATTCAATATCCCTTTCTAAATAATAAAAAAGAGATAATTTGTTATTTTGACTTAAAAAATATAGATTCCGACATTTTCATACCAAAGCATTTTCACCGTCTTCTGTCTTGACTTGTTCCTCCAATTCTAGAAATGACTCTGCGGTAGATCGTGGAATATGAAGGGGAAACTTCGATTTAGTTTTTGCACTGTTGCTGGTGCAAATAGTCTTAAGCTCTTCAATTTATCGGCGGATGCATTTATTCTCCTGTCGTAAATACTTGAGCTCCTTCAGCGTAGCTTTTAAAACATTGTTGGTTTGCATGAAGACTTCATTTATGCCAACTGTTGGTGGTGTTTATAGTTGATAGGAGTCACTATTATCCGATTCTAAATACTGTTGTCCTGTGTTCTATTGTGAAATTGGTACTTGTGTTCTGCTGTCCTTTTAAGAGATGTTTGCTTGTGCTGGTTTTGTAGTAAATTTTTTTTTCTCCTATTGTTGTTTGTGTGCTCGAAATCGGCTTAATGTTTTCATTTCTTGTAGTAAATGTACAGTACTTTTCGCAGTCGTTATCATTGAAATGTAGTAGATCCGATAGTTGTGGAATTAAAATGAAATTTGCTTTACAGCGTTTTTGGGAAAGTTTGAACAATTTCAACTTGATTTGCGATGTTTTTCAAATGATTTTGAACATTTTTTATTTACTAATTAAAGTTCTTCATATGATTTAAAGGAAAAAAAATTAATTCAAATTGTTCAGACTTTCACAATGAATTTCTTTCATATGTGCATAAGTACGTTTGTATAAATGTACAAACATACTTGCGTACATATGCCTTCACGAAATTAGTTGAACAACCTTAAATTGCTGACTTCATGTAATTTTTCTATTATTTGCTTTTATTTTTGCTGGATTTATGCAACAGTTAATTTAAGTTATGAGAAAAGAATTAAGTTGCAAGTTTTGCTGTAGTTTTTTGGTACTTTAAATTCATTTACTTTAGATTCTTGACAACAACCTTGAACCACTTTCAAGTTTTATTGCATTGCATTTGTCTGAGGTTTCATGTTTCCTGGAATTTCTTACACGTGTGGGAAAATGCATAAGCCCAAAAACAGAATTATATTATTAATAAATATATTAAAAATAATTTATTGCAATTCGGCAATAAAATAGTATTTAAGGCTATGATTTAATTAAAATTAATTGAGAAACAATTATTTAAGTAACCAAAGCAGTTGTCTTATTTTGTTCTCCAATCCTCCGCAATAACTAAGTTTAAGTGCCTGTGTTATCCAATTCCCTTTAACCAAGTTCAAGTGCTTGCGTTATTCCAATATCAAAAACAATCAAATTTAAGTACTTGTGTTATCTGCATAATTGTCCCGGTGATTCCGCCCGGACAAAACAACACCGACCTGCAAATCAGCTGAGTCATAAACACAAATCAAATTGAGTTCATTGAAAATTTCCTACAAATAGTAGTTATAATGGTGTTTAATGTTATATAAGAATTATCTTACGAATTTGGGTTTCTTCGTCACTTGCGGTGGCCATTGTCTGATATGAGATGTGGGTGTTACAAATGTTGTAATGGTATATATACACAAATTTGTTTTAATTGTAATTTAACCACTTTGGTTTTCATTTCACTGATTACGAAGATTTTTAAAAAGTCACACAGTATTTCTTCATTGCATGAAAATATAGAAAAGTTAGACGACGGCACAGGATAGGTAAAAAAAGTATTTTAAATTTAATAAAGGGTCCGCCATCTAACGCTTTTTCCAACTAGTGCTTATTTCGTGAATGGTAACACTTAGTTCATATCTGATTTGACAGATAATTAATTTTATCCTTACGCTGAACGAATGTGGTTGTGTATACGCTTCGCTAAGTGGGCCTTCGATCGACTTACAGAAGATGCCGATTTTGCCAAAAAAAATCATCTTTTCAGATGAAGCTCATTTTGATCTTGGCGGGTATGTAAATTGTCGCATTTGGGGCACAGAAAACCCGCACGCATAAATTGAAAAGCCGACGCACCCAAAACGAGTCACTGTTTGGTGCGGAATTTGGTCCAGAGGCATATGTCGTGTGCACCCTGTGAGTGGTAATGCAGTGGCCATCAGCTGTTTTCGCTGTGTTGAGTAGGTAAATGGTTTGTTTGTTTTGTTGTCTCTTTTTGTTTACGAATATGGGAAGGCGGGATTTTTGTTTGTTTATATGTATGGAAATGAAGGTAAATAAGGAGGAAGGGGTATAAAAGGGTTACTGGATAGATGGAAGAAGCCCATTTTGAAAGTCAAGTTTTTGAAGTCGAGTTGTGAAGATAGACAATTTTTGGAGACGTTTTTTTTGGTGTTTGAAGAACTTTATTTCATTTTAGAAAATAATAATAATAAAAACCAAATATAACAATCATTATAATAGAGCAAAAATAATAACGATAATAAACAAAAAGAAAGGAAATAAGATGAAAAAGTCTAGTTTGGTTTGTGAGAAAATTATTATAAAACGAAGAAGCTTGTTAAGAAGCTGAATTTTAAAGTTCATTTCAATAACTAAGCCGAATAAATAAAATAACACAATAGTTTGATAAAAAACAAAGGAAAAAAAAACAAAGAAAACCATTAACTTTGTATACGAGAAACAAAGGCAACGCAAAAACTTAAAGTTGGACAAAACCATATAATCACAAACATTAAGAACAAAACCGATGAAATAAAAGAAAAAGCCGTACGAAGGAAATCTTTACATCTGAAAGGAACGAAAATTGTTGAAGCCGCAAACACCAGCAAGCTGAGCGGAGTTCCGTTGAAGACAGCAGCCCAGAAATATACGTTTCGTCCACAGGTATCGTGCCACTTTGGTTTTTTTACCCGTACAGGACTGAAAACTGCGACGGACGACTATACGTATATGTATGTAATTTTTGTAGTTTTTGTGGAGGGAAAAGTTTCCGCGGGGCTTGCGTTTTTGCCGCGTTTTTAAGCAAAAAGGGCGCGAATAGTTAGGTGAGCTCATCATAACGGGCGCGATCGTGAGAAGTTTCAGGATTCCGAAATCCTCAAGCAATACTTGTTCAGCATTAAATATATATATATATATATATATATATATATATATATATATATAGTTTATTTTATTTGTACCTGCGACGACCGGACGTTTAAAATAGGACACGCCACTTACGGACGGCCGTATCCTGAATCCATTCAGTTTTTTTGAACCCTTTTGGTGTCTCCCTTTTGGAGCCAGATTTAGTTGTATTTTGTGTTTTGTTTCAGTTATTTTGGATAAATTTAAATCTAAAGAATTGTTTGAAATTTCTTTTGTTTCATTTTTAATTTTAATAATTTTGTTTAAATTAAATAATTTGGTTCATTCTTTTTAATAACTGCCTACATTTTGAATTTCGTTCTAATTTTTTTTTATTAAATAATTTTTTTTGTACAATTTCATATTTTAAAATTTTTTGGTCTCTGAAATTTTTTCATCAATTAATTTATATATAATAAACATGTACTTTGTTATAATTTGAAATTTTTAGTAGTGTATAAGCATGGCATTTTAATTTGATTTTATGCGGTAAGTAAGGGACAGGAAAGATACCAAGGAATCATCGTTGGGACATCCAATAAAGGACGATGTGATGTCACGGAGGAGCCGCAAGGTTCCTAAGGGGAGGGTGAATTCCTGGCAGTCCAGCCGCCAGAGGGTTTCATTTTGGTATGTATGTGTAAGTGTACTGAAAGGGAGTAAACGTATGTATGCTTCGGGCTCTAATTAAAAAAAAAAAAAAGAATTATTATTCTGTGCTGAACAGCTGGCACAACCAAACTGGTTTTTTTTATATATATATACGTGTTGTGGTTTACTAGACTGGCTGGCAAGATCCCCCCCCCCCCCAAGACGGCGAGCTCTAGCCGGAGCAACCGCCAAAAAACCAGCGCAGCCGGCAGTCTGGTAACGTAGTTGTGTCTGTTGGCAATTTTTGCGGCGAAGGTGCAGACACAAAACAGATGGCACACGAAACCATCTGTCCAATATAAACACATCATAACACACATGATACACATTAAATATTAAATATTGTATTATATTATATATAAAAATGGCGCCAAACGTGGGGCCCGAAGCAGACGGTACATAAGAAGTTGGTTCCTCCGCAACAGTGATTAACTGGTGGTCCATCAGGAGCGTATGACCTGCTAGGTTATTCAAGAGTCCCTAGACAGTAGCGACGCTTTCTGCGGAAAACCAGTTGATTTCTGTTCAACACATTTTTGCTTTTAAGTGATTCATAGAAACGTCTATGACATACATTACAATCACCTATGTAAGTCCCGATTCGCAAGACAAAGTATCTTGGATCGCGTTGCGACATAGGCTGACTGTAATGTTGTCATGGAGTTTTGATGAATCAGCAGTCTACCTTTTTCTTCACAACTTGAGACTTGGAATAATTTAGTAATTTAGAATAGAATTTTAATTGCGCAAGTTGTTGAGAAAAGGATTGATCTAAAAGAAAAATGGTGTTATGAGGGGAACGAGAACTTTTAAGTAAGATTAGACGTAGTCGTACTTGGTCAGAGGTCCATAATTGTTGATAGCTAGTCCTGGCAGTACTATCTCTGTTTGGTTTTACTCCAGTCGCAGCACAACAATTAGTGGATGCTTAGTTCATCTTCTTATCAGTTTACTCCTAAAACAAATAGCAAACATAATATATTAATGAGAGTACACACACATACAGATTGTTGTGAATCAAAGTGAACAACCCTCCTACCTACACATTGCACTAATTTGCTAACGTAGCATTGGTCAGTTCATTAACTTGGCTAATGTTACATTCTTAATAAATTGTGCAATGCTGATGTTGCAATTGGGCAAGACAACTAAAATATTAGTCTAGATAGCATTATTAATAATAATATCAATATGTAAATTCGTTATAAAGGAAAACTGTCTAGGTAGCAATAATATAATATGTAAGTTATAATTATTTAGTATAAATAGCTAGTTGTAAGACAAAACCAGGCAGAGTGATTTTTGTAAGCTGATAGCAAACAAGAAAATAAAGAAGAAAATAAACAACACCTGCGATTCCTAAGGGACCCTCCAGGTTAATAAAAAATAATAAGAAAGGACGCTCTCAATTCAAACCCAAAGTACCCCACGAACCCACAACAATTGGCGCAGCCGGTAAAGCACTAATTTTTGTTAACAAGCAACATTAAATTTCCAAAAGTGGAACACAGAAGCTACAAATAAAAATTAAAGAAACCACAGCCAATACAAAGATTATCTAAAGGTCTTAAGCATCCACATTCTGGTACGCCTTTTGAATCAAAGTATATGTCATAAGTGGTGGAAATAATAATACCTTGTGGCGGAAGTAATCCCGGGAGGAAGTTTGGTTGCAGTAAACAAAAATACTGAAGGAAGAAGGAGGCAGAAACAAGAAGATGGTTCGTATTAAAATAAATTACTAGATGGACAATACACAAAAAGAAACAGACAGACTGATAGATAAAGTTAAGGATTACAACGTAGACAGTTTACAGGTACATGCGTGGTCAGAACTCCGGAAATTGAATACAAATCGAGAATTTATACAAGAACATCAGGATAAAATAAGATATAATAAACTAACAAAGCTAGAAGAAGTGCAATACGTTTTAGACATAGTCAGCCAACTAAATAACAATGAATCAGAAAAATTAGGAAACCGAATAAAGGAGCTAGAGGAAACAAAAACAATTTTAGAAAAATATAACAAGAAGCTAGGGACTCAAATACAGTTTACGAGTGAGTTACTGGACAAACAGGTTGCAGAAAACGAGGAACTTAGGGCACAGCTACGGCAGAAAGGACTCAGTGAAAAGGAGATTGAAAAACGGTTAAATTTAAAACATATCGTCAGTGAAAAGGACGACACAATACAAAGGTTATCTGTTGCGTTGTCTAACGCAAAAAGAGAATTAAGCACTGCTTATAGATCTCGTTCGCCAACTCCTTCAGTCAACCCGCAAGTAACAGTCACGAGCTTATCATATACCACAGAAGTAATACCATCAGTAACAGTCCCAAAACAGCAAGAAATTCAGGAACAAGAAGACACAAAAACTCAAGAAGGAGTAAAACTATTGAGTAAAGTAAAAAATTTACTTACGAACGCAAAGAAAACAGTAAATAGGGGGTATACGACAGAAACTGTCAAAAGAAAATTCGCCGATTTAGCAGAATTCGAGCAGGAATTTCGAGAACTAAGACTAGAGGAGGTTCATCTTGAGAAAGAATTCGACAAATACCTGCAAGAAGCTCGGGAATCTCTTAGAAAGTACCCGTTATCACCAATAACAGCGGATAGAGAGCCTTGTAACAGAATTACAAAGGTGGACAAAATGCCTGCAATTTCAAGCATTACAAAAGTAGTAAACAATATCGTCCCCACATTTTTTGGCACCGAAGGACCAGACTTAACGTCGGAAGTTTTTAGGTTCATCCAAGGATGCAAATTAGTGGAACGAGAACTAGCGTCAGAGGAAAATGGAATCACAATACCGGACGTTATAGAATGCCTGAAACTACGATTAATGGGACCAGCATACATAACGATAGCACCACAAACATTCAGCACTATAGACGCATTGTGTAATGCAATAAAAAAAGGGTACTTGAAAAGAAGAACTTTGGACCAAATAAGAGAACTCATAATCTCCTGCAAACAAGGAATTAAGGAATCAGCGGGCAGATTTGGTAGTCGACTGGAAGCACTGCTAAATGAAGCCCAAAGTATAATAACAACCGAATGGAGCGAGGAAGGCGGTAGAAGGATTATATTTGAAGACTTCCAAAGAATAGTGGTAAAAAGCTTTATAAAGGGTCTTAAAAACCAAGCGCTGAAGACCAGGTTTATTGGCCAGGAGAGCGAGGGCTTGCAGGAGCTAACTCAAATAGCAGAGGAAGCGGAACACCTGTTTGGAGACAACCAAGTTACAATAAACACTATCACCGTTTTGACGCAGTGCAGTTTTTGTGAACAAGAGGGCCACAACAGAGCAAACTGTGAACAAAGGATGAACACACCATACTGCGTAGCTTGTGGAGAATACGGACATGAACCTGGACCACTATGTAAAGCAAAAACAGCCACTAGTATAAGTAGATGTGGCTACTGCAACATCAAAGGACACAATGAGTTGGAATGCAGAAAACGTTTAAAATCGTTATTTTGTAGGATATGTAGAACGAACGGTCACGCAGAAAACCAGTTCTGCAGAAAACCACAACAAAGAGATTTGGGCAACGAAGCAAGAATCCAAAACACGCTACGAAACGCAAATTGCCAAGTATCTGACGATACATATGTTAGAAGAAATTATACCGGTCAGAGACAACAACAACACCATTACGGGCTAAACGGTCAACAGCACATAAATCAAAGATCCGCTACCACCAACATGAATCAAGGAAGAGGAAGATACGAGCCACAAAAATGCTTTATCTGCAATGAAATAGGACATTTGAAGGCAAGCTACCCTGCAAGGAATTCGGGAAACTTAAGGCGGCCCAGCCGAAATTAATGGACTGGGATGCCGCAAATTCAAGGAATATTTTTAAAACATCCAATAGCACAATAACCAATAACAATGGTATCAATAATATTAAAAGAGAATCAAAAAGTGAAGGTATATTCGTAAGTAACACTGGGCACATAGTAAGCAAAGAATGTAGCAAAAGGATACATTGGAGTAAAAACGTCCACACTTACATACCGAAAAATGACAAAAGACATATATATGCCAACCAGAAATCATACAAAAACGGGAAGTTGCAAACTAATAAGGAAATATTGGATACCAATGATGCATTTATTAATTTCACTTGCAACGAAGCCCGGGGTAGAAACTTATCCTTGCTAGTGGACACAGGAGCAGATACCACCTTAGTGAAAGAAGAAGCCTTAGCACCACACGTACAGATAGACGTCACAAACCCGAAGGAGCTGTCAGGAGCATTCGGGGGAAATATTAAGACAAAGGGAACAATAACCGCTCAACATTCTTGCATAAAACCACTTGCATTGCAGATGCATGTAGTACCGGAAGGGAGTACACTTCCTGCAGATGGATTACTTGGTAGGGATGAATTATGGAACAAAACCATTACCGACTCAATCAACAAAAACATAAAATTCTTTAGAAATAAGCAGGAAATAGCTTCCTTACCTCTCACTACGGAAGGAAAACGCACCCAGGTATACATAGACGGAAATTTATCTATAATGGGGCGTTCCCAAGCAATAATATCGGTCGTAGCCACCACGGCCAAAAGAGAAATTTTAGTGAATAAGTTGGAAATTTTACCAGGGGTTTATGTGGGTGACACATTAACACTCTTAACAAAGGAAGAAGTAGATGAATTTAAAATAGACCTGGAAATGCTTGCAGATGTCAAAATAGGAATAATAACCAGCCAGGAGAATACAATAAATCTTTTGATAAAAGTGCCAGCGGAGAAAGTAACCGCAGAAAAAGTCGTAATCATCCCCATTCCAAACAAAGAGAAAATGCAAATTGAAGAGAATATAGAAACAGTCATCAGAGTCGGAGGGAAAATATTGACTTTCGTCGAAGGCAAGGCCATATTCGAACTATCAGAAACCAAGAACTGCATCAAAGAAGAGCCTTGCAAAATGATAAGAAGAGCGGAAAAGGACACCATCGTATTAGACGACAGCAAAATAGTAGTAATTAATGCAAACTTCAGTCGACTGAAAAGTACATGTGACGGACGAGTTATGAACTTGCAAGGACACTACTTCATCCATTTCAACAACTGTACTATTCAAGTGGGAAATACGACATTCAGAAATAGAGTAGCCAGACGTGAACAAAGTTTTGTCATACCACCCAGGGAAGTAGATATTAAAACAGAAAAACCAATGATATTCCAGGACATAATTCTGACCCAGGAAGAAAATATCAAGAGAATAAACGAGTTACACTACCATAAGGTAACAGTAACGGTCATAGGTACAACAACTCTGATTATAATGGTAGGATTATTGGTTACCGTTATAATATTGTGCAAACAGCAGGGGAGGATAAAAGCCAAAGTTACCGAAAATAGAATAAGCAAGGGTACGGCAAAAAATTCGATGATCAGGAAAAATTGTTCAGTGGAAGAAACAACCGACAGTACTTAAAGAAAAATAATAATAATTAGGGTAATTTACATATATAAACTATAGGAAAATTTCGTATCGATTAAACAAAGATAAGAAAGAATAACAATTTAGCTAAAATTCCACCTTTACCTCTGTTATCAGGCACTTCAGACCAACATATTTTGCAAGTATAAGTTCAGAAACAGAGAAATAGAACTGACCCACGCGGATTATAACGAAGTCAGGAACAACAACTGGTTCAGCGACCAACACATTGACATTTTTCCGAAATGGGTGCTCGACACGAGTCTATCACAGACCCAAGCAGAACAGGTGCACGTATTCAATGCCCAATTTTATTTAGCTCTCAAGCAGTGGAATCTTGACCCCGAAAACGCCCAAAACTTAGGCAGAATTCAGAGAGCAATAAGAAAAATAGACCTTCCAAGTAAGGCCCTCGTTCTGATGCCAATAATGGAGTCAAACCATTGGACACTGGCAGCAATATCCAATAAAAAAATTATTATCTTTGACTCCCTACGACCACACAATTTAGAACTCCCAGCTTTTTATATAACAAACATGTACCGCCTAATAGGGACACCACTGGGGCCAATGTCTTTGATTTATACAAACTGTCCCCAACAAAATAACACAATAGATTGTGGGGTCTACACGATCAGACATGCAGACTACTGCCTAAAAAGATTCAACCAAGGGCTAATGATTCAATTGCCACCAGAGGAAATATCTATTTCCAAATGTCAGATCACACGTGCTCATTTAGGGAAGATTTTAGAGCGATGGTCAAAAAGAAACAACAACCAGAGCCCAACAGAGAGTGGAATTAGTAGGGCCACAGAAATATTGAAAAAAATGAAGGCAAATTGGAAAAGGGGGAAGTGGATGAAAAAGGACATGGAGATGGGTCAAATCACCTATAGGCTCATAGTGGGGAAATCTGGAAAAAGTAGCATAAGGATTTTATAATAAAAAAAAAAAAAAAAAAAAAAAACAATAGTAATAAAAAAAAGGGGAATAATAATAATATTATTAATAAACTAAACAAAAAACAAAAGGCAATAAAGTGAAGCATTTAAAAGAGACCAATAACCTGTAACTCAGCGTTTGGTATTTGCTATTTTTTTTTTTTTGCTTTAAATGTGGGGCATTGATTCGCTGTAGTTGCAAAATAATGTTCCACATTATACTATAAACAAATGTTGCTGCAATGAACGCTAAAAAAAAAGAAAGAGAAAAAAAAACGCTGAGTAAAGAACAATTAGCAAATTTTAAACAATAATATTTGTAAGTAATGTGATCCTATCAAAGCATTTCTAGGTCAGTAAAATTAAAAAAAAAAAAAAAAAAAAAAACTTTGTGAGTTTATTCACCCATACTACGTAATTAATTATGTACAATGTTTATGATAATAGTTTAAATTAAAATTGATTTAAATTAAAATTGAGTCCCTAGATTATATTATATTAAAGATAAAATAAAACAAGACAAAGTATTAGATTAATGATAAAAATAAATAATAAAAAATAGTAATAGAGATATGTATAATACCTGTAGTATGTTGAGGTGTGTTTGAGTACCTCTGCAGTATCAGTTATCCAGCAATTACAGTATAATTAGTTCATATTTAATGGTAGAATCTTGAAGGTGTGCAAAATGGCACAGACTACCAAGTGCTCAAACACAGCCTAGCAATCAAAGATTATTCTTCCTAAGGGTAACTCGCTTATAAAATAAAATTTAAAAGCAGATTATAAAAAAATAGAACACTAAAACTACAGTTAGAATAAGTTAAACGCAACCGCGGCTTATTGACAATCAACAAGAAGAATGACGGAAATGCAGATGGCAACAGCAACAACCACCACAACATCAGCTAACTTTCACATCAAGGCGCATACAGAGTTTCAAGCCGTCAACAATTTAGGAATAGCTGAAGCGACAACTCTAAACTCATCAATCATTTGGAAGCAGCCACACATTGCGGGGTAGTTAAATATACTATACCGGGTTTCAAACAGAAACTAGCCTACAGCACACATCAGCAAGAGCAGGAACTAAGACATCACAAAGAAATACTCCTCTATAACGGACATACCACCCATTGATGACAGATATTGGACCAGAACTACTTGAATTATTGATCACCAAACCAGAACTCCCAGTAATCTGCACGATCAGATTACTTCGGGAAGTCAAGTCCCAATTACAACAAGACATCTTGTAGGATTAGCAACTATATGCAATCTACTACAGAAGATGGAACGTCGTCTACCCATAGACATTAAGGAGGTAGATGATGGTTCCGTGGATGTCATTCATACTTGCCGAGCACGCCTACATCAGTGGTTAAGCATACTTATTCAACATACTAATGGAGATAGTTCTTGGAACCGAATCCTAAAAGGGTATGGAAGCGAATTCATTGCTGTAAGTGCAGGCAACTAACAACCCGAAGACAATGAGAAGAGAGTAAAAGAGAATCCGTAACTACACCATATGAAATGATGAGCAGTTTCATTATGGACTGCAGCGCGAAGTTAACAGTTTCATTGATATTGAGTTCAGAAACTTAGACGGATACAAATACGTAGAATTAAAAGCAAACAATTCAACCTACATTTATCTCAAGATGTTATGATACCACGGTGCTCTTGCTACATGTGAAACTGGACACAGGCAAAGTCGTCCCTAAATAAGAAGCAAGCTCCCAAATGATTCAGGATACACAAAAACCAAGACAGGAGATATGTAAACAAATTTACGCCATTCTGACTGGTAGGCCAGATAAGACCAATATACTGCGCATTCTGTTTCCGTTGATGTCGAGAGTCGCTATATTAAAATATACATTTAGTTAAGATCTTAATTGTTTAAGCCACTTTTGCCCAATTGCTTCTATTTTCCACCTATGGAGAAAACATCTATAGCTATATGTTTTCTCTCGCCAAAGGGTGGAGGGATGTTGTGAATCAAAGTGAACAACCCTCCTACCTACACATATCACTAATTTGCTAACGTAGCATTGGTCAGTTCATTAACTTGGCTAATGTTACATTCTTAATAAATTGTGCAATGCTGATGTTGCAATTGGGCAAGACAACTAAAATATTAGTCTAGATAGCATTATTAATAATAATATCAATATGTAAATTCGTTATAAAGGAAAACTGTCTAGGTAGCAATAATATAATATGTAAGTTATAATTATTTAGTATAAATAGCTAGTTGTAAGACAAAACCAGGCAGAGTGATTTTTGTAAGCTGATAGCAAACAAGAAAGTAAAGAAGAAAATAAACAACACCTGCGATTCCTAAGGGACCCTCCAGGTTAATAAAAAATAATAAGAAAGGACGCTCTCAATTCAAACCCAAAGTACCCCACGAACCCACAACAATATGAAACCTAATAAATGTAACAAATACCTTGGTTATCTTTCTTTTCCCTGAAAATACCGCATATATACAAAGTTAATTTTGATTTTATCTGAGTAATTTTCAGCCTATCGGAAAATTTTTAGCATTTCCGCCGAGTTTGAAAGGAATCAGTTTGTCACATCATTCAGTTTGTGATCATTGGCACTATAAATCCAATCGTTGATTATAATTTTGGTTTATATTATGTATTATATTTTCGCTCTTATTATTTCGTTATATTTTACTTTTTATATAGGTATTTATTACATTTGGTTATTCATTATTATTATTTTGAATTTTAAAATTATTGGGTGTACCCATATCTATTCCAGCTTTAGACGTTTTGTCTTAATTTCGGTATAGCTATCGTTTGTGCATTTCTCTTAGTAGTTTATATTGTTTCAGAACGGTTTACACACGAAAGTGTTAAGTTTCGAGTTTGAATTCCTTTTTTTTAGTTGGAAAAGCTATTTACATATTTATTTTTTTTATTTGGTTTTTCGGTTCAGTAGTTTCAATTGTGTTAATTTTTCATTTATATTAATTGCGTTATACGGCATGATAATTTTGGCCAATTGAATTATAAAGGCTAAAATTGTTTGTTTATATATATATAATTTGAATTTTTTATTTTTTTATCCCAAACAAGTTGGAACACCATTTGCGTTTAGGTTTGGCTTGTTTGGTTAATAAGTTAATATTTTAGTTATAAATTTTTCTTTTAGTTATTTTATTTATATTTTTCATAATTGTATTTCTTATTTTTTTTCCTCTTTTGTTTATTTACTTTCATAATAATCCTTAATTTCAGCATATATTAGGGATTGTAGTGGAATTTTCTAAATTTTTAGTTAGTGGGTTTTATCTAATCTTTTTTTTTGCACATCTGGGGTCGGAACTAAATGGTGTTGACACGCAGCGCCAGCAGGATGATGACCGACACCAATAACGCACCTGCAACCAGCGCGAGTACTACTTGCAGCACAGTCATGACAGCCACTACAACTATGGCGACGATGACCAACCCGTCAGCAAATATTTGTACGGCAACAACGTTTACTCCAGCCAACCCAATACCCGCTACGACCAGTACCGACCATGCCAATGCTGAAGTGCACGAGCAAAGAGAATCGTCGTCCTTCAACAGTACCACTGCAGGGAATAGGGCCCAGTACGATGAAGCCGTTTACAGCCCAATAGCCGAATTATCTACAGATCCCAGCGGTCTACAGCAAATGATTGAGGCAACAGTGGGCCTAAATCAAGCTAAATGGTCGAGGGAAATAGATGTTAAAATACAAAAGGCGTTAGACGAAGCGAAACAGGCCTTCATAGCCGCAGCAGCAGATAGACCAGGGACGTCCCGAGCTACAGCAAATTTGCCATGGGGACCTGGCCCAGCTCAGTCCACAATACTCCAGCCACCAGTTGGTTTCCGGCCTTCTGTCGTGACTGGGTACGCAAATATGCAACCACAACAGCAAGCAAATGCATATGTACCACCGCCCAGGCAGAACACTTGCTTACAGCAGCCAGCCGCGATGCCACCACTAATTCCTGCACCACACAATATACGTGTAAATGCCGAGGCTCCCTTCGTAACACAGCCACCAAGCGTAGCGGTCCAATATCGTACCGTCTCAGGGGATTCACGACCAGAGTACTTGCCAGACCGGTGGCCAAGATCAAATTCGCAGCCGCAAGCAAATTATCAGCAACAACAGCAGGCTAATTATCAGCAACCAAATTTGCAACAGCAACACTTCCAGTCCACAAATTACCAGCCGCAGAATTATCAGCCACAAAATTATAATCTGCCAAGGGCTATACCCACGCAACATGAGCCCCTAGATAAATTTAAGTTGGATAAATGGGGCGTGAAATTCGACGGCACAACAAAACAAATGAATGTGCAAGAATTTATTTTTCGAGTGAGCGCATTAAGACGAGATTATAATTGTCCTGATGGGGAGATATTGCGTTGCTTTCATTTGCTGCTAGAAGGGCCGGCACTGGATTGGTATTGGGACTACCGCAAAATAGTTCAAGTCACAACCTGGGAGGAGCTGGAAAAAGCGCTGTTGGCTCAGTATAGGCGCTATGAAAAAGAGTACCAGGTACAGATGAAGATCTTAAGTCGCCGGCAGCTACCTCAAGCGCCATTTGACGATTTCTATAACTCTGTCATCAGGTTAAGAAATCAACAGCAAACGCCGTATGATGAAGAGCAGCTGGTAGAAATAATGCGCGGTAATTTAAAGCCTGCATTAGCGCAAATGATGTTCAGCGTACATCTGCGAACATTATCGGAGTTTTGTCGCGAGGTACGAAGGGCCGAAAATTTGCTTGTCACACAGCGACAACTTTACCCACAGCGGTCTAATTTCACCCATAGGGTGAATGAAGTCAGTTATGAGGAAGATGTTGCTGAGCCGACATACTTGGAAGTGGATGCCATGCGTGATACAAGTCAGTATAAGTGCTGGAATTGCAAGGTTGTCGGTCATGCATTCATGGATTGTCCTGAACCAGTCACACGCGTATTTTGTTTTAGGTGTGGCCAGGAAGATGTAGTGTCACCTAGATGTCCCAGGTGCAAGGGAAACAGGTCACGGAACACGCCTCGAACTGGGCAGGCGCGTTCGACAGCGGTCTAGACCCAGTCGATAGGCCGCAACAACAACAACAAAAGAATTTAGGTTTAGTTAGGATTTTAGAAAATAAGGATAGGATTAAAATAGTGGAAGAACCAAGGTTAAGGGAACTTAAGCCTCTGCATGTTAGGATGCGTGAATATTATGAGGCTAAGTGTAGGTTAGGTCTAGTAACGAATAGGATTAAGAAGGCGCGCGAACGATACAAAGCGCGGAAAAAACTGCGACTTGAAATTTCAGCCGCATCGCTTTATGAGGGTAACGACTCACGTCTATATACCCGCATAAGGCTAAATGGGCATGAAATTGAGGGTTTGCTAGACAGCGGCGCTACGGTAACATGTCTGGGCCGCAACTGTCTTGATTTTGTAGAGAAGGCTGGCCTTAAAATCCATGACTTTTCTACAATAATCAAGACAGCGGACGGTACTCAGCATGATATTGTAGGTCGTGTACGTGCTAGTGTAAAGTTTGGCCAAACAACGCAGGTCATAAATTTCTATTTAGTACCTAGTTTGAGTCGCGAGTTGTTCTTGAGAGTCGACTTTATGAAGGTTTTCAAGTTATTTGCCAACATAGATAGCATAACAACAAATGGCATAAGTCTCAGTGAAGAGACCGAAAATACGCCCGAGGTTTTAGCTCATAACTTGACAGCTGAACAGCGCCAGAATCTAGATTTTGTAATATCCAGATTCCCCTGCTATACAAAAAAAGGTCTAGGGAAAACGCAATTAGAAACTCATTCTATAGACACGGAGATGCTATCCCAGTGAAAGATAGACATTATTCTGTCTCTCCAGCGGTACAAGCGCTTATGTTTGCAGAGCTAGCTAGGATGCTTGATCTCGCTGTCATTGAGCTTAGCGAGAGTCCTTGGAATCACCCTGTCACTTTAGTCCGCAAGGGCGAAAAGAACAGGTTGTGTCTGGACGCTCGAAAACTCAATGCACTGACGGTCAAGGATGCCTATCCTTTGCCACACATTGAGGGCTTGTTAAGTCGGCTGGGAGACGCGATATATATATCTAGTGTCGATTTAAAAGACGCTTTCTGGCAGATACCACTAGAGCCCTCTAGTAGAGAAAAAACTGCATTCACTGTGCCTGGGCGGCCACTGTATCAATTT
The DNA here is from genome assembly GCA_951800035.1 of Linnaemya tessellans. Taxonomy (NCBI): domain Eukaryota; kingdom Metazoa; phylum Arthropoda; class Insecta; order Diptera; family Tachinidae; genus Linnaemya; species Linnaemya tessellans. The sequence continues at coordinate 69,881,829 of OX637532.1, forward strand.
ACTGTCATGCCTTTTGGGTTGTGTAATGCAGCCCAAAGGTTATGTCGGTTAATGGATAAAGTGATCCCCGCCGCACTACGTGATAGAGTTTTTGTCTACCTAGATGACCTTTTGATAGTATCTCCAGATTTCGAGACACACCTGGAGTTGCTGATCGAAGTATCTAATAGTCTGGGGAAAGCAGGGTTAACAATCAATGTTGCAATATCTAATTTCTGTTTCAAGGAGTTAAGATATCTAGGCTATATAATAGGAGGAGGCAAAATTAAACCTGATCCTACCAAAGTGAAAACGGTTTTGCATATCCGAAAACGGCAAAGCATGTGCGGAGTTTCATGGGCGCAGCAGGCTGGTATAGAAAATTTATACCCGACTATGCGACCATAGCAGCTCCAATCTTTGACACGCTGAAAAAGGGGAAACAATTCAAGTTTACAGATGAAGCTAAGGTAGCGTTTGATCGCCTCAAGAACGCTCTAATTTCAAGCCCGCTACTTATTCATTCAGATTTCAACATTTTTATGTTCAGTGTGACGCGTCAGATATAGGCATTGGCGCAGTGCTTTTTCAGAAAGACGAATCTGATAATGAGCATCCAATTGCATATTTTTCACATAAATTGACATCTGCGCAAAAGAATTATTCTGTTACGGAACGTGAATGTCTGGCAGTGGTCTTGGCGACTAAGAAGTTTAGGCCCTATATAGAACTTATGTCCTTCTCCGTGATAACTGATCACAGCAGCCTTAGGTGGCTTATGTCGCATAAGGACCTAAGTGGACGGTTAGCCCGGTGGAGTCTACACTTGCAGTCGTATAATTTCACCATAGAACATAGACAGGGGAAACAAAATGTGGTACCCGATACCCTATCACGCTACTAAATGGATAAAGTTTCAGCAAATGTAGAAGGTCTGATCGATCTCGATTCAGTTGCTTTCAAGTCGAGTGATTATTCTGAACTTGTCTCAACAATTGAAGCAAATTCTGAGCAATTACCAGATTTGAAAGTAATTGAAGGCGTTGCCTATAAACGAGTTCGACCCTATGATGGCGTGGTCTTGAATGAGGATTTCTCATGGAAGCTATGGGTGCCTCAGGAATTGACGAAACGCATCATAGACAAGGCACATAACTCCCCGCAAGCATCTCACGGAGGCGTTGATAAAACTCTCCGACGCATAAAGGAGTACTTTTACTGGCCAAACCAAAACGCTCAAGTCCGCGATTTCGTCTTGAACTGCCAAATATGTAAGGAGTCAAAACCAACAAATAAGACTCTGCGACCACCGATGGGCGCTAAAACAATTTCTGAGCGTCCGTTTCAGCGCATATATATGGACTTTTTAGGTCCGTACCCCCGATCGAAAAACGGCAATTGTTATATTTTTATCGTGTTAGACCATCTGACAAAATTCGTTTTGCTTTTAATTGCTGAAGTGTTTCATAAATTTGGTACACCAGAAACCATAGTGTCAGACAATGGCAAGCAATTTATAAGCAAAGAATTTTCAGAGATGGTTAACAATTTTGGGGTTAAACATATACGCACGGCAATTCACGCACCGCAAGCTAATGCGTCCGAACGGGTGAACCAATCGATATTAGCTGCGATACGGTCTTATTTACAAGACGATCAGTCTGAGTGGGACAAACATTTGTCCGAGATTGAGTTTTCGCTCAGATCGTCGGTGCAGCAATCGATTGGAGTTACCCCATATTTTGCCCTGTTTGGCATGAATATGGTAGGACATGGCAGTGTACATAAAATAGCGAGGAAGTTGAGAAGTCTAGAGGATCCGGATTTGAATTTGGTTACTAAACCAGAGCAAATGTCCCTTACAAGAGCGAAGATGCGCGATACTTTGCATAAGGCTTACCTTAGGAATGAAAAGACCTATAATACCCGCTGTAATAGGGTCAAATTCATTCCGGGACAGGAAGTATATCGCAGAAATTTTCAGCAGAGCGATTTTAAAAACAATTATAATGCTAAATTAGCACGAAAGTTTTTAAAATGCCGCATCGTTCGACCCATAGGGAATAGCCTTTATGAGGTAGAAAATTTGCAAGGTAAATCGCTGGGGGTATTTCACGCCAAGGACTTAAAGCCATAGGCTTTAAGGCTCTTGGTGGGCTTAGTCTCAGCGATTCCTAAGCCCATAAGACGCACGCAGCTTTATATTTTTATTTAATCAGTTTCGCGCGGAAGAGAGATCGAAGGACGCGTTTGTTTTTATTTTTGTATTATTACCGCGTTTATTATTTATTATGATTTTTATATTTTTTTTATTATATGGTGGTCATTAGTATCATTATTTTTTTTTCTTTAGTCAGAAAAGGTAAATGGAGCAAATAGGGTCAAATTTCAGAGGTGAGGACGGAGGCCACAGCAGTATTGGTCTTTATTTTTTTTCTGTAGTACAGAAACAAGAACTAGGCTAATGATTGATCAGCAGTGTGTCATCCTTATGATGCTGATCATTTCTGAGTTTGTTCCATTATCACCAGAACGAGTCATTAATCATTTTGCCAAAAACATAAGCTTACGTTTCTAAGCTGATTACATGTGTAATCAGCATAGCCTATTGGTGGAACCTCATGGTCATCCTGCGGAACTATGCCATTAAGGACTAAATGTTCTTAGTCACCTAGAGCTATAATGTGGTCTGAGTCCGATCTTATAGCGAGTTCAGGCAAAAATTATGATTAATATTACACTAACATCTGCATGCAAATGGTTAGTGTCTCGTAGAGGTGAATTGGAGGGAACCCAGACATGGTAAGCATGTAAGGGAAGAAAGCTGAGGTGATAGGTACATTTAATACCTGTCGAGGTCAATCAATTATGAGAAGGCAAGACTTAGTGCTGCTGGGCACTATACACCGAAGATGAGTTTGAGGCTAAGTTTTGTATATATATATATATATATATATATATATATATATATATATATATAAATAATTAGATGTAGGATAATAGTTAGTAGGTTATTTATTAATATATATATATATATATATATATATATATATATATATATATATATATATATAGAAATAAATTTAGCTTAGTATAGGTATAATTAGTAATTAAATGTTAGATTAAATTCTAGGCTACTTAGATTAAAACTTACAAATAGGGTTTCGTTGTTGTTGTTGAGGCAGAGTAGGATAGTGTGTATTTTATAGTTGAATGAATGGTGGTATGATTGAAGCAGTATGAAAGTGTGAATGATTTCATCAGGATGTTTGTGGGGTTGTTTTCCTCAGAAGGACTGTGTGAATGCTGCGTGTATTCCAATGGTGTGGTATAGTATGATTGGTAATTGATGAGGTAGAGATGGTGTGCCTGAAATAGATAGTAAGACGTTAGTTGTATGTTTTTATTTAATTTAGGGATAAATATATATGGGTCAGGTGACCACTCACTCAGGAGACCAGCAGGTGGACCTGATGTGATGTCCATTCCAGGTCCAAGGGGGTTTTTTTTGGGAACTGTGAATGTGTAGAATAGTTAGATTGAGTATATATAAGTAGTTTTAGTTAGTTATATAGTTGATTGGTAGTTACGGCCAAACGCCGCCGTCAACTTGCCGGCGTCGGGGTTAACATAACCTTTTATTGTTACCAAAATGTTTAAGGTGTTCTTTCTTTTGTTCATTGTACACGCATAATTTTTAAATGCGCACTGCAACTTACGTGCAATCCAGCAATGGCTCACGCCGTCCCGGCCAAGGTCATTAAGTTCCTCCGGCCAGTTTACTCCCTGTTGTTTTTCGGTATTCCGCTACATTTGTTCATGGGCATCTGCTAAAGGGAAAGTGAGAGAATATAGTATCCGCGATATAAAATATATATATATATATATATATATATATATATATATATATAACAAATCTTCAAAACTACTTGCACTTACCTATGTAAAAAAATTTTACTTCCTTCGTACCACCGCCATTAATGAAAAATAAAATTTAGCATGAATGCCAACACACAGAAGTCGTAAAATGGTAGTAAATGAATTCACCGTAAATTTCATTCATGACATGGCCATTCATTTACGGCGATGCCAGATCAACAAAACTAAAACTTTAGTAATGCTACTCCAGCGTTTTCGGTTTTATCGAGGTGAGCATTCCCCAAAATCCCAGACACCGGGAAGCTATTAGCCCTCCCATCCTGGACCAGACGTGGGATTCCAGGAGTGGTTGGGTTTGTCGTGTGCACCCTGTGAGTGGTAATGCAGTGGCCATCAGCTGTTTTCGCTGTGTTAAGTAGGTAAATGGTTTGTTTGTTTTGTTGTCTCTTTTTGTTTACGAATATGGGAAGGCGGGATTTTTGTTTGTTTATATGTATGGAAATGAAGGTAAATAAGGAGGAAGGGGTATAAAAGGGTTTCTGGATAGATGGAAGAAGCCCATTTTGAAAGTCAAGTTTTTGAAGTCGAGTTGTGAAGATAGACAATTTTTGGAGACGTTTTTTTTTTGGTGTTTGAAGAACTTTATTTCATTTTAGAAAATAATAATAATAAAAACCAAATATAACAATCATTATAATAGAGCAAAAATAATAACGATAATAAACAAAAAGAAAGGAAATAAGGTGAAAAAGTCTAGTTTGGTTTGTGAGAAAATTATTATAAAACGAAGAAGCTTGTTAAGAAGCTGAATTTTAAAGTTCATTTCAATAACTAAGCCGAATAAATAAAATAACACAATAGTTTGATAAAAAACAAAGGAAAAAAAAAACAAAGAAAACCATTAACATTGTATACGAGAAACAAAGGCAACGCAAAAACTTAAAGTTGGACAAAACCATATAATCACAAACATTAAGAACAAAACCGATGAAATAAAAGAAAAAGCCGTACGAAGGAAATCTTTACATCTGAAAGGAACGAAAATTGTTGAAGCCGCAAACACCAGCAAGCTGAGCGGAGTTCCGTTGAAGACAGCAGCCCAGAAATATACGTTTCGTCCACAGGTATCGTGCCACTTTGGTTTTTTTACCCGTACAGGACTGAAAACTGCGACGGACGACTATACGTATATGTATGTAATTTTTGTAGTTTTTGTGGAGGGAAAAGTTTCCGCGGGGCTTGCGTTTTTGCCGCGTTTTTAAGCAAAAAGGGCGCGAATAGTTAGGTGAGCTCATCATAACGGGCGCGATCGTGAGAAGTTTCAGGATTCCGAAATCCTCAAGCAATACTTGTTCAGCATTAAATATATATATATATATATATATATATATATATATATATATATATAGTTTATTTTATTTGTACCTGCGACGACCGGACGTTTAAAATAGGACACGCCACTTACGGACGGCCGTATCCTGAATCCATTCAGTTTTTTTTGAACCCTTTTGGTGTCTCCCTTTTGGAGCCAGATTTAGTTGTATTTTGTGTTTTGTTTCAGTTATTTTGGATAAATTTAAATCTAAAGAATTGTTTGAAATTTCTTTTGTTTCATTTTTAATTTTAATAATTTTGTTTAAATTAAATAATTTGGTTCATTCTTTTTAATAACTGCCTACATTTTGAATTTCGTTCTAATTTTTTTTTATTAAATAATTTTTTTTGTACAATTTCATATTTTAAAATTTTTTGGTCTCTGAAATTTTTTCATCAATTAATTTATATATAATAAACATGTACTTTGTTATAATTTGAAATTTTTAGCAGTGTATTAGCATGGCATTTTAATTTGATTTTATGCGGTAAGTAAGGGACAGGAAAGATACCAAGGAATCGTCGTTGGGACATCCAATAAAGGACGATGTGATGTCACGGAGGAGCCGCAAGGTTCCTAAGGGGAGGGTGAATTCCTGGCAGTCCAGCCGCCAGAGGGTTTCATTTTGGTATGTATGTGTAAGTGTACTGAAAGGGAGTAAACGTGTGTATGCTTCGGGCTCTAATTCAAAAAAAAAAAAAAATTATTATTCTGTGCTGAACAGATGGCACAACCAAGCTGGTTTTTATATATATATATATATACGTGTTGTGGTTTACTAGACTGGCTGGCAAGATCCCCCCAAGACGGCGAGCTCTAGCCGGAGCAACCGCCAGAAAACCAGCGCAGCCGGCAGTCTGGTATCGTAGTTGTGTCTGTTGGCAATTTTTGCGGCGAAGGTGCAGACACAAAACAGATGGCACACGAAACCATCTGTCCAATATAAACACATCATAACACACATGATACACATTAAATATTACATATTGTATTATATTATACATAATTGGGCCATTTTGCTTCTAAAATGAGCGGCCGTTACAGTCAATGGCGATCGTTATCGGGCCATGTTGAACGAATTTTTGTTCACTAAAATTGAAGAGGATGTTGGCAACCTTTGGTTTCAACAGGACGTGCCTAACAGCCGAAGCTACACTCGATGTTTTGCGCCCTGTTTTTGCAGATCGCATTATCAGCCGCAGACCTGATGTCGTTTGACCACCTCTGAGCTGCGATTTGACACCGTTGGACTATTATTTGTGGGATACCGTCAAAGATAAGTTTTACGCCGACAAGCCAGAGACAATTGACGCTTTAAAGGACAATATTCGTGAAGCCATTGGTGAAATACAGCTCCACACAATCGATAATGTGCTTAAAAATTCGACCGATAGTGTAGGCTACTGCATGGCCAACCGAGGCAGTCAATTGAATGAAATTATTTTCCATTATTAACCGGAAGGATTGTACTTTAAAATAAAAAAAGAAATTTGAGAAAATATTCAGTAGTTTTTTTTAAAGCATTTTCAAAAAAAAAAAAAGTTATTTGGCGGACCCTGTACAAAGTGTCCCTTCAATATATCATTATCAAATTTTATTATTTTGAAAACGTTGTCATTAACAATACAGTAATTGCTTGTTACACAATCGATGTTTAAGCTTTCCAATCCAACATTAACACTATTATGATGATCACTATCAAGTTTTTCTTTGAAATGCTGGTCAGTTCTGAGACTATTCTCAGTGCTAGGGAATCATACTTTATGTTGATAATAGATGCCTCTTATGGTGCACTTTGTACAGCTACTGTACCCAGAATGTGATTTCACGCCTAAATAAATTGTAGTTTGTTAATGTTAGAGTGCATAAAAACAATTTATTTTTTCCACTTACCTAAAATATATGATCTCGCAGGCGCATCATAAATGAATGATCTGATTTCCACTCGTATACTGTTGCCTATATATATTATTGGTATTTTTATCAGATCTTTCATTTCATCAATAAATGGTTGAAGAAAAGTATTAGAGCATGTTGGTTTTTTGTAACCGTGGAAAATGCATATTAAAAATACTTCCTTGTAGGGAATTATATTGCCTAGGATGGGCCATAGCTGGCTGTTAGAGCTTTTGGTTAATGGCGCACCATCAATTCCAATATCAAGTTTTATATCTGATTCTTTTATTCAATGAAAGAAACTTCTCCACTTTTCTTCTTAACCCAATGTGTGAATATTGCCCACCAGCAATAGTTAATACATTGTTCGAGTCTTCGCACGGCGTTTGTTTTAAAGTTTTAATATTTTGAGGTAGATTGGGATAATGTTTCTGTAGAATTTTCAGCAACCCATTCTCAGCTGCTTCTGTTATTCCGGATTCTACGCACCAAGAAGCAATATTGGAACACAAACTTTTTTGATCAAGATTATCGGTTGCATCAGTCCTATTTGCTGATCCAACTTCATTTTCACTATAATTAAATTCCAACTGTTCTTCATCAATATGCATTAGATCCCTTGTCATGCACAAGTCTATTTCTTGATTTTCAATCTTTTTTTGGACTTCTCTAACTTTTTTTGTTTTTTTTTTACACAACCACTAATTTCACAAATACTTCAAATTTCCTGCCTTACTTCATAGTATCCTTTTTGGTCCATTTTTAACTTTAAAATTATATTAATACTTACAAAAGCTGATTTTATTTAACAGAAATCACATCAGCACAGTTCAAAGATCAACTAAAAAATTTCAACTGTTCTGTCAACATGGCTGCCTCAATAAGCAAAAACAGGTAATGCTGTCCTTTTTCATGAAGAAAAATCAGTGGCCAAATTACCGCATTCGATTCGAAACGAAATTTCAATACAATTTATATACAAATTTCGATCGACATCGAATGCCGTAATTTGGCCCCAGTTCGTTTTCGTATCGCAAAAGCGGCACGTAAACGGACTGTTCAAGGTACTTTTAGGATTAAATCAGTTCGTTTCTATTACGCGAAATCACTTCCGTTGCGTACCATAAAACACTGCACTGTTACGAAGAGTTTTACGCAGAATTCATTTCTTATTATTTTTATATACAAAACTATGCAAGTATTAGTAAAATAGCGGTCCGTATGCGGTTGGTTTTCGCTTCGCAAAATGCTTTACATTTTTTTTTCTTGAAGGGATATAAGAATGATGTTATTGTCCTGTAGTGCTACGGCTACTTTAATACTTGTATAGCTGTCGAAGTCATTTATTAAGTCCAGTTCAGTTTAGGTAAATATATCTGAGGGAATTATACCTAACTTGCAGGAAAATATTATCTGTCCGATGTCGTATATATGATTGCGTAGAAGTGAAATGTCATTATTTATTTGATAAGAACCTAATTTATTTGACAAGAACCTAATTTCATCTTCCATATTTACTATTTTGTTTTGTAAGTAGTCCGTTATTTTCTTTAAATACTTTCCTATTTGTGTCTGTTTTTATACCCTCCAAAAAAGAATTTGGAGGGTGTATTCAGTTTGTCATTCACTTTGTAACGCATCGAAATATCCATCTCAGACCCCATAAAGTATATATAATCCTGATCAGTTATGAAATCTAAGACGACCTGAGCATGTCCGTCCGTCCGTTTGTGGAAATCACAATTCAGTCCAAACGAAAAAAGCTAGACTCCTGAAAAGTTTTCCCCTAAGAAGAACTAAACCAACCCAGAAAAAACAACATAATTTTTAAATTTTTTTTGTTATTTTGTTAAGCAAATGATATATTTTTATGTCAAATACGGTCCAACGCCTTAAACTTAGAGCCATAAAATAAAAATTTTGAACCCCGCCTACTTTAGTGGGCGTTATTATATGCAAAAATAGCATAAAAATTTAACAAATTGTTTTACTTAAGCCTACATTTCTTAAAAATAACATTTTTAAGCTTTAATGACGAAGCTGAGACGAAACCTGGCACAGCTCTGCCCTATCCCCTCCTCCCCCTTTGCCCCGTAAATGACCCTACCAAAACAAAAAAAATTAATTTTGTATACAATTATCCCAAGCATTTATTTTTAGAGTTTTATGACTGCATATTTCTGCCTTACCCCTCCTCCCCCTTTGCCCCCAAAATTTACCTATAAAAAAAAATTTAATTTTGTATACAATTATCCCAAGCACTTATTTTTAGAGTTTTATGACTGCCGATTTCTGAAATACCCCCTCCTCCCCCTTTGCCCCCTAAATGACCCTACCAAAAGAAAAAAATAAAATTTAATTTTGTATGCAATTATTCCAAGCATTTATATTTATGACTGCCCGTTTCTGCCCTACCCCTCCTCCCCTTTTGCCACGTAAATGACCCTATCAAAAAAAATTTATTTTGTATATAATTATCCCAAGGATTTATTTTTAGAGTTTTATGACAGAGGTGAAATGAGTCCCCCACAGACCTTTCCAGAGCGACCCCGCCAAAATACAGTTTCAATACCCTCAAAGGAGAATTGGACACCATAAAGTAAATATATTCTTGATCAGTGATGAAGTCTAAGACGGTCTAGGAATGCCCATACGTTCGTCTGTGGAAAACATGATATTGCCTATGTTTGAACCCCGCCCCCTTTAGTGGGCGTTAACGTACGATATTATATAAAGGAACTCTGTCCCACCAAGTTAAACATTTTAAATTCACTTAAGCCGCTTCCACACTATAAGACTGAGTCGTATGATTTTAATTCGAATTTCTCTTTTGAGAATGCCTGAGATGCAAAAAAATCTAACGTATCATTACAAAACACTTTCACACTATCACAGTTCAAACAAGTAAGAAAACAGCTAAAAACAACCCTGATAATATGAAATGTCTCAGCTTTTAGAAAAATTTCAAAAAATGGAGAGAGCCATCGGTATGTCGAATTTTATTTCTCAATTTATGAGATTTTACTATTATTTTGAATTTTTGACAAATCTTAATACTCAGTCTTATAGTGTGAAAGCCTCTTTACTAAACATTTAGTGGGTATTTAAGATTCGACCCGGTCGAACATAACGTTTTTACTTGTTTATTATGATTTTTTTCTCCGACCAACGAAAATACAGACTCAATTTTGTTCCCAAACGAAATTGAATTCTGTCACGGCACGGCTGCGTATGATTAATATATGTTTGTATTGAATCGTATTACTTATAAGTCTTAAACATTGATTTAGAAACAAAAAATCTTACGCTACGGACGTTTTTTTCCCGGTTAGGGTACCCCTCCGCATCGTCCCATAAGGAACTTCGTTCCAAAAATGCAAACACACGAAACGTTTAAAATATGTATGCGAAAAAGCTCGTTGGGCACAGTTCAACTAATTCTATTGAACTTTCAATTGGAAACTTTGTTTCTTAGTCCTGATTCACACACATCAGGTTTAGCTGATCAGTTTTTGTTCAATTTTCTTTTGAACTTGCATTTACGTTCATACACGAAAAAATCGTTTCATCAGTTTTCGTTTTCTTTATCTCCAGTTTTCCATCTTTTTTGACATTTCATTTTAATTCTAAATTCATTTCGGTCATACGCACATAGTATATACAAAAACATTTCATTACAAAGTTTTGTGTTTTTTATTTCAAAATGAATGCTGAAGAAAAAAATTTGTTAATAAAATCGTTAATGGAGTGTTTGGGAGAAGCGGTTAAAATTCATCCAAACGATAGTTTGAAGCTGAGTGATGAAGAATCATATAAAAACTAGTTGCAGTTTGGATTCATTTTAAATTTAGTGGAACGGGACATAAAGCGAGCAGATACTCAAATGAGAGATTCTATTTCCCCTGCAGAACAGCTAGCAATAACAATGAGGTTCCTTGCTAGTGGTAAGTATGTACATTAAATGTGGCATAGTGAACGATTTTTGATCCAAAAAATGGTGGCGGTCAGATGGGGCAAAGGTTTTTTTTAAAGAAAGACGCTTGTTCCGCTTTTATGGTGGCTCCTAGGGGGGTAAAATGTAATTTTTTATCTTCAACATTTCCTCCGAACATACCTATGGCCTATCATGACTCATTAACTTGGCTCCCATACAAAGGGAACATTTTTATTTTAAAGGGAATATTTTTTTCCGAACCTCACAAAATGAGGAGTTCTTGCAAGTCGAAATCACGTTACTAAGAATTCCCATATAACACTATGCTATAGCTAATGTACATATAACAAAATATGTAATAAAAAAGTAATAACATATCAACTTTTTAGGAGAGACATTTCGTAGTTTGAACTATCAAACACGAGTTTCTTCATCGTGCATTTCGGGCATCGTACCACAGGTCTGTGAATCAATTTTGAATCGAATGAAAGGAAAATATTTAGAGGTATTGTAGTATTTAATGTAATTTACTTTGATATACAAATCATTAATTTTTATTTTTGTTTACGTTTTACTCCATACTATAGTTTCCAAACAATCAATTAGAGTGGGAAACAAAAGCTAGAGAGTTTGCTATCAAATGGCAATTCCCTAACTGTTTAGGTGCTTTAGATGGGAAGCACATAAACTTTCGACCATTGCGTACAGAAGGACCGTTTTACCATAACTATAAAGGAACGAACAGCATAATTTTAATGGCTCTAGTTGATGACAATTGTAAATTTACATACGTCGATATTGGCTGCAATGGTCGCTGCAATGATGCAGGCGTTTACCTTCAAAGTACCTTGAAGACAGTTTTGGAGGGAGAGAAGGAAATACCACCAAATACTGTTGTAGGAAATGGCCGAAGCCTGTCTTATGTCATGGTTGGAGATGATGCATTTCCATTACAAACACACTTGATGAAGCCGTATCCATATCACAGTAACTCAAGAGAGCAACAAATATTTAATGTCAGACTTTCCTGCGCCAGACATGTTGTTGAGCATGCATTTGGCATTTTAGCAAATAGATTTAGAGTTTTTTTATCTCCTATAAATCTGAAAGTGGAAACTGTGGAAACATTAACTTTTACCTGCTGTGTTTTACACAACTACTTGTTGGAGACAGATGACAGGTACATCAACAGTAGCGCAGATTCCCCATCTACAGAAAGTGATACATTGACCACCACGCTATATAATCCTCGCAAGGGTGAGGCAGAAAATTTTCGACAACAGTATATGGAGTACTTTAACAATGAAGGCAAATTAGAATGGCTTTAAAGAACTTGTTATCTCTTTTTTATTATAGTTTTGAGTAATAAAATCAAATTCACTGGAACAAATTCTGTTAATTTATTTATTAAACATATTCAGATAACTGTATTGCATATAAAAATATATGCACTTAATTTTGAACATAACAAAACTAAAATAATTCTTTAAAATAAAATTAATTCAAACATTTTTGCATATTCAAGTAAATAAGTAATAAAATTAAAAAAAAATTTAATAAAAATTAATACTGCCTGTTCCACGATGTCACTACACCTTTTAAAATTTAAATTAAAAACATAAAAATGTATATTGAGCAAAACAAATGAATGTAAAGAAAGCATAAATCGATATTAATAAATCCGAATTGATATTAAGAAAAAACAAGAAACAAAGAAAGAAAGTATGTATTTCTTCAGCCTATAATTCACAGTCGGCTAAGTCATCGTAATTTTTGCTGAAGTTTAGAAGAAAGATTTTTATTTTAGTTCAATAAGAATATGCACAAGTTATTAATGGACGCTCACACTTGGCAAACATTTTCATTAGTGTTTAGTGGTTACGCTTTTTTGGGCCAATGTTTGCTAAGTGTGACCGTACCATTACTTACTTTACTAATACTGATCAAAATCATCCTCCTCAAATACTCCCTCCATAGAGAGCTGCAAAATATCTCCGGAACATGGTAAACTTTCAGAAGAATTTTGCTTTTGTGTCGACTGACTAGTCAGTCTTCGCATAAGACACTGCACTTCCCAAGCATCGTCGGCTTGGTCTTTGGAAATTATCATTTCCATTTGATCGGTGACGAGGTTTCCAAGCCAAGCATACTTTTTTTTCCATATATCTTTGAGCTACAATGGTTTTGAAGTCCTTTAAATCATTCCGGAAACCATTTATCGCACCTGAAGTCTGTAATATTTCCATGTTATTAGTTGGTAGTCACATATTTTTTTATAGATCATTTGCTTAACAGTTTATACACTTCAGCAACTTTACAAGAGTAGGTAAAAGAAACTGCTGGTAAAAGCGTTATTTTTAACACTACTGAAATAAATTTTTGTGACGTTGTGTATTTTTGTGAAATGTATTGGAATCACTGAAAAACTCAAACTCGTGAAAATACGAGTTAACGCTTTCTACTTGTGACCATCGATAGGTATTTTTTAAAATATTCCACACACCTTGATTTGCTTAGGAGAAGATTCTTCGCTGAAATTCCCTTCGCTGGTGCTGCATGTGCTAATTTCTGTTTGATCAACGGTGAACTAGAAATATATATATGTACATATCAGTTTAAAAAAAATTCGAGTTATGCCCTTTCCACATGAGACCAACTATATTTACCTCTGTGTTATCTTTGCTTTGCCTATTTTGGGAGTGCGTTTTTAGAAACTGCAGTTGATGGAAACACCAAAACTTGGGAATATAAACATCGCTGCTACCGGCTCCACTTTTTTTTGACTGGCCTATTGCACGCACTTCTTGCATGTATTGAGTTCGCAAAACTCTCCACTTCCGTTTAATTTCTGCTACAGTCATATTTTTATCAATTTCTTGAAGCTCTTCCAAAATAAAATTAAAAGCTTCAGCTTTTTTCACTCTGTCTAAATAATCCACAGATTTCACTTGATAAATACACGGATATTGTTCATTACAAATAATTAATTTTTCTGTTGCTCCCGACTCCACTTCAGAGACATGTTTTTTATTTAAATGTTTACTTTATTTTCTTACTTAATTACAATACAAAATTTATTTCTCAAAACACTTTTACACAATTTTATAGGCTGTAAAACAACTAATGAAAAGAAATGTCAAAATATTAACCTGCAGCCAACTTCGTTCAGAATATTACGAATGAAAAAGAAAAGAAAATATAAAAACTGACTAGTACGGTCAAGTATGTACCCCTTTTTATTCTCTTCACCGCTCCCTCCCATAAACTCAAGACTGGACGACTCAGACCTGACGTCTGTGAATCAGGACTTAGTTAAAAATATCGATTTAATGGCGGAAAAGGTAGGAAATATAATTTTGCTGGGAATGAAATACTTCATCCCACCCAAAAAAATTTCGGTTAAGCCGGTTTAACCAATCTTGCAAATATTCAACCAGATCCAGAGAGAAAGCATTCAGTACTTGGCGCAATAATAAAAACGAAAATACTGATGCGCTGCGCAAACAACCGAGGTCTTCGTGTGCCAGAGTGCTAACACGTGAAAAAGCTTTATACGAGCAGCGCCTTCGTGCTAAAGTTCTTACTGCCTCGAGAGGCAGTAAAAGCTTTTGGTGATTTGTTAAAAGAGTAAAGGATAAAGCTAGTTCATCAATTCCAACTCTTTGAAGGGATGATCAAATATTAACTGAACCTTGCAGGAAATTCTTGCTTGCCGTGGTGGAAAGAGAATCAGTTACTATGCCAAAAATATTCTTTCGACCGCGAGCAGTTAAAAACGTTTTAGCGAATCTCAACATACACACGTTTCCTGGGCCGGATGGCATTCCAGCACTGCTCTTGAAGGAGTGCTTCTCCACGCTAGCGCGTTCATTGGCTAAGCTATTCAGCACATCGTACCAGGCCGGTAAATTTCCGATGTGCTGGAAGTTTGCCAATGTAACGCCGATCCCTAAGAATGGAGAGGCGCAATACCCCGAAAATTACCGCCCAGCTGCAGTCTGTTCTGCACTTTCCAAAGTCATGGAAAGTATTACCAATTTCCACGTGGTAAGATATCTGGAGACCAACACCTTATTTAACGACCGGCAGTATGGTTTTCGCAGAGCTCGCTCTACGGGAGACCTGCTGCCTCTATTAACAGAAAAATGGTGTAATTCCATTCACCATTTTGGCGAGAGTAAGGTGGTGGCTCTAGATATCTCAAAATCATTTGATAGAGTGTGGCATGATGCACACACGTAAGCACGCAGTGCTGCGTGCTTACGCATAGGCGGCTGGTCGAAGGTTCTGCGCCATCCGTGTTTATGGATGGTATAGGTATTGGGGAATCAGAAGCTCTTGATATTCTTGGTATGAAAATACAATGTGACGTTCGATGGACTGATCACATTTCTCATATTTCAAAAGCATTCATGTGCTCGGCTTTTTAAGACGGTGTAAGACATACTTCACCCCAACTGATCTCCTCACTATATGTATATACCACCTACATCCGACCTAAGATGGAATACAACTCTCATCTAAGCGCCGGTGCTTCGAAGTCTATTTTGAAGTATGCAAGATAGAGCGAAGAGGCTCATCGGTGACAGTACGGTAACCAACTCTATTGACTCACTGGAGCATCGACGCAACGTGGGATGTGTTTCACTGTTCTATCGATACTAGAAAGGACTGTGTTCGGGTGAGATAAGGGAGCTTGTGCCCGAAAACCGTTGGTTTTTGCGAGCTACCCGCTTCTCACATAAGGCGCATCCTTTTGTGGTTGAGTTGCCAGTGAACCGCACCACGCATTACAGAGAGAATTCGTTCTTTGGCCGAACGGTTCGTATATGGAACAAACTTCCAGCAGAGGTCTTTCCTGCTAATTTCAACTTGGGGAGGTTCAAATCGAACGTCCACAAACACTACCCTCTATCCTCCTTCACACAACCAATTTTCCAAGTTCTGGCACAATGTATCGCATATGTAGGGGTCATCCCCTGAGTGCTGGTCCAAGACAAAAAAAAAAACACATAACTTTTTTCCGTCACATTCCGATTAAAACTTCTTATTATATTGATACTGATTTTTTCGATAAAATTCATACCATATTGGATAAAATTTCGTGATCATTATGGTAAATAAAAGCTATGGGGTACGTGGATTTATGAAGCGCTGGTCTAAGGAGTTTTAATTCATGGCGAAGTTGATTCCGAATTTCTGCTTAATCGACTAAACTTCAACATTAAATTTTTGGTATATGATTTGCTAAGCCGACTGTCTAACATAAAAAGACTTACGTCCCCATTTGCAACAATGTTTTACCACAACATCTGGTTTAAAATAACTTATGTCTATCTGAAAAAACAACTTTTCCGACTATTATTGCAGGTCACTTTTTGGCATATAATTCGCAAACCTGACTATCTTCCGTAAAATGGTCTGTCTCCTAAAATAGCGTAAAAATTAAGTTACTGTGCCATCATTCTAAACAACGTTTTGTACTAACATAAATAATAAGTATATTTTTCCCTTAAGCCTTTCAAACCTGACTATCTGCAATGACACGACTTATGCCATCTAAAATAGCGTGAAAATGACATTATTCTGCTGTCATTTGCAACAATGTTTTACAATGTGCAAACCCGACTATCTGGCAGAAAATAACTTAAGCGAAATAAAATAGCGTGAAAATGACATTATTTAGAACAACGTTTTTAACTAACGTTGTAGGTCCGTTTTTGGTATATAATTTGCAAGCCCTCCTGTCTAACATAAAATGACTTATGTCACCTAAAATAGAGTGAAAATGACATTATTCTGCTGTCATTCGCAGCAATGCTTTACAACTTCCAAGCCCGACTATCCCGCATAAAATAGCGTATGTCAAACAAAGTAGCGTGGAAATTATTGCTGCTAATACTACTAATGTACTTTTTACTATATTTTAGGTGACATAAGTAATTTTATAACAGAGTTTTAAGTCAAAAAGTAACAATGCAAATAGTCAGATACATACATATGTGACTTAGAATTCAAAAAGTGACCTATTATTGTTAGTCGAAAAGTGTTGTTTTAAATGGTGGCATATTAATGTAATTTTTACTTTTTTTAAGTGACATAAGTAATTTTATGTTAGACAGTCGGGTTGACAAATCATGTACTAAAAACTGAAAAACCTTATTTTGAATAACTGCAGAATAATGTCATTTCCACGCCGTTTTATTTGATGTACTCGTACGTTATTTTATGCCAGACAGTCGGGCTTGCAAATTCTAAAACTTTGTGGGTGCTGTTGACTGAAGTAGTGGAATACGAGAACGGTTATTTTCAAATTTCGTGAGTTACGTATGTTCGATTATCGCTTTTTTCCAGTTATGTTGGTACACATGTATGTTATATATGTTGGTAATATCAGCCATTTTGGATTGTCAGTTTGTTTTTGACAGATAAAAAGGTTAGTCGTGTTTTGGTGTGCTCTTCGATTTTTTAATATTCGAAAAAATTTATCAAAGAAACTGTATTAAAATTTGTGTAAAAATTGAAATTAAAGGCGCAAGGACATTTAAAATGTTGACTGTGGCGTTTGGCGAGCGTGGATAGTCGTTGACGATGTTCAACAGCTCCTGAGCGACATCCATGCGACGTTGTTTTTGCTCAAAATTTAACAATTTTGGAACAATCTTCGCTGCCGCACGTTTCATGCCTAAGACATCAGTAAAAATTGCTTGGCATGAGCCGAACGATATGCCAACATCATCAGCAACCTCTCTGATAGTGATTCGACGATTATCCAAAATCATTTTCTTCACTACTTCAATGTTTTCATCGGCTGTTGACGTGCTCGGGCGACCAGGACGAGCATCGTCATTGACGGTCTTCCTTAAACCGGTTACAACACAATTGAACTTGTGTTCTTCTCATAGTAGACTCGCCAAACGCCACAATCAACATTTCAAATGTCCTTGCGCATTTAATTTAATTTTTTACACAAAACTTAATAATTTTCAAATTATGTATGAATTTCTATTTTAATAGTGAACTTTATTTATGTAAATTGTACTACAGGATGTAAATTTTCTCAACAGGCTATAAGCTCAAATCTGCGATGCTGCAAATTATTTTTTATTTTTATTTAATAAATGAATGTGTTTACATTCTATTTATATATCAGAGTGAAATATTAAGAATATTTTTTCATAGTCATTAAACCAGCAGAACGTATTAGTAGGAATATCAACTATTTAACCAATGTTTTTAACGAAAATTGAATATGAGAAGTTTTCACATCCATTTTTACAAGTTATTCCTTTTTGGTTAGTACAAAATTCCCCAAACCGGACGATTAATATTCCCAATATTCCATATATCTCTTCCGCTTTTTCTGATATCCAAAGCTTTTTGATATTTATGTTCAAGAAATTGCATTTTAGTTAACAATTTACAATGAACATGTAAACAAGTGCGCGTGACCTCGCAATGTTTTAAACTGCGTATGAATTTCTATTTTAATAGTGAACTTTAATTATGTGAATTGTATTACAGTATGTTAATTTTTTCAACAGGTTATAAGTTCAAATTTCCGAAACTGCAAATTATTTTTTATTTTTATTTAATAAATGAATGTGTTTACATTCTATTTATTTTTCAGATAAATAAAGAATTTCTTTGAACCATTTTTTCGAATAGTAAAAAATCGAAGAGCACACCAAAACACGACTAACCTTTTTATCTGTGAAAAGCAAACTGACAATCCAAAATGGCTGATATTACCAACATATATAACAGACATGTGTACCAACATAATAGAAAAAAATTATCGGACCTAGTATATGTAAGTTAGGGTGGAGTGAAAATGGCCAAAAAATTATTTTTTATGTGTTTAAGTCTCCTGTATTATTAATAGATGAAATTTGAGAGTAAAAAGAAGTTGCGGAATCCCCTTATGCTAATGTTGCTTCATTGTTATTCATTCCAGCTTCTTTGTAAAAAAGTTAAAGTGGTGCGTACGTGTTCAACAAAAGTTTAGCACAAACGAAATTTTTAATTAATAAATTTTTTTTTTTTTTTTTTCTTGGACCAGCACTCAGGGGATGACCCCTACATATGCGATGCATTGTGCCAGAACTAGGAAAGTTGGTTATGGGAAGGAGGATAGAGGGAGTAGTGTTTGTGGACGTTCGATTTGAACCTCCCCAAGTTAAAACTGACAGGAAAGACCTCTGCTGGAAGTTTGTTCCACATACGAACCGTTCGGCCAAAGAACGAATTCTCTCTGTAATGCGTGGTGCGATTCACTGACAACTCAACCACAAAAGGATGTGCCCTATGTGAAGAGCGGGTAGCTCGCAGAAATAAACGGTTATTCGGCACAAGCTCCCTTATTTCACCAGAACACATTCCGTTGTAGTATCGGTAGAACAGTGAAATACACCCCACGTTGCGTCGATGCTCCAGTGAGTCAATAGAGTTGGCTACCCTACTGTCACCGATGAGCTTCTTCGCTCTCTCTTGTACGCGGTCGAGCAACTTCAAAACAGACTTTGAAACACCGGCCCATACATGAGAGTTGTATTCCATCTTTGGTCGGATGTAGGTGGTATATATATTGAGGAGATCAGTTGGGGTGAAGTATGTCTTACACCGTCTTAAAAAGCCGAGACACTTGAAAGCTTCTTTTGAAATATGAAAAATGTGATCTGTCCATCGAACGTCACACTGTATTTTCATACCAAGAACATCAAGAGCTTCTGATTCCCCAATACCTATACCATCCATAAACACGGATGGCGCAGAACCTTCAACCAGCCGCCTATGCGTAAGCACGCAGCACTGCGTCTTATGAGGGATAAAGTTAACCCTGTTCGCGAGGCCCCATTCGGAGATTGACACGAGATCACTTGTGAGTGACTCGTTCATCCTTTGTCTCCTGGCGTCAATCTCCTCCAGGCTTGGCCGGCTGGTGAAAGAGAAAGAATGGATAATGCTGCTATCATCCGCGAAAGAGTAGATAGGGTTTGAAGTTTGACATAGAAGGTCATTTATAAAGATGAGGAAGAGAGTAGGAGATAGAACAGAGCCTTGCGGCACCCCTGAATATACCTTGAACTCGTTTGATGAGACCCCGTCTATAACAACTCGTATAGTGCGGTCTCTGAGGAAGCTCGCTATGAAGCGAGAGAAATCATCACCGACACCAAAAGCAGTCAGTTTTGACAGAAGTGCATCATGCCACACTCTATCAAATGCTTTTGAGATATCTAGAGCCACCACCTTACTCTCGCCGAAATGGTGAATCGAATTGCACCATTTTTCTGTTAACAGAGCGAGCAGGTCTCCTGTAGAGCGAGCTCTGCGAAAACCATACTGCCGGTCGTTAAGTAAGGTGTTGGTCTCCAGATACCTTACCAGGTGGAAGTTGGTCATACTTTCCATGACCTTGGAAATTGCCGAACAGACTGCAATTGGGCGGTAATTTTCGGGGTATTGCGCCTCTCCCTTCTTAGGGATCGGCGTTACATTGGCTAACTTCCAACACATCGGAAATTTACCGGCATGATACGATGCACTAAATAGCTTAGCCAATGGACGCGCTAGCGTCGAAAAACACTGCTTCAAGACCAGTGCTGGAATGCCATCCGGCCCAGGAGACTTGTTTATGTTGAGATTCGCTAAAACCTTTTTAACTGCACGTGGTCGAAAGACTATTCTTGGCATAGTAACTGATACTCTTTCCACCACGGGCAATTGCTGATTGCTACCTGGCAAGCAAGAATTCCCTGCAAACATCTCAGCCAAAAGGTTAGCTTTATCAACAGGTTCAGTGAATATTTGATCATCCCTTAAAAGAGTTGGAATTGATGAACTAGCTTTATCCTTTACTCTTTTAACGAATGACCAGAAGCTTTTACTACCTCTCGTGGCGGTAAGAACTTTAGCACGAAGGCGCTGCTCGTATAAAGCTTTTTCACGCCTTAGCACTCTGGCACACGAAGACCTCGCTTGTTTGCGCAGCGCATCAGTATTTGCGTTTTTGTTATTCCGCCAAGTACTGAATGCTTCCTCTCTGGATCTGATTGCCTCTTTGCAAGATTGGTTAAACCAAGATTTTTGTCTCGGCTTAACCGAAATTTTTTTGGATGGGATGAAGTATTTCATTCCCAGCAAAATTATATTTCCAACCATTTCCGCCATTAAATCGATATTTTTATCTAAGAAACATAGTTTCCAATTGAAAGTACGATAGAATTCGTTGAGCTCTGCCCAACGGGCTTTTTCGTATACGTATTTTAAACGTTTCGTGGCTGTGGGTGAAACGTTTCGAAGTGCCGAGAACGAAAAAGAAGCGGAGATGATACAATGATCCGAATTACCGAGAGGTGCACTGACGTTCACTTCATACTTTTGAGGGTGTGAAGTTAGGAACAAATCAAGCGTATTTAGTTGGTGCCCTTCAACACACGGTATATGTGTTGGTTCATTCACTAGTTGCGCTAGGTGATTATGCGCGGCGAATAACTCAACATATTGGCCCTCTGAAGTTGTGTGGCTCGAATGGCGAAGCCACGATGAGTTGTGGACATTGAAATCACCAGCAATAACAATTTCACTGTCCGGACAACTTTCGAGGATTTTTGCTATAGAATCGGAAAGGGAATCGAAGCCCGATAAAGTTTGTTCCCTTCCCGCGTTTGGACTTCTATAAAGGAATCCGAAATGCAAACTATGTGCCCTGATCTTGAATTTTGCCCAAAGGCAGCTAAATTCTGGATCATACAAGCCTAGTGATTGCTGGCTTTGGTACACAACATCATTGCGTATATATAATGCAAGACCGCGATGGAAGTTAAAAAGGGACAGAAGTTGATACCCAGGCACATAAAAATCCTGTGGGTCAGCATCCTCAGATACCTGGGTTTCACTTAAGGCTAAAACATCCGGCCGATAGAGACAAACGTGAGCATAAACTGAGAAGAAGTTCGCTCTCAAGCCTCGTATGTTGCAGAAGTCAATTCTGAATCTACCTGTCATGAAATAAGTTAAGGGAAATCCAAATAGTCGTCTATTTTGTTAATATTGATTCCAACGATGGTGATTACTGGTTTTCAGTGGCTACCAGGTGGTCAGTGCTATACCTTCACCACCAGGCAGCCAAACAGCAACCTCCAAGCCGGAATCAACAATACAAAATTATTTTTGTTAGATAGGGGAGGGGGAGAGGCACAATCGCAGAAGTGGACATAAAAGCCCTGAGCTGGTCACTTTGTTCCACGGTGCCATCACTGTCACAGATGACCGTCACTGATTAACACAAAAAAAAAAACTGCCGTTTATTTTCTTTCAATTGTGTTTTTGTTGTTTTATTTGTTATTAAATTGTATCGATTCTTTTTTTGTTTTCTTGTTTTAAATTTTAATTCTATTTTTTTTTTTTTTTGATTTGGTATTGATGGTTTGTATGTTGTTTTGCTTTATAAAAATTGTTTTATTTTATTAATGTGCATGAAGTTTTTTGTTGATATTGTTTTATGTTGATATTGTTTTTTTTTTGTTTCAATTAAACACAAATAATTTGGTAACTATAAATAACAAAACAGTAGACGTGCGGACTACAAAAAGCAAACGCGTGCGGACGGGACGAAGCACAAACACTCACTCCAAATTGCTTACAATCTATTTTATATGCTGTAAATATAGAAATATTTAAAAACTGACTATACACTATGCCTAAAACTCGGAAAGATTTGCTTTGCCCTGTATTTGGTGCCCCACTTGTATTAAGTGGCAATGTGTTACCGACTTATTTTGATATTATTAAATATTACTTGTGGATAAAAAACGATTTGTTGAATTGAATAATGCTTGTTGTTGCGTTCACCAACCTTTTTTTTTGAAGCAATCCAACTCGTTATTAATAAAATAAAAAACACCCCTTTTTCTGTTTGAAATAAATATTTGGTTTGCGTTTATTTAGCCGAATGTTTTTCACGTTAGCAAGTCAGTAAAAAGTAAGAGAGAAAAAAAGCAAAAACACACCGCCACCTAACATCTTGCCGCCGATCGTTGCCACGACGGCTTCCGGCGAATATCGTGTTGATCAAACCCGGGATGCCAGATGAGCCACTTTTCCTTTAGAATGATTTACACGGGCTGTGGTGTTAACATACCGCCGACCTTGCAACATCGTGCAACATAAACCCTGGGCTCACATGAAATAAAGGATTACTTTTCCAAATTAGCGTGTATTGAATATTCCATGTAGTTAAAATAAAATATTTCATATATTTAATTAAAAAAAGGAAAAAACAAAAGCCAAATAAAGAAAATAATGATAATGGTGAAATAATGGTTTAGGGCCACGTGGGATTATTGTCCCTTACGCGTTCGCGATGTTGCCTTCCCCAAAAAAGGCTTGGCCGAATACCGTGTCCTGCACGTTCAGGAACCCTGGCTTGCCTACAGCTGGTCCAATTAGCACCCGACCCATCACGTCCGCACCCAGGATTAAAAAGTAGTTCCTGCACTTGTACCACGAGCGGTTAGCCAGGAAGTCGGCGTGATCGCTGCGGTACAAACAGTCAACCGTAGCGCTCGGGTTGCAGCCGTAAATTTTATCCTCCACTAGCAGCTTCGCAACGAAGTAACCTGGTGACTCGCGGTGTAGGAAGGTGAGCGTTGTCTCGCCCTTGTGGAGGACGCACTTAAGAGCCACGGCTTCTTTCAGCATTATGGTGGATCTGGCTGCGGACGGATCTAGCAAGACCCGAGTAAGAACGGGGCGGGGGCTGGAGGTTCCTTTGACCCGTATTACAGCGCTCATCTTCACCCAAACGCAGTCTGCGGGCATGGGGTGGAGCAGGGAGTTGTGGTCTTGCCTGCAGCGACGGCACCGGTCCAGGCTGGGGCACCCAATTGTGTTGTGGGACTGCGTCAAGCAGTTGTAGCACAGCGAGAGTCGGGCCACGATTCGTACCTTTTCATCCGTCGGTACCGTTATAAACTGCGAGCACTGGCGGATCGCGTGGAATCGATCGCACAGAGGGCACTTGTAACGGGAATTGAACGCCATAGTGATCTAAGAAACAGGTGGAAGGTTTGAGACACGATAGATATGATATAGGTGTGGATTTAATTGTGACAAGGTGGCAAACATACTAATTTATGGATAGGGCGAGTGATGGCGCCATTTTGAGTTTTTAAGTCAACTACCCGTACTTTGTTGTCAGAGCCATAATAAATTTTGGTTATACGCCCTAGACGCCATTCTGTGGAACAAGTTGGTTCACTCTTTAGAGCAACTAAGTCATTTACCTTAAGATCGACCTGTTGCGTTTTCCACTTGCTGCGCTTGTGCAGCTCCTTCAAAAACTCCTCTTTCCAGCGCCTACAAATTTCTTGTTGTAGAGCCTTTACTTTGCGCCAACGGTTAGTGATAGTTACCGCTGAAGACAACTCTTCAGGCTCAGCTGGGGAGAGCAAAGATGAGCCTATTAAAAAATGGCCTGGAGTAAGGGCAGACAATTCGTCTGCACTGTCGGGTAAGGGACCAAGCGGACGCGAGTTGAGGCAAGCTTCAACGCGTGCCAGAAGTGTGGCAAACTCCTCAAACGTAAATTTCAGCTGTCCCGCAGATTTTCTCAACAAGGTTTTTAAACTTTTAACCCCTGCCTCCCATAGTCCTCCCATGTGAGGTGCAGCAGCAGGAATGAATCGCCATTCTAAATGTTGGTGCCCATACTTGTCCACAGCTGAGTCACGAAGTTCTTTCACGAGTTTATCGAAGTTTGACTTTATCTCCCGTGCGGCGCCAACAAAGTTTCGACCGTTGTCAGAAAAAATACAGCTGGGGCAGCCACGGCGAGCAACAAAACGCGACAAAGCAGCAAGAAAGGCAGGTGTAGACAGGTCACTAACAGCTTCAATGTGAATCGCTTTGGTAGCAAAACAGACAAAGAGACACACATAGCCCTTGGTCATACGACAATATCGACCGGTAAAACTTTTTATTTCAAAAGGGCCGGCAAAATCAACTCCCGTATTAGCAAAAGGGCGACTTAAGATTGTTCTTTCTGGAGGTAGCGAGCCCATGATTTGACCTTGGAGTCTCTTACGGTGCAAAACGCAGATTTTACAGTTATGGACCACTGTTTTCACCAGATTTTTTGCGTTGAGAATCCAGCACTCCTGTCGAATCACGGACAACATGAGACGAGGGCCTCCGTGATGAACGAGCTGGTGTATGAATTCTACATAAAGGCGCGCCAGTCTGCTACTGTACGCCAAGATGATAGGGTGACTTTCATTGTATGACAAACAGACGGATTGGGTGAGACGACTGTTAGATCTTATAACATCATTTTTGTCCAAATATGGTGTCAGAGTTAAAAGAGGGCTATTCGAAGCAAGCGGTTTCATTAATTTTAAATTATTGAATTCGCACGAAAAATATGATTGCTGGGATAACGAAAATAATCGGTTTCTGACGAATCTTAATTCTGTGGCCTGAATTCTCAATGTGTCGTATACTTGCGCCACACGTCTTATTTTACTGGTGAGAGTGACAAAACGAAACATGTAGGCTATTACGTGTAGGGCTCGTGGTAGACTAGAAAAACGCTCGAGAATATCTTCTTTCTTAGCCGAAGTAGCAACAAACACCTTAACATTTTTTATTTCTTCTGTAGTTTCAAGTGGAGGTGGGCCTTCAGGCCACTGACATTCTTCTAAATGTAGCCACTTGGGACCATACCACCATAGCTCTTTCAAACGTAACTCCTCAGGAGTCAGCCCCCGAGTTGCTAGATCGGCAGGATTGTCACCCGAAGAGACATGAAACCAATTTTTGTTACCAACTTTTTCTAATATGGTGGCTATCCTATTTGCTACGAACGTTTTCCAACTGCAGGGAGGTTTTCTTAGCCATGCTAGTACTATTGTTGAATCGGACCACAAATATAGCGAATATGTCTTCAATCCAAAAGCTGGTATTACGCTGTCGACTAAGTTTGCTAATAAAACAGCTCCGCACAACTCTAACCGAGGTAAAGATGGCTTCTTAACTGGTGCCACTTTTGTTTTGCATATGAGTAGATTTGTAGTCACTCTATGTTCGATGGTAACTCTTACGTAGATTGATGCTGCATATGCTAACTCTGATGAGTCACAGAAACCATGAAACTGAATATCACAGCCAGGTGAATACTGAACCCATCGTGGGAGCCTTATTGTTTCAATTTTTCCATAATTTGTAATGAAATTCTGCCACTTCTGTAACGCTAAAGCTTTTATAGGCTCATCCCATTCTATTTTGTCAAGCCACATCTGTTGAATTAAAATTTTTGCTGTCACTACTACTGGGGCCAGCCACCCCGCAGGATCGAACAACCTAGCTATAATTGATAGCACTTCTCTTTTAGTATACGACGGCTTGATTTCAAATTTCTCCGCCGTAAAGAAAAATATGTCTTCTAGCGCATTCCAGTGTATGCCTAACGTTTTCGATGTACTTTTATCCTTGAGACACAGAAAGGATTCGTTAAGCAAATGCTCTTGGGGCAAATTTTTTAAAATTTCTTTTGAGTTAGAGGTCCATTTTCTTAACTCAAAGCCACCCATTTCTAAAATACCAATTAATTGGTCACGTGCCGCCAAAGCATCAGTGATTGAATGCGCTCCCACTAGGGCATCATCGACATACATACATTCTCGTAAAATTTTTGACCCTAGAGGGAAACAGTGCTCTTCATCATTTGCCAGTTGAAGTATAGTTCTGAGTGCCAAATACGGGGCACAATTTACTCCAAAAGTAACTGTGTTGAGCTGGTAGTCTTCAATATCGCCGCTGTCCGAACTACGAAAAACAATTTTCTGGAAGGGCCTATGTTCAGGTGCTACCAAAATTTGCCTGTACATTTTTGTAATGTCAGCATTAAATACAAACTGAAAAAATCGCCATTTCAGTATTAAATTGACTAGTTCAGCTTGCAGAATTGGGCCAGTGAACAACAAATCGTTTAGGCTCTTGCCACTAGGAGTCGTACTAGAGGCATTAAAAACTACTCTCAATTTTGTTGTTGTACTTTCTGGCTTAAATACACCATGATGGGGCAGATAGTAACTTGGGCCACTGGAATTCTCCGTTTTCTCCATATGCCCTAGAGTTAAATATTCTTGTAACACCGCATCATATTGTGCTTTATGTTCAGCATTGCGCATTAAAGATTTCTCTGATCTCAAAAACTGACTTACGGCAATGTGCCTATTGGGACCAAGTGACGCCACATTACTCTTGAAGGGCAGATTTACTGTATATCTCCCTTTGGAATCTCTAGTGGTAGTAGAACGATAGATCTCCTCACAAACTTTATCTTCTTCCGATAATATCTGCCTACGAGAAACTTCTTCTAACTCCCAAAATTTTGCTAACTGGTCGTCAATAGAAATTTTTGTTAAGTGTGACCTTGTCACATTACGTGGGGAGACACTACTGGTTGGTCCAGTTACTATCCAGCCAAAAATTGTTTCTTGAGCCACTAGAGACTCAAAAACGCCATGCTGAACTCCTCCACGAAGAATAAGGGGGTACATATCGCCTCCTAATAAAAGATCTACTTCGCCACTTTCGAAAAAGTTTGGATCTGCATAATTTAATTTTGGCAACTCGAAACCACTCAAGGGCTTAAATGAATACGTGGGCACCTTACCAGTAACGCGGGGAACCACTAACGCCTGCACCTTGAGGGAGATACTTTGGCAGAATCTTGATTCTATAACCATCGCTGCCATTTTGGTTGACTTGCTAATTACATCACCGCCTAAACCTGTAACCTCAGCTGAAATTGCAGTAGTGGGCAACTTCAACAATTTTTGAATCTTTTCAGATACAAAGCTTTCATCTGAACATGGATCAATAAGAGCTCGTACATTATATGATGAACCAAGATGCATAATATTTACCCAGGCTGTAGCTAAAATAACTTTTTTTGCGACTGACGCATGATGCGATTGAACCACTTCAGCTGTTTGAACTGCTGTTGGAACGACAAAATTAGTGGACTGTATTTTATTTGCCTGATTTTGATTGGCGCTTTTAAAATGGTTCTGATTATTTGTCACAAAATCTCTATGTATTAGCGTATGATGCTTCCTTTTGCACTTGGTACATGAGTTTGGACTATTACATTCCTTATACAAATGACCCGTCGTTAGGCAATTGAAACAAAAATGAAATTTTTTCAAAGTCGAAACACGAGTTTTGTAGTCCATACTTAAAAATTTATGGCAAGAGCTAATTTTATGACTTGAGTTACAAAGGCTGCATTGCATTGGTGTAACTTTTGTATGGTGCGTCTTAAATTGTTTTGTTTTTACATATGGCTGACTGCTAATATGTTGAGAAATATTTTGGGAACCACTGGCAGTATTATTTGTAGCTATTATGTCTGAAACACTTTCTAATGCATGATATCTATCAGTGAGGAATGCGTTTAATTCTTCCCATTTGGGAACCTCTGTTTTATTTGTTACTGATTGCTCCCATAGATGCAAAGTATTTTCAGACAGACGTGATGAACATTGAAATACAAAGATCGGATCCCATGACTGTATATCTACTGCATAAAGTTTTAATATCGAAATAATATTATTAATTTCTCGTTGTAGGTTTTTTATTTCTTGTGCTGAGTCATGTAAACAAGGGGCCAAATTAAATAATAGCTTCAGTTGAGTATTTATCAATACGCGCTTATTTTCGTATTGATTCTTCAAATTATTCCAGGCCAAGTCGAAATTTTCATTGGTTAGAGCCACGTTTCTATTTATATCCCGTGCTTCACCATCTGTTTTTCTAAATAGGTAGAATAATTTTTCAACTGAGCTAAGTCTGCTATTATTTATGTAAATCGCCGTAAACATGTCCCTAAATGTAGGCCACGATATGTAGTCCCCATGAAAGACACCAGTATCACAAGGAGGTACAGATATCGCACTACACAGATTTGGACTATCTACTTGCTTCGTTTGGCTTTCATTTTTACAAGCCACTTGTCTGGTTTTAGAAATAATATTCAAGCATCGAATGTATGATTTTTTTACCTGCATTTGCTTTGCCTGGACTGCAACGAGTTCTTTTTTCTTTTCCACTGTGTCCACTCTACATTCTTCATAAAGTTTCTTGCATTTGGACCACAAGTTATCTAACTCGTTTTTCTCAAAGTCAAATGCTTCGTCAGAATAACCACAAAAGTCTTCGTCATTAAGAGCTGCCTCTAGAGCAAATAATTCTTCTGCTGCTCGTAGATATTTTTCCACATTTGTCATTTTTTGCAAAATTTTTCTTTACAATTTTATGCAAACAAAATACAAACAAATCAAGAAAACTTTTAGAAAAAGAATTAATTGAAAAATTTTAAAGATGGCAGGCAACGAAAAAACAGCAAAAACTTCTTCAGCCAGCACAACAACAAAAAAAAGTCGACACCAGAATCACGTGATGTAAAAATTTCCCACAAAATAAAATAAAGATGGATGTCAAAACTCTGTATGGCGTGAGCAACAATAACAACTCGTAGCGTAACGGGACGACAATTGTTGAAAAATTAATTTTACTTGATGTCATGCACCGGGTTTTCTAACCTCACTTCCACTGAGCCACAAATAATGAGACACAGTGTACCACCAAATATAATAATTGCCACAATAAATTAAATCCACGTACCTGTTCAGCTTTTTACGGTAGAAGGACCAAATGTTGTTGCGTTCACCAACCTTTTTTTTTGAAGCAATCCAACTCGTTATTAATAAAATAAAAAACACCCCTTTTTCTGTTTGAAATAAATATTTGGTTTGCGTTTATTTAGCCGAATGTTTTTCACGTTAGCAAGTCAGTAAAAAGTAAGAGAGAAAAAAAGCAAAAACACACCGCCACCTAACATCTTGCCGCCGATCGTTGCCACGACGGCTTCCGGCGAATATCGTGTTGATCAAACCCGGGATGCCAGATGAGCCACTTTTCCTTTAGAATGATTTACACGGGCTGTGGTGTTAACAATGCTAAAGATCCTTGTATTACATATGTATATCTGTGAAAAGATTGCTACTGATGTGGAACAAATATGGCAAAAGGCATCGATTCCATCAGTCATCAGCAAGTTGTCGCAAGATTGATATCATATTACAATAAGTATAAGAGTATGAAAATATTGATAAGTGATGTCAAGAAGGAAAATTTTTACAATGATTCTAAAAAAAAATTATTTGACCTCGCAACATATAAGTCTGCATCCAGAAAAGTGTGTAAATGTAAAACTAAAGTACCTGCTGAAGAAAGCTTTTTAAAGGCCCAACGAAATGAACGAAAAATGTAGTAAAAAACGAAAAATGTAGAAAAACATCTGAAACGACCTTTGCAATGGTTTGTGTGCCTATTACATGCAAATGAGCTACCACTGCGTCATCTGTTTTTAAATCTGAATGGAACTACCACAGGTCCTAATAGCTTTTCCGAAGCTATAGGAAGAAAACTGACAAAAGAAAAAGTTCGTGAGTTCTGTCTTCCAGAGCTTCAATTAAATGCGGAAAATTACTATGATTTGATAGATTGGGCGAATGTGAAAATAACGGAGCCTCCAATGACTATGAAATATGGTACTACAGAAATTTCAAATTTGATTTATTCGAAAAGTAAATTTCTTGAAATTGAGAATTTACCTTGTCATACACAAGCACTGAAAAGATGTGTCAAGCTTGTCATGGAAGCTTCAATATCTGTTTGTGGATCGAAAGAAAGAAATGGTTTTATACTTTCTAGAATTAAATCAAGGCAAGATATACCTGTTTTTTGAAACAAAATCTGAATTTTTTCAAAAATTAGTACATATATTAGAAAAACTTTATTTCAAGTGCAGCTTCTTTTGCCTGGCAAGGAGTGTATTAACTAATAACACTGCTCTGCAAAAATTATATATTTTGTCTCTCCTTTAAATAAAATTATGTGGACTATATGGATTTTGATGCGCTGAGTTCAAATCCGTTTTCGGGTTTTTCCATTAGGTCACGATTTTTTTTATAGGCGTGGCTAATTTTCCCCCCTAACTTAGTCATATTTCACCCTAACTCGAAAACGGGTCATCCGATTTTTAAAAGTAAAATATGCGTAACAAAATTGTAATGCAACTAACCTTTGGATACCTGCGGTAAATTGACAATAAAATCCAAATTTTTTAACCGATTTTTATGCTTTATACCTTATTTTATTTTTAAGATATGTAGTTCTCAGAAAAATGAAGAAAATGTTGAATATTTGCTTAAATCTTTTTTTTAGTTCCATTTTTAATCTGAAAAAATTACGAATTTTGCACGAAAAACTATTCTTTTCTCCATTAACTTCTGAATAATTCCAAAACGATAAGAGATAGAGAAAAATTATATTCGACTAAAATAAATGCAATTTTGTTACGCATCTTGTTTTACTTTTAAAAATCGGATGACTCGTTTTCGAGTTAGGGTGAAATATGTTTCCGTGCCATGCCTATAAAAAAATTCCGACCTGATGGAAAAAAACCGAAAACGGATTTCAACTCAGCGCATCAAAATCCATGTAGTCCACATAGTTTTATTTAAAGGAGGATTTTGCTGCTGAGCAGTGTAATTATTTTTTATATCCTTCAAAAAAAAGTGAAAGGGTTTGTCATTCCGTGTGTAATTTCTTCGATATTCACATGGGACCCCATAAAGTATATATATTCTGGATCCTTATGAATAGCGATGACGATTGAGCAATGTCCATCTGTCCGTCCGTCTGTACGTGACCATACAGACGGACGGGGGTTTTCCCAAGCCCCCAGAAGGGCTAGAGACTTCGTTCTTGGACCGTTGGATTGGAAATGGAAATTAAATAGAGTGGTATTGAAATTCAGAAAGATCCAATGTACGGTTCCAGAGCTGGGAGGCTTACACCTATTTCTCGACGCAAAATTTATACCAAAAATCAATTATTTTTTTAATGTTTGTAAATTAAACTTATTTCGTGCTTTGGGAAGCCTCAATAGTCTATTAAAAACTAAAAAAATTAACATTTTTTACCAGGGATGGGCCATAAAATTATATATATTTGTCCCGTACCAAAACTCATTGAAGACTTCTGGCTCCGACCATCCTGCAACACTGGCAACTTGTTGTTTATGCGCGGCTAATGCTCGTCGGCGTGGGGAGTGGTGTTCTTGCAGGGCTGATCTGGTTAAAAAATTTAAATTTTTCTTAAATAATACTACTTTATACCTCCAGAAGACTTGCACTGATAAAAAATAAAATTTCGCTTCCAGGGTTTTTTTTTTGGTACATGCAATATTTTGTAGTACATGTAATAACCAAAATTGTTATAAATTTTGACTTTCTCTTAAATAAAATCACTTTATACTTCATGAAGATCTGCATTGATAAAATACTTTAAAAATTAAAATTTCGCTTCCAGGGGTGGGAAATTGAAACTTTTTATACATAAAAGTAACCAAAATGGTTAAAAATTTAAAATGTTTCTTCACTAAAACTACTTTATACTTCATGAAGAGTCGCATTTATAAAAAAGCAAAAAAAAATAAAATTTCAATTCCAGGGCTGGAAAATTAAAACATGCAATATATTGTAGAACATGAAAGTGACAAAATTTTTTTGTTAATTTTAAGATTTTTGTAAATAAAACTTCTTTATAAGCAATGAAAACTGGCATTGGTAAAAAGAAAAAGACAAAAATTAAAATTCCGGGGATGGGAAATTGAAATTTTTTTATACATAAAAGTAACCAAAAAGCCAACTAGCGTCGGTTTTTTTACTTCAGGAAAAACGAAATTGGTATCAAACATTAAAACAAATCAAAATTTCGATTCCAGGGTTATATAACTGCAATATTTTGTAGTACATGAGAGTGACCAAAATGGTTACAAATTTTAAGTTTTTCTTAAATAAACCTCATTATTAAGAGTTGCATGAACCTCATTATTAAAATATTTTATACGTCATGAGGACTTGCATTGGCAAAAAAAATTTTTTTTTTTAATTAAAATTTTGGTTCCAGGGGTGGGAAATTGAATTTTTTTTATACGTGAAAGGTGAAAGTAATAAAACAGGCAACTGATGTTGTTTTTTTTTTTTTTGCTAACTAAAACTGTCTTTAGGAAGAACACAATTGGTATCAAAAATACAAAAATAAAAAATAAAATTTCGAATCCAGGGATGGACAAGTGCAATGTTTAATAGTACATGAAAGTGACCAATATGGTAACAAATTTTAAATTTTTCTTAAAAAAATTACTTTATACCTCATGAAGCGTTGCACTGATAAAAAAAACCAAAATTAAAATTTTGCTTCCAGGGTTCGGAAAATGAAAGTTTTTCTTGGTACATGCAATATTTTGTAGTACATGTAATAACCAAACTGGTTACAAAGCTTTAGGTTTTCTTAAACAACACTACTTTATGCCTCATGAAAATTTGCATTGATAAAAAAAAGTTTAAAAATTAAAATATCGCTTCCAGGGTTGAGAAATAGAAATTTTTCTATACATAAAAGTAACCAAAAGGGCAATTGACGTTTTTTTTGATAATCAAATATTTTATATTTTAGGAAGAACAAAATTGGTATCAAAAATTTCCACAAAAATCACAATTTCTAATCCAGGGTTGGACAAGTGCAATATTTTATAGTTCATGAAGGTGACCAAAATGGTTTAAAATTTAAAATTTTTCTTAAATAATACTACTTTATACCTCATGTTAAAAAAAAATTAAATTTCAATTCCAGGGTTGGGAAGTTTAAAGTTTTTGTGATACATGGAATATGTTGTAGTACATGAAAGTGACCAAAATGGTTGCAAATAAACTATTTCTTAAATAAAACTATTTCATGCCTCATTAAGAGCTGCATTGGTAAAAAAAATTTAAAATTTCTTTTCCAGGGTTGGGAAATTGAAATATATTTTCTCCATAAAAGTAACCAAAAAGGCAATTGACGTTGTTGTTTTCGCTAATTAAAACTGTTTTATAATTCAGGAAGAACAAAATTGGTATTAAAATCTTAAAAATCAAAATTTTGACTCCAGGGTTGGACAAATGATACATGAAAGTGACCAAAAAATTTAAAAATTTAAATTTTTTTTCATGTAAAACTATGTTATACCTCACTAAGAATTGCATTGGCAAAAAATTCGCTTCCAGCGTTGGAAAATCGAAATATTTTTGATACATAAAAGTACCCACATAAATTCCAAATTTTGTGTTTTTATTGAATTAAACCTATTTTATATTTTAGAAAAAAATTAAATTAGTATGAAAATATTAAAAATTCGGTTCCAGGGTTGGATAATCGAAATTTTTTGGTACATACATTTGGTACCCACATAAATTCCCAATTTTGGTTTTTTTCCGTGAATTATATCTATTTTATACTTCGCTAAGAATTATTATTAAAAATTTTAAAAATTAAAAATTCGGTTTCAGGGTTGGAAAATCGAAATTAGCCAAACAAGTTCCTAGTTTTGGTTTTTTTGTGGATGAAATGTTTTTTATACTTCGGGAAGAGTTAAATTGGTATTAAAAGCCAAAAAAAAAAATTAAAAATCCAATTTCAAGGTTGGAATATCGACATTTTATAAAAAAAAGTCATAAAAGTAACCATAATATTTGTTATTTTTGATTTTTATGATGAATTATACCTACTTTATATATCAGGAACAAATAAATTGGTATTAAGAACCAAAAAAATGTAAAGACTATTCTAACGTTGGACAATTAGAACCTTTTGGGGTACATGAAACGGATTTTTTCTTTTTGTTTGTAAATTAAACATATTTAATATTTTTGAAAGACGTTCAGAGGTATTAGATATAAGAAAAGCCAAACATTTAAGTTACTAGCGGAAAAATTTAATCGTTTTCTTAAATATAAAAGTAACCGATAACGTCATTTTGATTTTTTAATTAAACCTATTTTCTGTTTTGGCAAGAAAGAAAGAAAAAAGAATTACATCTGTGAAGGGTATTTAAGGTTCGGCACAGACGAATAAATCCCTTTTACTTGTTTAATTTCAAGATTTCCTGTGAACGTGATTTTCAATTTTAATTAATTTTTTTTAATTTCTTTTAATTTAGATATATACAATGCCTATAAGGATATACGTATATTTTAACATGATGCTACTTAGCCCTATTACAACTAAAAATACTATATGTAAAAAATAGTTACTTGTATTTCTATTGGAGCTCCCTTTGTTTTAGTCAGTTGTTGTAATTTGAGGTTGGTAGATAAAGAAACCAAATGCCACTATACTTAAACGGTAACAAACCAAAAAGATGGATTAAGTACATACATACATACACATATGTATATGTTAAGTTATCAAATTTCCTCGTTTTTTTAACTATCACCATTATAATCATCAGCAATGCAAATGAAACCCAAGATGTAGACACAATACAGATTTTTTTAATTTGGGACAAACAAGCACATTTAAATGACAGATTTGTTCAAGTCTCTTTTCAAAACAAGAATAAATTTATTTAAAACATTTTTAAACGTGCAAAACTTTCGGACCTTAAAAGCTAAGAGGATTTATATGTGTATATGTATAAACTTTATAATATTATAAAGGGAAAACAAAAATTAAATAACAACAAACACAAAATAAATGAAATTGAACACCACAGCGCCAGTCAAATAAAATTTTATAAATTAATGAATGAGCGGTCTTATTTATGTCGGCATGACTGTGAGTGGGGTGTATGTGTGTCCTAAAGCTACCTTCACTCATATATTTATGTAAATTAGTACTGTAACAGATATTGTGAATCATATGTGGTTGCAATCATTTATTTGTAATGATTTTTAACCCTAATTCTGTTTAATTAAACCTTCCACACTGTCGTTTTTACCGACACAATAAGGATAATGAGCCGATGAGATTAAACAAAGACATGTGATGACAATTATCTAGACAACGCTTTAAATAAAATTGAATGGAATCTGATTTTGTGTACATATGTATAAAAGACATAATTGTATTTAGTTCAGGTCGAATGTAAAAATTCAATTAGTGTCAATTATTAAACAAACTTATCTCATATTTAGTTGTTACTATTGTACGTCTTATGCGGGCCTTACAAGTTGCGATTTATTGTACAAGCGAGTTGAACAAAACAGTTGAATGAAGATCATAAAAATAGACTTGTGTCGAAGAAATCAAAAATATATGTAGACTTGTATCGAACCCGTTCATTCGTCCATTTTTCGATAAGAACTTTTGATGAAACCAATGTAATTTAAATGGTTTTGATCAGAGGTTCATGTTAGAAACGATATATTATAATAATACTCAGAAAAATGTTATTTTAAAATTGTATGTTAAGGGACAGTCCCGATCCCAAATATATTATATATCATAAGAGAATTTGAAATATCTTTTATGCTGATAAATACCGTTATGTGTTTTTGAGCCACTTATCATCTTTTGGATTTTTAAATATTCCGCCTTTTTGTTGCGGTTTTTTCATCTTGCATAGATACATATCTGCGGATATTTGACAAAACGGCTTCTCAAGAGACCAGACAATTTTCAAAGGTTTTTATGGTATATAACATATTAATGCGCTTATTTTGCTTGATTTGCGTGTTTTTACAACCTTTAGAAAGCAAGATATAAAATCGACTAATCGACGTCTAAGATTTTTCCAAAATTTCAATTTAACAAAACGACTTCTTGAAAATTCAAACAAACAAAAAGTTTATTACTTCCGTTTGACTTGTAAATATTTAGGTTTAGCACGTTTTTACCAATTTCCTTTTGACAAAACAGATTCTTTGCTAAGAAGTCGTTTCGACAAAAGCAGGTCGAAAAAATGACAAGTGTTTTGACTTAAACGAAATCAAAACAATACGGTTTATATAATAAGAGCAATTTTTTTGTAGAACATCCATTTGATAAAAACTTTAAATTCTTTTGTTGTTATTAAAACAACTATACGTTTTAGATGGAAAAAAATATTACAAAATGTTCATTAAGTATTTGTGTGTAATATAAAAGTAATGGAAGACATTTTAGCAACACTGTTTTTGGCAGCCCAGTTGTTTTTGTTTAGTATATTACTGTTAAATATATTTGGTCTATAATTTAATTATGGATCGACTTACAATCGAACAGCGCTTCCAAATTTTTTGAATGGGTTAAGCAAGTGCATAGTGCTCATTTCTGATACAATGGACATGTAAACGGCAAAACTGCCAGTGCATCCTGAAAAATACCTTGGTTGGTGGGAATTATGGGCCAGTGAATTCATTAGGTTGTATTTTTACTAAGACGATAAAGGCAAACGTTACTGTGAATCACGAGCACTGCCGCGTGATTCTTACAATTTGCCAGCATGCCACGCAACACGCGAAGCAATGACCCAGATGAGAGGCAGGTTTGGTTGACAGTTTACGAGGGCGGTTCGGAAACTTCTTAGCCTAGCACAAAAAGCGCGGTATGAACAAAAAAAAGTTAAGTGTTTTGGAAACTTCCATCTCTGCTATGAACACATGTTAAATTTTGTTTCGATCTGGCAACTCCTTCATATAGAAACAGGTGTTCACAAAAGACGCATCCGCGATTTTTTAACAATGGAAAAATTAGAAACGTGTGGTGTCATTAAATAATTACATAAAAAAGGTTTATCGGGACAAGAAATGCATAATGATATGGTGAATGTGTTAGGTGAAAGTGCTCCTTCATATGCAACAGTAAAAAATTGGGTTGCTGAATTTAAACGTGGTCGTACAAGCATTGAAGATGAACCACGTAGTGGACGTCCAAAAACAGCAACAACAACAGAAATTGTATTAATTGATATTAATGGATCGTTTTAAGCGAAATAAAGTGGATTTTAAGCGTCGTTTCATAACTGTTGATGAGACATGGATCCATAACTATACTCCAGAGACAAAAGAACAATCCAAACAATGGACTGAAGCTGGAGGAAGTGCCCCAAAGAAGGCAAAAACAATTCAATCGGCTGGTAAGGTTATGGCAACGGTTTTTTGAGACTTCAAAGGTATTTTATTGATTGACTATCTGCAAAAGGGTAAAACAGTAAATTCAGAGTACTATTGCAACCTTTTGGATCAATTAAATGTACAAATTCGAGAAAAACGTCCTGGCTTACAACACAAAAAAAGAATTTTTCATCAAGACAACGCACCAGCGCACAAGAGTGTTTTAACAATGGCTAAAATCAACGAATTAAAGTACGAGTTGCTTGACCACCTACCTTATTCTCCTGATTTGGCTCCCAGTGACTTTTACCTGTTCCCAAATCTAAAAAAATTCCTTGCTGGCAAGCGTTTTACCTCAAATGAAGATGCAATTACAGTTGTAAACCACTATTTTGAAGACCTTGAGGAAAACTATTTTAATCAAGGGACAGAATTGCTAGAAAAGCGTTGGTCTAAGTGTATTGAAGTTTCAGGAGATTATATTGAAAAATAAAAATATTTTTGAAAAACTAACTATTCTCTTTCATTGATAGGCTAAGAAGTTTCCGAACCGCCCTCGTATTTCATGTTTGAGGCAGGTCAATGGAACTTTTAGATCGTGAGATCATTACACTATTTTTTGTGAGACAACGGTTGACACACTGGAAGCCAATATTGAGGAACTTATTCGTAATATACCGCTCGATGTGATGGAGCTGATCTTCCATGTTGACAAGGTGAGAGAAGGGAAGAAATTTTATGATATCTGTTAAAATTGCATACACCTGTTAGAATCTGTTATTTTGAGTAAAGGAATAATGTACGATATCCTTCCCATGACAAATAACATGATTCAATAGATTTGTTATATAATGCAGTAAGAGGTCCGGACACTGATGTGGCACAGTTTCTAAGGATACAGCTTGGAATACCATCAGGACGTGTATCAAACCAGTTATTCAACGACTTTAAGCTCGAGAGTACGGTGTCATTGTTTATAAACCGAATGTGAATCTCACATGAATGAGGTGGACTATAAAAGGATAAGATGTTGCGTTATCATAGGACTTAGTAGAATAAGTTGTTGAAAAGAAGTCAGCGAATATATTGCTTATTAAAACATCATCGCTAGTAGTCAAGGAGCCATACTTCAAATACTTTGGATAACCAGAAAAACGGCGCTTGGAATTTACGAATTTGTAGAAAGATTTCCGGTTTGTTTTTATTTTGCTTTTAATATGACTTATATAGTTATTATATGACAGTGTTATATTCATATTTACGAAAATCATCAGGAGCACCAGTTCTCTTAAATTTAATAAAAAATTTCTTTTTCTTATTTTTGGCTCTGGAAAAAGCGAAAGAGATACATGGAATATTGGGAATATTAATCGTCAGTGTTGGGGAATTTCGTACTAACCAAAAAGGTAATAACTTAAAAATATGAATTTGGGAACTTCTCATATTCAATTTTCGTTAAAATATTGGTTAAATAGTTGATATTCCTACTAACTAGCACCACTTGCAAAAGTGGAAAAATTGAACAAAGAACGCTGATGAGATGGCGTAGCGACCTCGAAATCAGTACTGATCCGTTCTGCTGGTGTGATGATTATTGAAAATATTCTTAATTTCCAACCTTAATATAAAATAATAAATAGAATTTGCACAAATTCATTTATTAATAAAATAATAAAAAATGATTTGAATGAATCTTGCAGATTCGAACTTAAGCCCGAAAAAAATTAACAATTTATTTTTTTTTTTTTTTTTTTTTAGGAGTAGGACCAGCACTCAGGGGATGACCCCTACATATGCAGTGCATTGCGCTGGAACTGGGAAAATAGATTTTGGGAAGGAGGATAAAGGGAGTAGTGTCTGTGGATATTCGATTTGAATCTGCTCAAATTGTAAGTGGCGGGGAAGACATCTGCGGGTAGTTTGTTCCACATACGGACTGTTCGGCCAAAAAACGAATTTTCTCTGTAATGCGTAGTGCGATTCGTTGGAATATCGACCACAAACGCATGCGCTCTTGATGAAAAACGCGTTGAGCGTAAGAAAGAATGGGTTTCAGGAACGAGTTCCCTAATTTCACCAGAGCACCTGCCATTATAGTAACGATAGAACAACGATACGCACCCCACATTGCGACGATGCTCAAGAGAGTCAATAGAGTTGGCTACTCTACTGTCTCCGATGAGTTTCATCGCCCTCTCCTGTACGCGGTCGAGTAACTTCAAAATAGACTTTGAAGCACCGGCCCAAACATGAGAGTTGTATTCCATCTTCGGTCGGATGTAAGTGGTGTAAATATTAAGGAGATCAGAAGGGGTGAAGTATCTCTTGCACCGTCTTAAGAAGCCAAGGCACTTGAATGCTTCTTTTGCGACCTGAAATACATGTTCCGTCCATCTGACATCACACTGCACTTTCATGCCCAGAACATCAAGAGCCCCTGACTCCATAATACTTACACCACCCATAGAAACAGATGAAGCAGCATGGTCATACGTACGTCGATGCGTAAGCATACAACACTGGGTCTTACGGGCATTGAAATCGACCCTGTTTGCCTGACCCCATTCGGAGATCTTCGCGAGGTCGCTATCCAGAACGTCATTCATAAACTGCCTCCTCGTCTCGATTTCAGACGTTGACGGCCTGCAGTTGAATGAATAAGAATGCGAAAGGATGCTATCATCTGCAAAAGAGTAAATAGGACTGGAAGTTTGGGAAAGTAAATCGTTAAGAAAAATTAGAAATAGAGTAGGAGAAAGAACGGAGCCCTGCGGTACCCCTGAGTTGACTCTGAACTCATCGGATGAGACCCCATCTATAACAACTCGTATAGAGCGATCCCTGAGAAAGCTCGATATAAACCGAGAGAAGGTGTCTCCGACACCAAATGCAATAAGTTTGGACAGGAGTGCTCCATGCCACACTCTATCGAACGCCTTAGAAATATCTAGAGCCACCACTTTACTTTCGCCAAAACGGTGTATGGAACTACACCAGTTTTCCGAAAGAAGGGCCAATAGGTCACCTGTAGAGCGGCCTCTACGGAAACCATACTGGCGGTCGTTTAGTAAACTGTTGGACTCCAGATATTTCACAAGATGGAAGTTAAGCATAGTTTCCATCACCTTCGATATAGCAGAACATATTGCAATCGGGCGGTAATTTTCAGGGTTAGTAGCCACTCCCTTTTTGGGGATTGGCGTTACATTAGCAACCTTCCAGCACATTGGAAATCTACCGGAGTGGTAAAGTGTACTGAAAAGTTTGGCTAATGGACGTGCTAACGTCGAAGAGCACTGCTTCAGGACCAGTGCAGGGATTCCATCCGGCCCAGGAGACTTCCTTGTGCTGAGTTCCGCAAGAACCCTTTTAACTGCACGCGCTCGAAAAAATATCTTAGGCATAGTTACGGATACTCTCTCGAGCGCGGGGAGTGGTTGAGAGCTATCAGGCAAGTGAGAGTTACTTGCAAATATCTCAGCCAATATATTAGCTTTATCAACCGGGTCAGTAAATATTTGGTCATTCCTCAAAAGAGTCGGAATTGAAGAACTAGCACTTTCCTTAACACTTTTGACGAATGACCAGAAACTCTTACTACCCCTGGGGGCAGTGAGAATTCTAGTGCGAATACGCTGCTCGTATAAAGCCTTTTCGCGTCTTAACACTTTAGCACACGAAGATCTTGCCTTCTTGCGTAGCAAATCAGTATTGGCATTTTTGTTATTACGCCAAACACTGAATGCTGCCTCTCTGGATCGCAACGCATCTTTACATGCCTGGTTAAACCAAGACTTCGTCCTAGGTTTAACCGAAATTTGCTTACAGGGAATAAAAGCTTTCATCCCCAGTAGAATTGTGTTTTCAACCATTTTCGCCATGGAATCGACATCATTGTCAAGAAAACATAGTTTCCAATTAAAATTCCGAAAGAATTCGTTGAGCTCGGCCCAACGACCCTTTTCGTAAATATATTTACTACGCTTCGTGGCTGCACGCGAAACGTTGCGAAGTTTGGAGAACGGAAAGGTTGCGGAAATGGTGCAATGATCCGAGTTACCGAGAGGTGCATTGACTGTAACTTCATACTTTTCAGGATGTGAAGTTAGAAAAAGGTCAAGAGTATTATGTTGGTGCCCTTCAACACATGGAATATGTGTTGGTTCATTAACTAATTGCACAAGGTGATTGTGCGCGGCGAACAACTCGGCAAATTGGCCCTCTGAAGTTGTGTGGCTCGAATGGCGAAGCCAAGATGTGTTATGAACATTGAAATCACCAGCAACTACAATTTCACTGCTCGGACAACTATCAAGAATCTTCGATATGGAGTCGGAAAGAGTATCGAAGCCATGTATGGTAGCATCTCTTTCCGCGTTTGGACTTCTATACAGAAACCCGAAATGTAAAAAGTGTGTACCGACTTTGAATTTAACCCAAAGACAGCTAAATTCTGCGTCAGACATGCCTAATGGTTGCTGGCATTGGTACACAACTTCATTACGTACGTATATTGCAAGGCCCCTATGAAGAGTAAAAAGCGACAGGAGGTGATACCCGGGCAAATGAAAATCCTGTGGATCAGCATCCTCATGTACCTGGGTTTCACTTAAGACATCCGGCCGATGGAGACAAACGTGAGCATATAAATTATATTTTTATTTTATATTTATTTATTATTTATTTCAATTTTATTTGAAATATCCTTTATTAAAAGGAAACACATTTAATTTATTATTTTATTTTATATTTTTATTATTTATCTTTTATTTTCGAAATTCAAACTTAAACTGGAAAACAATAATGAAAATTTTTATAATATTTTAAAAGTATTTTCAAAGGTGATATGATATAAAAATTAATCAACAAAGTATTTTATAAACAAGTTGTACAATACAATAGATACATATACATGAATACATATACATGTATACATAATGTACATATAACTCCCCCATCGTTAGATTGACGCTCTGAGGAAATATTTTTATACGTATATGTATATATTATGTATATATGTATGTATGTACAAAAAAGGTAATACAAAAGCAAAATAAAAAAAATTTAATAACATACAGGAATTACATATTAAAAATGATACACATATTAAATTAAAAAAATATTTTTATTTTGTAAATAACCTATTTCCTCTTTCTAATAATGTAGGAAAAATTAAGACAAATTAAAAAAAAAATTTTTAAATTTATTATTATTATTTTTTTTTTTTTATAAGTTCCTTCTTCTTTTAATATGTGACTTACAATACTTGTGCCCTGTTCGAGTTCTTACATGATCATTGTCCAATTGATCTACATTCACTTTCCTAAACTTCGCATGATTTTTTCCACCCCTTTCAGTTTTTAAATATACGTCTCCTGTCTGTATCTCACAGTCTTCGCGATTATTATTTCGAATTGACATTGTCTTTTCTTTTGATTTTAAAATTCTTTCTTTAATTTTTTGAAAATCCTCAACTTTTATTAGACCGTTTTGGAAATCTATAGGTTTACATCCTATAGTAGAGTGTATAGTATTATTATAATACATAATTACTTTATAAATTTTTTCTTCTACAGTGTCACTGTCTCTATCAGGATCATGTCTGAGTAGTCGAATATGTTCATTCATCGTGTTATGAAGACGTTCTACGTCAGCATTTGAAGTATGATTATTGTTTGAAGTAAAGTGTATGTTAATTTGTCTTTGCCTTAGAAATTCCGTCAATGGTAATGCCTTAAAACCTAACTCATTGTCAGTTATGATTTGATCAACATTACCAACGATACTTAGGTATTGAATAAGTGCTCTTTTAAATTCTACCCATGATCTGTTCTGAATTCGAATTGCTTGGGCAAATTTAGAAAATTTATCAATTATTGTTAGAAAAAGT
Source organism: Linnaemya tessellans (assembly GCA_951800035.1). Lineage (NCBI taxonomy): Eukaryota > Metazoa > Arthropoda > Insecta > Diptera > Tachinidae > Linnaemya > Linnaemya tessellans. The sequence continues at coordinate 69,925,775 of OX637532.1, forward strand.
GTTCTCTCTAGAGTATAAAAAACATCGATATGTACTATCTGACAAGGTCTGTCAGGGGTTTCAGTTATTTTAAAATTTTGTTTTATTGGGTTGCGGTCATATTTTTCTATGTTGCAAATGTGGCAGCTATTTATAAATTGTTGTATTCTTAACTTAAGCTTTGGGTGATAGATTTTCATTCTAAGTTGTTCGAAATTTTCAGTAATACCACGATGGTTATTTCTCTGATGCTCGTCTTTAATTAGTTCCTGAAGGTTGTTTTCATTGAAAACATCGTCAACACATTTTATGCATTTTGCAATTTTTAAGTGAGAATTATTTGAAAAAAATTTTGTAACGGTTTCTCTAAATATGTTGTAAATACAATCATCTTCAACATAAATAGCATTAACTCTTTTTGGATGGAAGTGTTCTTTTATGATAGTTATCATGTCAGTTTCATTGAAACTTCTAGCAGTTATGATTTTTCTAATATTTTTAAAAACTGCTTTATTAACTATTTTTATTAAAGCAGAGTCTGATTTGCCTATAATTATCTGGTTTCTATAAATATTTAATGGAGCATTACTCTGAATAATAATATTAGGATTAGCATGTTCAGTCAAATTTACTTCTGGTTCTATTCGAGATAGTGCGTCTGCATTTCCATTATTAATTCCACGCTTATAAAAAATTTCGAAGTCATATTCTTCTAACTGTAGTCGCCAACGAATTAATTTTGAATTTGGCTCTTTGATAGAAAATAGCCATTGTAATGGTTGATGATCAGTTTTTATAATGAATTTTCTTCCGAAAAGATACGGTCGAAAATATTTAACTGCCCAAACTACCGCTAGCAATTCTTTTTCCACTGTGCTATAATTTATCTCATGTTCATTAAGAGTTCTGCTAGCATAGCAAACAGGGTGATTGTGCTGCGATAGAACGGCGCCCAACGCATAATTACTTGCGTCCGTGTTTAAAATAAATTGTATATTGAAATTTGGATAAACTAATATTGGGTCATTTACGAGTATCGTTTTCAGTGTTCTGAAACTCTCAATATATTGTGGGTCATTAATATTTAATTTAGCATTCTTCTTTAAATATTTCGTCATTGGCTTTGCAATTCTAGAATAGTCTTTGATAAATTTACGGTAATAGCCGCTGAGGCCTAAAAACTGTTTTATTTGCTTGGGTGTCTTTGGCAAGGGATAATTTGAAACGCATTCGACCTTTTTAGGGTTTGGCTTTATTCCCTGATGTGTAACAACATGTCCTAAGAATTCTGTTTCACGTTTTAAAAATTCACACTTATCTATTTGTATTTTAAGATTTGCATCCATAAGCCGATCTAGAATAAGGCGTAAAGAATTCATATGTTCTTGAAGAGAAGTGGAGTAAATGATGATGTCATCCAAATATACTAAACATATTTTATTAACTAAATCACCCAAAATATTATTCATCAATCAAATGTGGCGGGAGCAGTTTTTAATCCAAAAGGCATTCTTAAAAATTCATAGTGTCCACCCTCGACTGAAAAGGCTGTCTTATGAGTGTCTCTTTCATCAATCTCAACTTGATGAAACCCTTTCGCTAAATCTAATGTGGTGAAATACATGCACCTGCCAAGTTTGTCTAAGATTTCTTCAATATTTGGAATTGGAAATCTGTCATCCACTGTCTTTTCATTAAGTTTTCTATAGTCTACTACAATACGCCACTTTTTCAATCCGCTGGCATCATTTTTCTTAGGAACTATCCATATTGGAGCAGAATAGGGTGAATGTGATGGTTTAATTATATTGCTATCTAGCATTTCATGTATTTGTCTCCTTACTTCTTCTTTATGAACATAAGGGTACCTATAAGTCTTTGCAAATACAGGTATATCATCTTTGGTAATTATTCGGTGTTTAATTGCATTTGTAAACGATAAGTTTGAACTTGGTTCATAAAATAATTGTTTATAAATATCCAAAATTTTAATCAATTTATGCTTTTCTTCGGCATTTAAATGATCTATTCTAACTTGTTCTAGGTAAGGTTCGCGATTATTTTCCTGTGAGATATTATCATCCACTAAGTAATAATTTTCGGAGGAAACTGGCCAAGAACTACTCTCAGAGAGATATATTATGTTTGAGCACTTAGCAGTGGTTTCTACCTCTACTTTAAAGTTATGTGCATTGTAAACTCCTTCATCAATAATAATTTCACCTACAGAATCTTTGTGTTCTTTGATATGAATAAGGCCACATTCAATATCTGAAATAAATTTAACTGTATGGCGTTTTCGAAAACCAAATAAAGGGACGTTTCTATTATTAATTTTTAATTGATTATTGCTGTAATCTATAACAGCTTTGTATTTCTGTAAAATATCATTTCCTATAATACCATCATAGTAATCGTGAAATCTACATTCTATAAATGAAATCTTCTCCCTGATGTCTCCTAGTTCTATAAACATTGGGACTTGATAAATGATGTCAGTCTTTACATTGCTTTGTAAAGTTTTTAATGTCAAAGTATGAGATTTAATTTTCCATTTTGGGTTACATATACCTGGATTAATAATTGAATGCGTGGCTCCAGTATCCACAATAAATTTGAGACAATCTTTTATTACTATATATGGTAATTCTCTGCAGAGGCTTGAAAACGAAAATTTTGCACTTCATCACTTTGATTTGGCAAACTATAATCAGAATTGTTCATGTCCTTCGAGTTGTTTATTCGAAAAGTATTTGGAGCTACGGGCAATTCCACTACCTTTTTAGAATTTTGAATAATATTAATATCCATAGGTTCTGGAATACTATGCGAATTTTGATAATTTGAAAAATTTCTATTACTATTATAATTAAATTGACCACTATTGTTTGGGTATCTAGTATTATATGGCCTATTTGCATTGCCATGATACTGTATTGTATTCTGTTTATGGTTGTACTGATTGTTTCCATTTGAATTAAAACGTTGATGTGTAACGTTATTTTCATTAGTCCTATAATGGGTACTACCGACATCTGAATTTGGTCTATGATTATTTCTTTCATTGTAATTATCAAATTTCCTGAAATTTAAATGTTTATTTTCACTGCTATAGTTAGCATACCCAGAAGTAAAAAGAATATCCATTGCGTTTTCAATTGTATCAGGATTTCGACAAGCCAGAATCGTTTTCATAGGTTCAGGTATTTTCTCTTTAAATATGTTAAGAGCTGTTCCCATATTATTCTTAGCTATTTGTTCACTATTGGGATTGATTCCTAAGTCTGAAGAAGTTTTATTGTTTAAACTTCGAAGTTTATCTTTTATGTCATTGTAAAAATCAATAACATTCGTTCTAAAAACTACTGATCTAAGTCTATCATATAATTCTTCGATACTGTATTTTTCTCCAAAATTATTTATCAAAATTGTTTTTATCTGTTCCCATGACTGGATATGAAAATTTATTTCTACTGTCTCTCTTGCTTTGCCATTTAATTTGCTTTTAAGAAGGTCTAAAAATAATACTTGAGAGAGTTCATTATATTCAATAAGAAGTGGGTTAATTTTGTCAACCAGCGAAATAAATGAATAAAGTTCCTTTCTATTACCAGAAAATTCGGGTAACCTTTCAAGGAATTTGAATGGATCTATGGTATAAGAACGTGGGGCATTATTTTCTTCAGCCATTTTTATAAGAAAAAGGAAAACAAAGAAAAACTTCCTATTCTTCAAAATTCACAACAAATAAGTTAGATTAATATTTATAATTCCAATCTTTAAATGACTAAATTATTAATTTTTATTTATTTAAATATATATGTATATACATACATATATATGATATTTCAAAATCACTATAAAAAAAATCAATTTCTTATTTTTGAAATTAAGTACATAAGAGGAAATAGTTTACATTAATAAAAATGAATTTTCCAAATTTTATTATTACCTGAAAAAATAAGTATACTTTGTATAAGTTTATTTACGATTTTATGCAAAAATGAAAAAAAAAATTAATTTAAGGCCTTACAAAAGAAATAAGGAAAACAAAAAAATATATATATTTTTTTTTTTTCTCATGTAATCTTCTTACGTAATGTTAGGGATAAGAAAAATTTTATTTATGTAGAAATTACTTATACTTAAGTAAGTTGCACCAATGATGACCTTAAAATTCAGCACGATCTTCTTAAATTGTTTGATTAGGACACTGCTCCAATGATGGGACTAAGATATTGCTCTTCGTCCTTTTTATTTGTATTTTTAAATATCAGCACAAAATGATTTTCTATTTCAGTTTTTTTTTTTTTTATTTATTGGATTTTGAATTTTATTTATTTTTTTTTTTTTTTTTTTTTTTTTTTATAATTTTGCCTTATTTCACAAAATTGTTAAATCTCAGCTCTTCATTTTTATAGAGTAGTCAGGAGGGTCCACCCGAAAGTTGGAATCGCTGTGCTACTTAATTATTTATTTGATAGTTCAATATTTCGTATAAATGCTTTCAGATTTTTGTTAAAATTTTATTTGTCTTTCAGAAAATTTCAGACTTTCAGCATTTATATTTAATTTATATACACATTGGGTATTTCTTCTTTGTTTAATTAACAATTTGGAGTTTTTATATGTTTTTAATGTTTTTATGAAAAACACACACATTCATGCACAAAGGCTTCAATATTGTAATTTTCCTTTTTTTTTTTTTTAAATATTATCACAAATTAGATGGAATATTCCGTGTTTTTCTGTTGTATATTCAATCAACAAAAGTCTTCAATAATATGTTCATTGATCCCCGCCAGGACATTAAAATATCCAGTATCTATTTTATTAAAAAAAAAAATACCCGGGAATCCTACCGACTGCGCCAATTATATTTTTTTTTTATATTTATTTATTATTTATTTCAATTTTATTTGAAATATCCTTTATTAAAAGGAAACACATTTAATTTATTATTTTATTTTATATTTTTATTATTTATCTTTTATTTTCGAAATTCAAACTTAAACTGGAAAACAATAATGAAAATTTTTATAATATTTTAAAAGTATTTTCAAAGGTGATATGATATAAAAATTAATCAACAAAGTATTTTATAAACAAGTTGTACAATACAATAGATACATATACATGAATACATATACATGTATACATAATGTACATATAACTCATATACAGAAAAGAAATTCGCTCTTAACCCACGTATGTTACAGAAGTCTATTCTAAACTTACCCACCATCACAAAATGAGAAAAAAAAAACCGAAATCCAAACTCTAGATTAGTGAATACGATGCAATGACAGCAACTGCAGTGACCATTCACTAGTCAGTGTTATGCCTTCACTAGTGAATGATCCAGCCGCTATCAGTACACCGCACCAATAAATAGAGTTTTATTTTATTTATGGGAAGAGGGATGGGAGGCGCCTGATACTGCAGAAACACAGGTCATAAAAGCCCTGGTCTGGTCCACTTCCATTTTCCCATAGTGGCTCATAGTGCCAACACTGGTATGGGGTGTCGTCACTGGTGGTGTGGAATGCAGTAATTATTTTATTATCTGTTGTTTTCTTGTTTTGCTGTTTTTTTTTCTTGTTTAAGTTATTGATTTTTTTGTTTTATTATTGTAGTTGAGGATATTTGATTGCTTTAATCCAATATTTGGTGCGTGGTTATTTTAAAATTTAATTTATTTGGTTTTATTTATTTTTGTTTTCTATTTATTGGTTTGATTTTTGTTCCTTGAATGTTTGTGTTTATATATGTTTTTTTATTTATTTGTTGCTTATTTGCTTTCAATTAATTTAATTATTAATTTTTCTTAAATAACTAAAACACAGCCCGGACAGACAGACACAGAGACGAAAAACGTGTTAACGGCACGAGAGACAGAACACTACCAGCATTTTTGGCATTTCGTAAGTGCTGACCATTCCAAGGTGGACTATTATTGCTATAAGAATTAATTTTTGGAACAACCATACTAATAGCGTTATACAAAATATTATAAAACCTTGATAAAATATTATCAAGATTACCACCTGCGAGCACAGAATCCTAATTAACATTAGACAGCAAACAGTTAAGTTCAGTGTAGTTGTAGCGAGTAAAGCAATACCATTGAGAAGGTCTTAAGTTTTGTTAAATAATTTTATTTATTTATTTAATCAGCCTATGAAAAAATTCTTACAGGCCATTGCAATTATTTTAATACAGCATTAAATTTAAATCAAAATAGTATAATTGAGATACGTATATAAAATTAACTACTCAAGTGATTAATGATATTCCTTTTAATGGTGTCAGGATGGGATGAATAATCAATTAAGTCGTAAAGGCTATTGAATTCTGCACACATTCGACGGAATGGATCAAAGTTACCATAATTAGTGCGAAAATATTGAAGCTTGAGAGGCATGTAATATCTTGTCGGGCGTACTGGAATTATTTATTTATTTACTTAGTTTATGGATTAATTCCTTACAAACTATATTATTACAATAAACCAGAAATCTGGTATTAAAATTTAGTTATTTAAAAATAGTATTATATTCATTTTAATAGTATATATATCTAATGAAAAATCGATAAAATTATACATTTCATTAAAGCAACAACATAATCTTCTTAGTGGATCAGACATAGCAAAGTTGGTACGAAAAGTTCTAACAAATAATGGTTGAAATGATCGTAATGAGCGTTGTGGAATGTTAAACGTGACATTGCTCAATAAAAACTCGGAGCAGATTCTACCATTTATTAAGTTATAAGAAAAAGCTACATTGAGCATTATTCTCCGGCTTCTTAATGTAGGCAGGTTAATTACAGCTAATCTTGTTGAATACGGCGGAAGTTGAGTTAGGTCATGGTAAATGTTTCTTAAGCAGAAAATAAGAAACTGTTTTTGAACAGACTCAATGCGATCAATATGTATTTGGTAGTAAGGATCCCAAATGATGGAACCATACTCTAGAATTGGCCTTACGAGTGATATGTATAGTTGTCTTGTTATGAAAGTATCGTTGAATTCCTTCGACCATCGTTTCACAAAAGCTAAAATGCTACGCGCTTTGTTCACAGACATCGTTATATGTTGCACAAAACTTAGTTTTGAGTCTAAAAATATGCCCAAATCCATAAATGTTTCAACAGTGTCTAAGCAGTACAAATCGAACTTGTAAGCAAATACAGAACCACGAACTCTTGAAAAATTTAGATGTTTACATTTTTTTAAATTTAACTCCATTAAATTAATTTTACACCATTTGTAAAAATTATCCAGGTCATTCTGTAGAAGAAGATGATCAGCTGGCTGTTTAATACTTAAAAATATCTTAACGTCGTCAGCATACATCAATACGTTGCAGTGTTTAATTGCCTCCGGTAGATCATTTATAAAAAGTAAAAATAGAATTGGGCCAAGGTGACTACCTTGTGGCACACCAGATTTAACTTGAATACTTCTTGAGACTGCATTATTAAATTTAACAGATTGCGTTCTGCATACAAGATATGACTTTATCCACGAGATGAAAATATTACTAAAACCCAATAAATCCAATTTTTTTAATAAAAGAATATGATTTACTTTGTCAAAAGCTTTACTAAAATCGGTGTATATTGCGTCAGTATGGTAGCCATTATTGAAAGCTTGGTTTACTAATGTTGTAAGCTGGAGAATATTGGTTGCAGTGGAACATCCTTTACGAAAACCATGTTGTAATGGGGATAAAATAGGATAAACTTGATGGGTTATACAATCAATCATACATTTTTCGAACAGCTTGGGTAAATCACTCAGTTTTGCAATACCTCTGTAATTGCTGATATCAGACTTGTTTCCAGACTTAAACAAGGGAATAATAAACGATTTTTTCCATATTTTAGGAAAGTAACCGCATTTTAATGATGTATTAAAAATTATGGACAAAGGCATTGCTAGAGCTGAAGCGCAGTTTTTTAGAACACAACTAGGAATCCCGTCGGGGCCGCTAATCTTGGATGACTTAGTTTTATTTAAACAATTAAAGATGTGACTGGTAGTTATTACAGGTGGCGAAATAGTAAAATTATCAACGATTTTGTATGGGTAGATAGTGTTCTTTTCATACGTAACAGTGGAGTATGTTGAAGCAAAATATTTCGCAAACATGTTGCTAACTGTAGGCTCATCACTGGACTCGGAACGTAAATATTTCATTACTTTTGGAAAGCCCGAAGCTCTTCTTTTACAGTTTACAAAGTTGAAAAACGATTTAGGGTTATGGGCAAAGTTAAGTTTGGTGACATGAAGATAGTTTTTATACATCTGTACATTTAGTAAATTATATTTCGCACGTAGAACTGAATATTTACTAAAATAAAACGAGGATCCATATAAATTCAATTTTACGCAGCAGTACGTCGGAAACGGTAATACCGTTAAATAAATTTAAAATAAATGAAATATTCATATATTTTCTTCTAGTTTTTAATGTAGGGAGCTTGATAAGAGATAGGCGGCTTTCATATGATGGAAGATTCGCATTTGCATTCCAGGGCAGACTTCTATGACAAAATATCAAAAATTGTTTTTGAACAGATTCAATAATATGAACTTCATATTGCGGATCCCAGAGCACACATCCATATTCCAAAATAGGTCTTACAAGAGAAGTATATAATTGCTTTATAACATACGGATCGTCAAACTCTTTTGCCCAACGTTTAACAAAATCAAGCACTCCTTTAGCTTTATTTATAATCTGGGAGATGTGATGGTTGAAAGTTAGCTTAGTGTCCAGTAATACACCAAGATCAAGAAATAAATCAACCTTTTCAGCAGCATATTCGTTAATTCTGTAGGTACATTGTGCGGAAAATCCTCTGTGAAACGATATGTATTTACACTTCCTTAAGTTTAACTCCATTAAGTTTAGATTTCACCATTGGTTGAGGTTATTCAAATTCGTTTGGAGTAATGAAGACACATAAGCTAAGGAAAAGCTTTGCATCATCAGCGTACATTAGTATGTTGGAATGGTGAATACAGGTCGGTAGATCATTAATGAATATGAGGAACAATAAAGGACCCAAATGGCTACCTTGAGGAACTCCAGAAAGTACAGAAATAGTTTTAGATTTACGATTTCTAAACAAAACACATTGATGTCTGTCCTTAAGATAAGTCGATATCCATTTCAGGGAAATAGGAGAAAAGCCAACTAATTCCAGTTTTGATATAAGAAGGTCATGATTTACTTTATCAAATGCCTTGCTAAAGTCTATATAAATAGTGTCCATTTGGTAACCTGAGCAGAACGAATCTATTACATAAGATGTAAATTCCAAAAGATTAGTAGCAGTAGAGCATCCTTTTCTAAATCCATGTTGAAGTGGTGACAAATAAAATGATAAATGATGTGATAGATGGTATGTTATAATTTTCTAGAAAACTTTGGGGATAACACTTAATTTAGCAATACCTCTGTAATTTGAGATGTTTGATCTACTTCCGGACTTAAACAACGGCATAATAAATTATGCTTCCCAATATGTAGGAAAATAGCCAGCCGATAGGGATATATTAAATAAGTATGTTAAAGGCATAACTAGTGGATACAGCTAGGATCACCATCTGGACCATATGTTACGGAACTTTTTAATTTTCTAATAGCGCTTATAATTGTTGTTGCATGTATTTTAGGAGGACTAATGTGTGTAGCTTCGGGAATTAAATATGGATATTCAGAAAGGAGGTTATACTCGTATTGTTCCCGAGGAAATGATGTGGAGAAAAAATCAGCAAACATGTCACAAATCTCTGAACCATCTGAAGATTTTCATCACAGAACGTCATCATCGAAGGAAACCCAGAAACGTTTCGTTTTGCGTTAAGGAACTGGTAGAACGATTTGGGGTTGTGTTTGAAACATGATTTAACCTTAGAAAGATGGTTATTATAACATTGTGTATTAGCTAAATTGTAATGTGCCCTTGATGTTGAATATTTTGCGTAATCAGAAACTAGACCCGTTTTTTGAAGACTCTATAATGTTTATTCATTAAGTTTTTGAGTCTAGCAAGATGCGTTGTGTTAGACGGGAGTCCATTAGTAATCTTTCTTTTTCTTAATGGAATAGATTTCTGGAAGCAGTCAAATAATACTGCGTAAAATTTTAATAACTTTTTATCACTTTCTTGTGGATTTAAAGCATTGTCTGTATGATACTCAGACCAGTTTTCCACAAATAGAAGGTTATTTAATATGTTAAAATCTGTTTTCTTAAAATCAAATGATCTGTCATTATATAACCGGCAAGTTGATTGTAATGCAGTTTGCAAGAAGAAACTTATTTTCAAAGTAGGGTGATAAGGATATTCAGGTAACAACACTGGAATCACGCGTTTAACGCCAAAATCTTCAGGATGAATAACAAATACCAAATCAAGTAGTCTTTCTAATGTGTTCCGTATGCCATTTATTTGAATCAGTCTAGACACATTTTATTGATTCGTATTTACTTAGGTTACATACATCTTATCTTACACATGTTATCACTTTAAATTTCAAGAAACGTATGTATGAGCATTTTAATTTTCAGTTTTAAGATTTTATTGTTATTATTTAAGTAAAGATATTTTTTGGAATTAACTAGTGTCTTACAAACATTCGAATAATTATTTTCTTTTATAAGAGAGTAACATTTATTATTAGTTTGAATAAGTTTATTTTTAAATGTTTTGTGTTTATAATTTTTTAAAGAAAATAATATATAATAGTAGATTATAAAATTAATCGATTTATTATGCTAGTATTAATATTTGTTATATCTATGATGTTATTAATTATTAGACCTAGTTTAATTAGAATTTTATTAGGATGAGATGGGTTAGGTTTAGTATCTTATTGCCTAGTAATTTATTTTCAAATCTAAAATCTTATATTGGTAAATTAACGGCTTTGTCAAATCGAATTAGAGATGTTGCGTTATTATTAGCTATTGCTTGAATATTAAATTATGTTATTTAGAATTTATGAAAAATGACATTGAAATAGTAATTATTGGAATATTAGTAGTTTTAGCAGCAGTAAATAAAACCTGCAGCTACGGCTGCACCTAATCCTGTTTCAGGTTTAGTTCAATCTGCTACTTTTAAAAATTAGTGGCGGGATTTTATCCAGCGACTCTAATTTAGTCACAGCTTTTATTCATAGACTTCGTTCTAAAATCGCAGAAATGGACCTAGTGAAATCTCAAACATATTGTTACGTTTTTAGACCTTTTCGTAAAAACGCTTTTTACTTATCCTTCAAGGATTCGTTTAATTGCATCAAATTAAAAACACAGACAATTAATTTTAGAAATATAATGCGGCAACACTTTATTTACTACTAAACACTTAGCGATGTAAACACGTCTAGATTTAAAATCACACTGATCCCGCTGTTCACTGGCAGCGTCTTTATATAGCAAAATGACGACGTCTGGTAACTTCGCGAAGCATCTGGTCATGGTTGTTGTTGGTTGTGCTTTACTTAACATGTAGCTATATACGTGTGTTTGTATATATGACAATGCTGTCTTGTGTTTGGTTTATTGTAACTATGTGTGGTTGTATGTATGAGTGTTTTGTGTGTTGTGTAGTTTTGTTTCTTCTTGTGCTATGTGGGCATGTTGCTGTGTATATTTGTGTGTATGTTGCTGTGTATATTGATGTACATGTTTAGTTTTTATTAGCAGCGAATACTTGCGTACAAGATCATTAAGAATAACATCATCATCTCTTAGCATTGATGTTGCTAGGTTTTTCGTTATTGTTATTTACACTTATTATTGCACAGCCTCGAATGATCTTGTATATTCTCAACGATGTATCCGGAATATTCCATTTCCGTTAATTCAAATATTATCTGCATGGTGTTGACCAGGGTTGTAACATTTTGACAACTAGAGATGGTTTGACAGTGCTGCCAAGTACATATAGCCACATTGTCGTTATATTTGAATCTATTTTTAAACTTTGTAACACTGCCGCCCACTTAAGCCTGTTCGACCCGAATAGGCATACAATCACCTCTTCCATAGTGCGCCAATCGTTCGAGATGTACTATCTTCATTTTCGACCTTGGGCTATTGTGCTTCTGTATCCGGTACACAACGTCATTCACTCTCTTAATCACTTTATACGGGCCATCCCAGTGAGTCTGTAATTTTGGGGACAATCCTTTCTTCCGTTGGGTTTTATAAAGTAGAACCAATTGTCTAGCCTTCATGTTGTCACAGACCATCTGGATTCTGTTATGCATCTTACTCCGATTGTTGCTGCGATTACGATAATTATTGCCATAATAACCACGATTGTTGTAACTGTCACCACTGTAATTGCTTATATTACGATTATTGTAGTTGCCGCGTCCTCTATAAACTCCGCGCCTTGTAGATGACACACCAAATGTTTCACCATTCAATATCCGTTCCTGGCGCCAATCATAATTCTTATTCTTTGTACGAACTCGTGTAGTTCTACCGGAAATATTATCAAAGAATGTTTTGGTCTTATCGTAGCCTACAGTAATTTCTTTTTCTCTTGGTTCCTGTTCACCAGCTCCAGTTTCATTGCCGGACTCATCCTTTTTATCAGTTTCGCCATTCATCTGTTCTGATTTTGGTTCATCGCTCACCTTATGTTTTGGTAGTCGTGAGCGAAGTTCTTCGAACTTAGTATTTGCTTGTTCAAAATCGAAACCTTGTTCAAACTTAATGGGATTACCTAAAGGCTTCTGACTCACACTGGGACCATTAGCTGATCTATAGGCCATTATGTTACGCATATTAGAACGTGGTCCCATTCCATAATTGCTCATATTGTTGCCACGACTTGTATTCCAATTGCGCCGATTAGGGTTACTGCCCTGATAATTGCGTTGGTTGTAATGATTCATGCTATAATTTTCCATCATACGACTGGAACAATAATTACCGCTGTTGCGTTGCTGATTGTCTCCACGTTGATTTAGATGGTTCTGCCGCTTACGACCAGCATCGCACGATTGACCACCACCGCCATGTTTAGACTTATTTTGATGATTCTTATGATGTTGCTGCTGTGGTTCTAAGTTCACTCGTTTGCTGTTTCTTGGTGGCGAAACAGATCTACCTCTTTTTCTTCGTGCTTTGCAGCTGCGCTGAAAATGACCAATTTTTCCGCAGTTAAAGCATTTAGGCTTTTCTTTGGTAGCACCTTCCGCCAACAGTTGTCGCATTGCCTCCTTCAAACTAGCAACTAGGCTGTTATCCTCCTCGGGCAAAACCTCCACATTCCGCATTTTACATATCTGTGGCTTGAAAACCATCCTTGCAGTCTCTTGAGCCAGCGCAAATGAAACAGTCTCAGCGAAAGTAGATTTCTGCGTTGCGCACACAGCCAGTTTGACATCAGAGTCGCGAATGCCATTAACGAACGCCTCAGTTTTAAAGTGGTCCAGTAACGGGTGACTCTCGCCTGGATATGTGAGCTGCACTAACCGCTCGATTTCCATTGCGAAATCTTGTAGAGACTCGTTAGGCTTTTGAACTCTACATCGCAATTCCATTCTGTATAAATCGCGCTTGTGCTCACCACCATACTTGCGCTGCAATGCTGCCATTATTTCATTATAGTTGTTTCTGCTGCTTACTGGCACGGTCTCAAGTACCTCTGCGGCTGTACCCTTTAAGGACAAAATCAACTCTATGGCCTTTTCTTCAGCATCCCATCCATTTCTGCTAGCAACCGTCTCGAACTGGAATTTAAAGATGCCCAATGGTACGCTGCCGTCAAAGCATGGCGCTTTTATTCGCGCAGAAACCTCCGCAACTGCTCGTACTGGCCCACCACTACACTCAAGGATATGCATTTTGTCCTCTAGAGCATGCAATTTCTCTTCAAACTCTTTTGCATGCTGTTCCAGGCCACCGCTTTCTAGATGTTGGACTCTATCTGCCAGCTCTGAGAATTTATTCTCAATAGAATCCACCCTCCTATTAATGGCCTCAGAAACCTCTACCAGAGTCTCGTTCGTGGCTCTATTTGACTCCAACAGTTTTGTTTCCACTCCCTGTATTTCGGCCAGAAGCTTTTCAGTGCTGGCTTTTGAGTTCTGTTTTATCTGGATCATCATAGCAGCGAACATTGAATTTATGTCCATGCTGCTGGTCGTAGCAGGATCACATACCTCTACATCGTCTTTGTCCTCAAACTCGTATGTCGCGATGTCCATGCCGCGATTCTTAAACTCATCTATCAGCCTCTTCTGCAGTTCAGCCTTGTTACCTGCTGTTGGTAATTCCCGCTTACTAAGCTCCTTTTTTAGCTGTTCAACTTTTAGCTCATCAAATTTCATAATTATATTTTTTTTTATGTCCTTTTTTCCTTAAATTGCAATGTCCTTTTTTTTTCCTTATATTGCAATGTCCTTTTTAATTATTTTTGCAATCCCACTTCTGACACCAATTGTTACGTTTTTAGACCTTTTCGTAAAAACGCTTTTTACTTATCCTTCAAGGATTCGTTTAATTGCATCAAATTAAAAACACAGACAATTAATTTTAGAAATATAATGCGGCAACACTTTATTTACTACTAAACACTTAGCGATGTAAACACGTCTAGATTTAAAATCACACTGATCCCGCTGTTCACTGGCAGCGTCTTTATATAGCAAAATGACGACGTCTGGTAACTTCGCGAAGCATCTGGTCATGGTTGTTGTTGGTTGTGCTTTACTTAACATGTAGCTATATACGTGTGTTTGTATATATGACAATGCTGTCTTGTGTTTGGTTTATTGTAACTATGTGTGGTTGTATGTATGAGTGTTTTGTGTGTTGTGTAGTTTTGTTTCTTCTTGTGCTATGTGGGCATGTTGCTGTGTATATTTGTGTGTATGTTGCTGTGTATATTGATGTACATGTTTAGTTTTTATTAGCAGCGAATACTTGCGTACAAGATCATTAAGAATAACATCATCATCTCTTAGCATTGATGTTGCTAGGTTTTTCGTTATTGTTATTTACACTTATTATTGCACAGCCTCGAATGATCTTGTATATTCTCAACGATGTATCCGGAATATTCCATTTCCGTTAATTCAAATATTATCTGCATGGTGTTGACCAGGGTTGTAACATTTTGACAACTAGAGATGGTTTGACAGTGCTGCCAAGTACATATAGCCACATTGTCGTTATATTTGAATCTATTTTTAAACTTTGTAACAATATAATGTCGACTAAACTGGGCTATATTATTACATAAAGAATTTCAATCTTACTTGGAGAAAATTCTGACGGTCCCTGTAAGTTGTTGCCATTGGTTATTGAAAATGTTGAGATGAACGTTCTTTATTATACATAAAGTTAAAGATGAAGTATACATAAAATTAAAGATGGAGTATGTACTTAGATTAAAAAGGCGGTTCTTACAGTGATGTAATAATACTTAATAATATAAGACAAAATAGTATGTTACTAAATTAAATCATATCCTTAGAAGAACGTATTCATTATATGAATCCATGTATCATTAACACCCCTTCTCAATATTATAAATATTGCATATGAATAATTCATATAATTTTAAGAGTACATATAAATCATATACAAATTTCAACTTATTTATGTAAACCTATCAGATAACTCTGAAATTTTTATCCTTTGTAAAGGCTTTGTTAAAATATCTGCTAACATTAAGTCCTTAGGACAATAAGAATACACGATTTTATTTGATCTGTATAAATCACGAATAAAATTAAATTTAACATCTATGTGTTTGCTTCTCCGGGAAATCTTTTCATCTTGTAGCATCTTCAGGCAGCTCTGGTTGTCTTCAAAAATTTTAGGGTTTTTCACGTTGACGCCAAAGTCTTGGATTATCCATAAAAGCTCTTTCGAAGCTTCGGTTAAGGTCACAAACTCGGCTTCAGTAGACGATAGAGTAACATTACCTTGTTTTCTGCTTGCATAACTGATAACGGCGTCACCAAGCATGAAGATATAACCAGTTGCAGATTTGCGGTAATTTGTATCACCAGCCCAGTCAGCATCAGCAAAGCCCTTCAGTTCCAATCCCGTTCTCGATCCTACACATAATTTTAAACTCTTAGTACCCTTCAGATATTTAAAAATTCGTTTAACTTCTGTCCAATCGTTTTCATTGGGGTTTTTGATTTTACGAGATAGTATTGAGACAGCTACAGCGATATCTGGTCGAGTGTTATTCGAGATGTATAAGAGTGATCCGATTGCCTTTCGGTATAAAATATTGTCTGGCAATAACTTTGTGCAATTAACCTTTAACCCTGTAACCATAACCTTCGTCAAATCGACGAACACAAAATTAAAAAAAAAGCTGTCTCTCGAAAAATACTGCTTGTTGTTTAATTGAATTACAAAAAATATATATGTTAAAAACCTTTATGTATTGTTTGTTTTACTTAATAAACATCTGTTAAATCTAAGTATTTATTAAAAATTTTAAAAACATATATTATCGGCTGATACTATATATACTAAATAATAGTTCGTCGTATCAACGAATGGTTAGGCTTTAAGGGGTATATAAAAAGGTTAGTAAATTAGGGTTAAATAACCCGGATCCATAGGTATTGGTGAATCTTTTGCATCGTAAAGATTAAATTCTTTTAATTTTCTGTCTATATATTTTTCTTGACATAGCGTCAGCTTAGAGTGCAAAGGTGCTAAGTCCACATTTTAAGACTTTACAGGAGAGACATAAAACTTTCCTAAATGAATCTATGGAAATATTCTATAAAACTTTAAACGTAATTTTATCGGTGTTGGTTCATTTTTTAATTATCAAAAAGGAGCAATTGAAAAATAGCACACGCTGCTGATTTTCAAGCATTTTCGGGACTTAGCTCATTTTCTGTAACTTGTTTTATGTTTGTGCATTGGACTTAGCACATTTTCTTAAAATCATTTGTTAAATATTTATGAAAAAAAAACAATTTTATAATTTTTTTTTCTTTTATTGTAACAAAAAACATTAAAGACAGTATTATTTCATTGCTGTTAAATAAAAAAATATTACATTAATTATTAATTAATTAATTAATTATTAATTAAAAATTATTCAATAATTATTAATTAAAAAAATATTCAATAATATTAAATATGGTTATCACAAAATAAAATTCGGCAGGCTTACTTCGTAGCTACTAAGTGAAAAAATATAATCATTCGTGACGTAAATCGTCGTAGAATTTGTGGTGGTCTTTCGGCAAAGTAGTTTTTAAATATTGAAGGTCTTCATATTTTTTAGCTGTTATTTTTCTTCTTTCCTGGTAAAGCTGTTGAAAATTTGACCAGTCCAACGCTACTACATTACCATCTATTCTTTGGGGTAGTACTTCCCATGGATCAGGAAATCTGAGCTTAAAATATATTTCACCATTTGGTGTATATTTAATACCACGAATATCCGTTACTTTTGCATCGCCTTTTCCACGACCAGGTCGAATATTTTTGAAAAATTTAACGTTTTTAAATGTTTTAAAAAAGGAATGATCCAAATAGGTAACATCATATGGTTCGGGGTTTTTTCGGGCTCCTTTACATATTCCAATATATTCTGCAGGAACATCAATATTTCTATTTTTCATAGCACGCTCAATTGTAGAATTGTAATTGTTGCATTGAAGCGGTTGTGGACCAGTGCTATTGCTGTTATGAAGAGACATTTTAACATTCTATGAAAAAAAAAATATTTGAAAGACATATTCGTAAAAAAACAAAAAAAAAGCAAATTGTTACTTACCTTTTGGTGATAAAATGAAATTGGCAAACTGATAATACTAGAAGTTTTCTTTCACGTGAATGTTTATTAAGCAATAAAAATTAGTTTCATTACTGCGATTGAAAAATTTGATTAAAAAGAACAAGTAGGTTTTTTTAACGGGACTTAGCACGTGCGATATGGCAGGTGTGGACTTAGCACTTTTGCACATCAGTGTTTACAAACAATCATAAGCGAAATAACTGTACTTTTTTTTGTTTAGTATGATGTATTTTTCATTTATCTTTCGTTCTGCATCAAAATGTAAATTTGTATAAAAAGTGGACTTAGCACCTTTGCACTCTAAGCTGACGATAGATAAAATATATCATTTTCGAATTTAATCTCAATTCCTAAATAAAGCTTCAGGTCTCCCAGATCGGTTATTTCAAATTTGGACTTTATTATTTGTATGACATCTCCGATCTGTTGATTAGATTTTGCAGCTTGTGACCAGCAAAAGTCGCATGGCTTGTTTTTGCGCCCATCAGCAGCACTTAATAATAGTTTATCTTAACGCATTGTGAATTTTATGTTTGTAAATTATTTCGTATATTGAATTAGAATTATTTTCGCTTGTCAAATCGCACCTTAGTTGTTTATGGACATAATACATTTTAACAGCGCATCGCTGAGTAGCACAAAGGTTTTTGCTAATGACAAGTTCTGCTGGTTATTGTTTTTGGTTTTCTTCAGTATACACAAACCATGTATAACTGACTAGTGTAAAAGAAAACCAAACTCAATGCTAAGCTACTGCGTGTGCAAAAGCACATGCAAACATACCTACGCGCATATAAACATATATGCGTACATATGGCTGTATATTTACGATCGCGTCGTCTCAATTGTTATTGTTTTTGGTTTTCTTCAGTATACACAAAACATGTATAACTGACTAGTGTCCAAGAAAACCAAACTCAATGCTAAGCTGCTGCCTGTGCAAAAGCACATGCAAACATACCTACACGCATATATGCACATATACGTACATATGGATGTATATCTACGATCGTAGCGTCTCAATGTGACTTGCTTACAAGTGTCTCAATTGTTATTGTTTTTGGTTTTCTTCAGTATACACAAACCATGTATCACGGACTAGTGTAAAAGAAAACCAAACTCAATGCTAAACTGCGGCCTGTGCAAAAGCACATGCAAACATACCTACCCGCATAAATTTGTGGACAGCCAGCCTACATATGTACGTATAATATGGTATAGTAACAGAGGAAGAATTTGTCTGTATGTTTAAGTTGACAATTGTATATATAACAACGGTTCCTTATGAACATTGTTGTAGTTGTTAAGAACATTTTCATATTGTAAAGCTCACATACATGCATGAACATATTCATGTGTACCTACTGAGCTCGACTATAAAAGGCAGAACATTTTGCAAAGAACGAGGAGTTCCTGTGCAGCCGGTGTGAAGGTAAGTCGATTTAATTATTTAGTCTTTGCTTCTTGTAAATTAACTCGGTGGGTTTCAGTAAGGAGAAAACCACATCGGAGTTTGTGTCCCATCTGAAAAGTGAAAGTTCGACCTGGGATACCAACTCCAGTACAGTGGTACGCTGAAACCTTAAACGTGAGTACGGGGTGAACTACTATCGACAGAAAGGTGAAAGTTTTGTAGGGTGGTACGTTCGTTCCGCACACACAGTACGCGTATTGTGACGGGAAGTGCCGTTCAGAAGCAAGACCGCCGCGTAGACGACGATTGGCAAGAACCGCTCCGACAGAAAGGTGAAAGTTTTGCCTGGGTGCTCTCGTTACTCGCCTGTCCGTTTGTAAGTAGCCCGTCGCCCCTAGCTGAGTCACCGTTGACGATTGTGGAGAACCGAACCGACAGAAAGGTGAAAGTTTTGTCAGGTTCGCTCTCAACACTCGCAAGCCAGCCGTCGACGTTTCGACGCTCGGTAAATTCCACGCCGCTGCCGACCACCGCTGGAACCACCACCATATTTTGGGTTAAATAAATAAGTCAGCGAAAATTATAGTGAAGTGTTTTTTTTGCCTCTGGTCCTGTAAAACAATAAATTATAGTACGACCCTGTACGCCGCTGAGCCTTACCCCAGCTAAGAGCGAAAACGTGTCGTTACAATGGCGCCCGAGCAGGGACCTGAGGATTTTTTTTGGAGAGAAAATAATAAAACCAAATTTTTGTGCTGAAATAAATAAAAAACTTGTTAAATTAAATTACAAAAACACACCAATTTTGCTAAATACATGAAACTGTGCGAACTTTTTTTGAAATAAATAAGGACAAAAAGAGAAATAAACTAAAACACAAACCTTACAAGAAAAAAAAATATATATAAAATTTTTGTGGTGAAGAACGACCTGAAAAGAAAAATTGTTAACTTTTTTTTAAATCAAACGGATAAAAATAAAAATAAATTTGATAAAAATAAATCCACCAACATCAGTTTGGGCGACACAAGCGCCCCCGGGTGAGAAGACAGCACCAGCCCCGGAATCGGAAGCAAACACCCGAATTCTGGTGATCGAAATAGTGAGAAAGTGGAACCTCAAATACGATGGTGGTAAAGACCCGTTGGGTTTTATCGAAAGAGCGGAAGAACTAGCAGGTAGTTACGGGGTGAATTTAGTCGATGTCATGAGGGTTCTGGCCGAATGTTTCCGGGATAAGGCCCTGGTGTGGTACCGCAACAACCATAAAGATTGGCAGCAGTGGCCAGCCTTTAAAGCCGATTTTCTAAAGTTTTTCCTGCCATCCCGCTATTTCGAGAAATTGGACGATGAAATCCGTAAGCGCACGCAACGTGCCCGCGAACCGTTCAAGGATTATGTTTTGGCGCTACAGACCCTCATGCGTCACGCCACCATGTCCGAGGAACAAAAGCTAGAGCGTATTTTCCGAAATGCGCTACCTGACTACCAGTGGTATATTCGCCGCCGGGATTTCACTTCATTGGAAGACCTCATCGATTTGGCCGACGATCTGGAAAGTATCCCTACCACCTCCAACCACGGTAGAGGAGAGCACCACCGATTGATGGTAGATAAATCTACCTCTCGAGGGCGTGCCCGTCGGAAGTCCAGAAAACCGGTAAGTGAGAGGAAGAGGATAAGGTGCGACCAACGGTCCTCATCGGGAACCAATTAGTCGCTGCAACACTGGACACAGGGGCGACGAGGAGTTTTATTCAGCCGCATCTCGTCCGACAATTAATTCAACGCCCAGTGTATATACCAACGCAGGTCGACGTAACACTGGCAGACGGATCCAAGTCGGTAATTTATAGATCTTTAGGCATCGAAGTGACCCTAGGTGGAAAAACTGCCAACTACGAGTTTCTGGTGATGGAAAAAGCCACCGAAGACATTATCCTGGGCCTAGACTTCCTGCAGCGTTTCAACACGACGATCAGTTGCGCCGGATTGGTGGTCCACAGCCGAAATGACCGGACAAACCCGCCAGGCCCCAACAGTCATTTCGCTCAGGTAAGAGATAAACAAACAAACACTAAAATCCCAGATGTCCGTCTACCTAGGGAGATCACGGGCCAAGGTGACCAAGAGAAGATCAGCCAGTTCTTGAGCAAGGAATTGACGAAATTTAACGACCTGAAAGGGCTATCCAACATAGCCAGCCACAAGATCATTATGAAGGACGATCGCCCGGTCAAGATTCGGTACAGCCCCAGGAATCCTGCCATGCAGGCCATCATCGACCAGGAAGTCGACAAATTGATCCAACAGGGGTGCATAGAACCCTCTCACAGCCCCTACAGTTTCCCGATTACGCTTGTGAAAAAGAAAAACGGCACCTGGAGAACCTGCATGGACTTCCGCCAGTTGAACGCTAGGTCTGTTCCGGACGCTTACCCCCTACCACGAATCGATACCATCCTGGATCGACTACGAAATGCGAGATACATAAGTAGCTTGGATTTGAAGGACGGATACTGGCAAATCCCAATGGAGGCAGACAGCAAGAAATTCACCGCATTTGCGGTGGCCGGCCGAGGTTTATACCAATGGCGAGTGATGCCATTTGGACTACATTCGGCCCCAGCCACTTTCCAACGAGCTTTAGATCGAGTCATCGGACCCGAGTTAGAGCCATATGCCTTCGCTTACCTCGACGACATAATTGTCATCAGTGCATCGGTCGAGGAACACTTACAGCACTTGACGGAGGTCTTCCAACGCCTACGCGCAGCTAATTTACGAATCAACCCGGAAAAATGTGAGTTTTTTGCCGCCGAAACAAAATACCTGGGACACGTCGTCACCAGAGAAGGTCTTAAAACAGATCCAGACAAAATTTCAGCCATTGCCGATATGCAACCCCCAAAAAATGTCACCGAGGTGCGTAGATTCCTTGGGATCACGTCATGGTACCGACGTTTTGTTCCTGAGTTTGCTTCTCTAACCCAACCCCTTACAGCACTGTTAAAAAAGGGGCGACATTGGAAGTGGGGAGACGAACAGCAGCAGGCATTTGAAATGCTCAAAGCCAAATAAAACCCAGACACCGGTCCTCACGTGCCCCGATTTTTCGCAACCCTTCACACTACAAACTGATGCCAACGACTGTGGTTTGGGCGCGGTTCTGACCCAACAAATTGAGGGCCAGGAGCACGTGATCGCATACGCCAGCCGGCATTTAAACAAGGCCGAAAAAAACTATTCCGCCACCGAGAAGGAATGCCTCGCCATCCTATGGGGTATACGGAAAATGCGCCCTTACCTGGAGGGGTACGCATTCGAAGTCATTACGGACCACATGGCTCTGAAATGGTTAAACGGCATCGACAACCCGACGGGCAGACTGGCCAGATGGGCCTTAGAGCTGCAGCAATACAATTTCACAGTCATCTACAGGAGAGGAAAACACAACATCGTGGCGGATGCTTTATCTCGCCAGCCAGTAGAACTGGCCCACATATAACATGCAAACGCCGCCGAATCGTGTCCATGGTTGGAAAAACTCACAAACGACGTAAAAACAGACCCTGCGAAATTTAGCGACTACACCATCGTCCACGGCCAACTCTACCGACAATTCACCAAGGGAGATTCCGAGGAAAGTACACCCTGGAAGTTGTGTATTGGCACCCCGTTAAGACTCCAGATTTTCAAGGAAGCACATGACCAGCCAACTGGCGGTCATTTTGGCATCCGCAAAACGATCCAACGAATCGCGAGTAGGTATTACTGGCCTAAAATGTCACGAGACGTAACCCGCTATGTCCAACAGTGTGACACATGTCAACGATACAAGATCGAGCAGAGAAAACCAGCAGGGCAAATGCTGACGAGAATTCCCGATGAGCCTTGGGCCACGGTTTGTGCCGATTACGTCGGGCCGTTGCCCCGAACACGTCATGGGAATACGGTACTCCTAGTATTCTTTGATAATTTTTCGAAATGGTGCGAGCTAGTACCTGCACGTCGAGCCACCGCAGAAGGAGTTATCAAAGCGTTCCGCGAACGCATCGTGGCCCGGTATGGGGTGCCCAAAATATTTCGTACTGACAATGGAAGCCAGTTTACGTCATCCTCACTCAAGAAATATCTGGCTGACATAGGTGTAAAACAGCAGTTCACCGCTCCATACACGCCACAGGAGAATCCCACGGAACGAGCAAACCGCACCATCAAACAGATGATTGATAAATTCTCCGGCTCCGATCACAACCGCTGGGATGAATTCCTTCCGGAAATCATGTTGGCCATGAACACCGCCATATCGGAATCGTCTGGCTACTCGCCCGCCTACCTAACTCAAGGTAGGGAACCCAGACTGCCGAATGCCGTGTACGACCACGTAACAATCGGAACGGGAGCCAAGGTCCTCCAACCCGATGACCGTGCCAAGAAGCTTCAAGCAATATTTCACATCGTGCTCTCAAATTTAAATAAAGCATCCCAGAGACAACAACATTATTACAATTTACGACGCCGCCAGTGGCAGCCGCAAGTGGGCGAAGAAGTCCTCCTGCGACAGCACCCTCTTTCGCGAGCAGTAGAAAACTTCACAGCGAAGCTAGCCCCAAAATATGGGGGACCATTCTTTATTCGGGGTTTCGTGTCGCCCGTCATCGTCGAAGTTTCCGATATAGCCACCCAGAAAACACGCACCGCACACTTGAGCGACTTGAAGCCATACGTCGCCCCTCAAAACTAACAAGGTCTCCCTCCTCTCTTTTATTTATAGATTCGACGGAAAAACCAAACTCAACGCATGATGAACCCGGGGAAAAGATTTGAAGAGGCCCGCCAGAAGTTTAAGCTGGACATGGCACGAGAACAAGCCAAGGTGAAGAAAACCATTTTTCTAGACGAGCATGAGACCCCTGCCCAAAGCCGGGGTAAAAATGGCAAACCACTACCAAAGAGGCCAACAGCCAACAACTTTCGGGTGACCACCCAACCAAGCGCTCCCAAGGCACCCCGTCCCAAGACACCACCCTCAACCAAGACCCCTCCTAGCATGACGCATGCCGGCACGACACACCACCCACACCAGAAAAAACCGCAGCCTCCTAGCATGACGCATGCCGGCACGACACACCACCCACACCAGAAAAAACCGCAGCCAAACAGATGGGACTACGGCATGTTCCAGCCACGCCGAACTCAGCCGAGCCGTCCATGTCCGCCGCCCAGGGTAAATCACTCCGGTAATACGAGAAAACCGGCAGGCGCGACACATCAACCACCAACCCTGGAGGAGGAGGTGCCCCCTCCACCGCCGCCGCTACTGGAGGACGACGTGCCACCACCACCTCCGAGCATGTACCTCACACCGCCGAGACCTCAGACACCATGGAGGATCCGAGAATCCTCTCCAGAATCACTAGAGGACTTCCTTATCCAAGACGACAGCCTCGACTGTGGCCTAGAGCTGGTCAAAGAACTCCGTCGCCAACTATATGGGCAGTCGGATAGAACTGTCGATGTGCGCCCAACGTCACCGCCATCGCCAAACTCCTCATATGGGGAGGAAAGTGACAGCAACCATGCACCGACACCACCCCGTAGAAAAGGGCTACGATTGGTTGACGTATACGATACGCAATACCCGTATATGGGTCATCTGTGCTACGAGCGACGGATACGAGTGCGCTTCCTAGTCGCTGGAACCAAACGACACCCAGTGCTTCCGCGCCAGAGCCTCGCGCCTAAGGCCGCCATCACCCCACGGCCACATCAAGGTCGGCACCAAGTGCGTTGCTCGAGGACCCCGCCCGTGCTACCAGCCTCAGTAAGGGACAGTCCAGCCGCTCGACTACCCAACACACCTGAGCAAAAGTGGTTGCAGCACGGCCACTCAACACCGCTCACCATCCGCGACAGCCCAGCCGCTCGACTACCCAACACCCCCGGGCGGAAATGGTTCAGCCCGTTGCAGCACATCCACTCACCACCGCTAACCACCCGCGACAGCCCAGCCGCTCGACCACCCAACACCCCCGGGCGGAAATGGTTCAGCCCGTTACGGCACGTGCACTCACCGCCGCTCACCATCAGCGACACGATCTCGCTCCACGCCGAAGGATAGCTCGATATGTTTCCCCGCTGCGATGTCGAGGCGCCAGTAGAGCCGGAAGTAAACCACCCGCCGCCGCTAAGGAAATACTATGGGACCCGCCGAGGTGGCCCAGTTTATAAGGGAGAAGTTACGAACGCGGCCAAAACGCCAACAATCCCGTTACTTGTCACATAGCGGCGGACGCACATTCCGCACAGCTATCTCCCGTGCCGGGGTAGTCCGTGTATGGCAACTACACCCTGACGCTTCATCCCCCCAGGAGGAGGAATAATGTGACCAGCAAAAGTCGCATGGCTTGTTTTTGCGCCCATCAGCAGCACTTAATAATAGTTTATCTTAACGCATTGTGAATTTTATGTTTGTAAATTATTTCGTATATTGAATTAGAATTATTTTCGCTTGTCAAATCGCACCTTAGTTGTTTATGGACATAATACATTTTAACAGCGCATCGCTGAGTAGCACATAGGTTTTTGCTAATGACAAGTTCTGCTGGTTATTGTTTTTGGTTTTCTTCAGTATACACAAACCATGTATAACTGACTAGTGTAAAAGAAAACAAAACTCAATGCTAAGCTACTGCGTATGCAAAAGCACATGCAAACATACCTACGCGCATATAAACATATATGCGTACATATGACTGTATATTTACGATCGCGTCGTCTCAATTGTTATTGTTTTTGGTTTTCTTCAGTATACACAAACCATGTATAACTGACTAGTGTCCAAGAAAACCAAACTCAATGCTAAGCTGCTGCCTGTGCAAAAGCACATGCAAACATACCTACACGCATATATGCACATATACGTACATATGGATGTATATCTACGATCGTAGCGTCTCAATGTGACTTGCTTACAAGTGTCTCAATTGTTATTGTTTTTGGTTTTCTTCAGTATACACAAACCATGTATCACGGACTAGTGTAAAAGAAAACCAAACTCAATGCTAAACTGCGGCCTGTGCAAAAGCACATGCAAACATACCTACCCGCATAAATTTGTGGACAGCCAGCCTACATATGTACGTATAGTAACAGAGGAAGAATTTGTCTGTATGTTTAAGTTGACAATTGTATATATAACAACGGTTCCTTATGAAGATTGTTGTAGTTGTTAAGAACATTTTCATATTGTAAAGCTCACATACATGCATGAACATATTCATGTGTACCTACTGAGCTCGACTATAAAAGGCAGAACATTTTGCAAAGAACGAGGAGTTCCTGTGCAGCCGGTGTGAAGGTAAGTCGATTTAATTATTTAGTCTTTGCTTCTTGTAAATTAACTCGGTGGGTTTCAGTAAGGAGAAAACCACATCGGAGTTTGTGTCCCATCTGAAAAGTGAAAGTTCGACCTGGGATACCAACTCCAGTACAGTGGTACGCTGAAACCTTAAACGTGAGTACGGGGTGAACTACTATCGACAGAAAGGTGAAAGTTTTGTAGGGTGGTACGTTCGTTCCGCACACACAGTACGCGTATTGTGACGGAAAGTGCCGTTCAGAAGCAAGACCGCCGCGTAGACGACGATTGGCAAGAACCGCTCAGACAGAAAGGTGAAAGTTTTGCCTGGGTGCTCTCGTTACTCGCCTGTCCGTTTGTAAGTTGCCCGTCGCCCCTAGCTGAGTCACCGTTGACGATTGTGGAGAACCGAGCCGACAGAAAGGTGAAAGTTTTGTCAGGTTCGCTCTCAACACTCGCAAGCCAGCCGTCGACGTTTCGGCGCTCGGTAAATTCCACGCCGCTGCCGACCACCGCTGGAACCACCACCATATTTTGGGTTAAATAAATAAGTCAGCGAAAATTATAGTGAAGTGTTTTTTTTTTGCCTCTGGTCCTGTAAAACAATAAATTATAGTACGACCCTGGACGCCGCTGAGCCTTACCCCAGCTAAGAGCGGAAACGTGTCGTTACAAGCTATTATGATATCATCAACGTAAATTAAAATGTATATCGTTAAGTCCCCATCACCTCTTACATACATACAGGGTTCGGCCTTTCCCCTTCTGAATCCCGAATCAATTAGAATCTGGTTGATTCGGAGATTCCAACAACGGGCCGACTGTTTTAGTACATACAAACTTTGATTTAGTTTGCACACAAGATTTTCCTTGCCAGGTTTAACAAAACCTTCGGGTTGTTTAATGTAAATATCAGAGTCTAACTCACCATATAGGAACGCTGTCTTGACGTCGATATGACGTACTTTCAAATTTTTGCTGCTTGCAATGGTCAGTAGACTTCGAAAGGTTGTCTGCTTTACAACTGGTGCAAAAACTTCGTCGTAATTTTCTCCATACTTTTGCGAAAATCCTTTTGCAACCAATCTCGCTTTGAACTTCTTTATGCTATTATGATTTTGTTTTGTTTTGAAGACCCATTTACAGCCGGTTACTTTCCAATTTTTAGGCAGTTCCACCAAGCCCCATGTTTTATTAATCTGCAGTGCGTTAATCTCTTCCTTCATTGCATTTAACCACTTTTCACCGTCGGGTCCCGATTAAGCCTCACTATAATTTGCAGGGTCGTCGCTGGTACAGACTTTATATCCGTACTTTTTGGGAGGTATACCTTTGGTTGATCTTGATGAAGTCCTAGGTGTATCATTCAAATCACTTTGTGCTTCGAAGTCGGATGACGAAACTTCTTCTGCTGTTGAGAAACCTTGAAATCGTCTGAGTTTATTTTATCAATATATTCATTGAATTCTTCTTGCGGTTGCGATTGAGCAATGTTCGTGTTTAAGTTTGAAAAATTAACATTTGTTATTTCAGTATCTGAATTACAGTTGTTCTTTGAAACAATAGGTGAACGAAAATCTTTGCACTCAAAAAACTTAACATCGCGACTAATAATCCCTTTATTGAAATCGCAAGTCAGCAATCGAAAAGCTTTTGATTCTGATATAAATTCTCCACCTCGGTCAGTTCTGAATTTCTTTATCCGTTTGCCAAATTGATTTTCTGTTGTTTCTACGAATTCTTTTATTTTATCGAATGCCAAGTCTTTCGATGAAATAAAGAAAACGGTACAAAAACGACTATAATCATCAATGAGTGTTAAAAAGTAACGATTGCCAGCGGGGGTTGGATTTTGCATCGGGCCGCACAAGTCACAATGTATTAGTTCTAAAACACCATTAGTTCTAGATTGCGAAAATTTAGAAAATTTAAGCATACTTCACAATTGAACGTACAATTACAGTTGTTAACAACAATGTCTGTTACTAATTCTTTAGTTACGCTAGACTTTATGGCATCTATGTTTCTGTGGCCAAAGCGACGATGCCAAACGTGAATGCAATCACCTTTACACTCCGATAATTTATTTGCTCTAGTACAATGATCCAATACGAATAAATTTTTCTTCAATGATGCCCTTGCATAAATTTGATTATTCTTTGAAATAGAACAACCATTTGATGTAAAATTAACTTCAAAACCTTCATTTGTTAATTTGCGAACCGATAACAAGCTGCCATCTAATTGAGGTAGATAAAGTACATTTTTTATGAGAATATTATTACCTTCATAAAAAATTTTACATTCGCCAATCCCAAAAGCTTTTAGTTCGATGCCATCTGCTAAGAAAACAGTCTCCGTTCAATCTGTGTCGATCAGAGTACTTCAAAATCACGGTTTTTCTTGATTTTGTTCAGCACAAAAATTTTTGTTCATTTTAAAGATTAAAGAAAAATTCAATTATGATTAAAAATCATTTCATTCTGCTGTATACATCAAATTCTCATTATGAGTAGAATTAACAAAAGCATTTTATGAGCAAGATCGCACAGGCAAGAGAAGGGCTTTGCGGTAAATTCATCGTGTCCAAACGCTCTTATTCTCATTAATTCACACAACATATTTGAACCGACCGTCTGTGTGACTTGATCAATATGATATACGAACAATGCAAACAACATAACCAATTCAACACTGATACATGAGTGGAGGTACAGGTTTAGTCTTTATTTGAATTTGTTCATCAAAAACAATGTTAAAGGGAATACACATTGTTTATGGGACTTTTTTTCTTTACACAATTGAAACCAATGAGAATGTGTGCTCAAGTTTGATCATTTGTTTGTTTTTTATTGTTAAACATGTGTCCGATTAATAGAACAAATTTAGTTGAATTACATACGCCGAAACACACATGCAAATATGACAAAAGGGGAAACAATTTTTTTAAGTCAAATTTCCAAGAAAGTTTACACCTTGTCGCCTCGGCGTAAGGTAAAAAGTATAATATGGTCCATATTAAGTGAAATAATTATGGAAAACGAATAAGTACTGGAGGGCTACTTATGCTGCCGAAAATTTGTGTTTCTCAATTTTAGCTTAATAAAAAATACAAATTAAATAACACAAAAAACACCACTGTAAAGGAGACCAAATAAAAATAAACAAAAATAATAATAAATATTCAATATGTGAAGAATTTTATTTTTTTTTTGAGCTAATCAGGCCTAACGCATTCAATGTTAATAAAAAACCTTTATTACATTTTTTCCCAACGTTTCGTCAATTGTTTGTTGACTTCTTCAGGGGTTTCTTTTGTCTATTTGAATTTTAACACATACCAATTACAATTTAAAAACATTGTTTCTTTTAAAGTTAGAGTTATACTCACAATATTGCGGTTTGTACTACATTAATTACATATATGTATGTTGTTTTTGTTTTCAACAATTAAAGTCAAATTGAAAAATTTTTTTAAATTTGTTTATATCACAATTTGAAAAATAACTAAAATCAACTAGTGTATATCTCAAGCACTGTGTCAAGTTTAATAGTTGATATGGCAGTTTATTTTTTTATTTTATAGCAACAATATAGCTAGCATTAATATTATCGGTATCCACTTTTATATTCATAGTTCTTTCTATCTTTTGTTGTATACGTAGGCTTTCGATCGTATATCTCTTCCTTTCTATCTTTTCTCTATCTAGAATTTTGACTTTGTCAAAATCCACTGAATGTTTCTTGTCGATAACATGGGCTGATAAAGCTGTCGATGTTTTTTGTTTAGCGATATCGTTTTTATGCTCTGACATTCTGGTTCCCAAGTTTCTTTTTGTAGTACCTATATATATTAGGTTGCATTCTTCTTCATCATTGCCTTTACATTGTAATTCGTATACTAAATCACATTGTTGTTGTTTCTCTGTTGGTGCTTTTATTCGTGTAAATATACTGCTGAGTGTTGTGTTTGGTTTGTATGCAAATTTGATGTTTTTATTTTCAATTGCTGTTTTTATTTCTTTCTTGTCCGTCAAACCAGGAATAAATGATACACTGTAAAAATAATTTTTGTTTTTTTTGTTACTTTCCTCAGTAGGTGTTATTTTTTTGGTCTTGTGTTCTAAATTTACAATGGTTTCATTGATTAGGGAATTTATTAACTTCTCTGGAAAACTGTTCTGTTTAAGAATTGTTGTGACTTTTTTAATGTTTTTAGTGTGGAACGGTTAATTCTAATGTTTAGGACTCTGAGAATAAAATTTTTTGCAGTATTAACGATCTGACTTTTTGGATGTGTTGCGTTGAAATTGATAATTCTGCCCGAAGAATAAATCTATCCTTAGGCGTGTTTTTTATTTTATTTTTAAAGTTAGTAACGTTATTAGCTACTACTGTGCGAGCTATATCTTTCCCCCTTTCCAAGTTTGTATCCATCGCTTGAATACACTGTTCAATGTCTGCCACAATGTGTAGTGCTGAATAACGTAGCTAATAACGTTACTAACTTTAAAAATAAAATAAAAAACACGCCTAAGGATAGATTTATTCTTACAATATATGGCAAAACCAAAAAGTTTTTAAGAAGGCATAGTAACATTATTGTCATACCATCAGACAAAGGGAATAAGACCGTCATAATGTACAAAGACGAGTATAACACAAAGATGATGTCAATGCTAGGAAACAGAGACACTTACAAACCCGTGAGAATGGATCCGACAACAAAGCTCCAAAGGGAAAACAACAACATTATTGCAGATCTACACAAAAGAGAATGCATTGATATCTACCAAAAGCGTAGACTACAGGGCTACTCTGCAATTGCCCCGAGAATATATGGACTTCCCAAAATACATAAGCCTGAAACGCCCCTCAGACCAATCGTATCGTCGATTAAAGTACCTTGCTATCAACTGTCGAAACACATAGGGCATATTCTTAAAAACATAATATTTGAAACGTACAACATCAAAAACTCACTGCAGTTGAAAAACCAATTGGATCAGACTACTATAGATGAAAACGAAATTTTAATATCTTTTGATGTAGTCTCACTGTTTACAAATATACCAATACACGTCGCAATAAAAACCATAATGAGTAAATGGAATATCATAAGCAATTTCACCAAAATGTCTAAGACCTTGTTCTTAAAAATTCTACGGTTCTGTCTTATAGATAACAATTACTTTGTATATGATAAAACAGTCTTCAATCAAGTTTTTGGAATGCCGATGGGCAACCCCCTCTCACCTACTATAGCCGATATCGTATTAGATGGATTTCTTGATGAAACAATTGCAGAATTAAAAAGCAAAAACATTCACATCAAATACATAGTTAAATATGTAGATGACATTTTGGCAATTATCAGTTATAAGGACAAGGACACGATCCTCGGTGTTTTCAACAAGCTTCAGTTCACAACTGAAATTGAAAAGAATGGTTGCATAAACTACCTGGACACAACCTTACATAGGATAAAAAACAATATAGTCCTAGATTGGTACTCTAAGGAAAGTTCTTCGGGCAGAATTATCAATTTCAACGCAACACATCCAAAAAGTCAGATCGTTAATACTGCAAAAAATTTTATTCTCAGAGTCCTAAACATTAGAATTATCCGTTCCACACTAAAAACATTAAAAAAGTCACAACAATTCTTAAACAGAACAGTTTTCCAGAGAAGTTAATAAATTCCCTAATCAATGAAACCATTGTAAATTTAGAAAACAAGACCAAAAAAATAACACCTACTGAGGAAAGTAACAAAGAAAACAAAAATTATTTTTACAGTGTATCATTTATTCCTGGTTTGACGGACAAGAAAGAAATAAAAACAGCAATTGAAAATAAAAACATCAAATTTGCATACAAACCAAACACAACACTCAGCAGTATATTTACACGAATAAAAGCACCAACAGAGAAACAACAACAATGTGATTTAGTATACGAATTACAATGTAAAGGCAATGATGAAGAAGAATGCAACCTAATATATATAGGTACTACAAAAAGAAACTTGGGAACCAGAATGTCAGAGCATAAAAACGATATCGCTAAACAAAAAACATCGACAGCTTTATCAGCCCATGTTATCGACAAGAAACATTCAATGGATTTTGACAAAGTCAAAATTCTAGATAGAGAAAAGATAGAAAGGAAGAGATATACGATCGAAAGCCTACGTATACAACAAAAGATAGAAAGAACTATGAATATAAAAGAGGATACCGATAATATTAATGCTAGCTATATTGTTGCTATAAAATAAAAAAATAAACTGCCATATCAACTATTAAACTTGACACAGTGCTTGAGATATACACTAGTTGATTTTAGTTATTTTTCAAATTGTGATATAAACAAATTTAAAAAAATTTTTCAATTTGACTTTAATTGTTGAAAACAAAAACAACATACATATATGTAATTAATGTAGTACAAACCGCAATATTGTGAGTATAACTCTAACTTTAAAAGAAACAAAATTGTAATTGGTATGTTTTAAAATTCAAATAGACAAAAGAAACCCCTGAAGAAGTCAACAAACAATTGACGAAACGTTGGGAAAAAATGTAATAAAGGTTTTTTATTAACATTGAATGCGTTAGGCCTGATTAGCTCAAAAAAAAAAAAAAAAAAAAAAAAATTCTTCACATATTGAAATTTATGCACTTAGCCAAAGAAAATCTAGAAACAACAATAATAAATATTATTTGCAATATCGAACTGCAAATAAAAATAATATTTTCTCAAAAAAATTTCCTATTTTGTTATAAACAACACGAATGAACATCATAAACCACTGTAAATTAAAATAAAAAAAGAAGCGTTCCTTTGTTGATAGGAATGAACAAATTCATACACAATGATTTCTTGTTTTTGTACTTTAATGTTGATCAAAATTTTGAGCGTTGAGTGGAAAAGACAAGTACACAAGTTGACAAGTTTGATTCGACCTATGGTAAAAAATAAGCAAGTGTTCAACCTGCAAGTGGTTCGATTGCCTTATAATGAACAACGCATATAAAAGCTTGAGCAAGTTTCATTAATGTTTTTATTCCTAGCTTAAAGAAGATTATTGTTGTGAGTCAGCCGATGTGTATAGCATCAGAACCAACAAAGAGGCATATGTTCGGTTGCTTTAAAACAGATACGGGCGTTTCATAGCACAATTGTGCTGAGATCATTCATACGTATTCTTACCCTCTTTAATTTAGTAGTCGATGAGACAGCGATGAATGAATATCAGGCGGATGCTTGCGAATTTTTTTATATATTTTTCCAGAATATTTGTCCAGCAAACAATTTCAGTCATGATGATATGCGAAAAATATTTTGTCATAAACAATCTTTTCGATAACATACAATGCCTTTTATACAATTTTTCTCCAATAGCGGACTGTGCTAATTCTCCTTATTTAGTAATACACCTAGTCTTATTAATTAGTCTGTGTAAAATCTTACCCAAAATATTTTGAATATGTTTCCCATATGAAAATGATCTTCCATGCCGACAAATATCAAAGCTTAATAAGTTTGATACATCCAACCGCGTTTTTTTGCGAATATTCAGCTTCAGCAAGCAACCATTCTTTTATTTATTTATTTTTTCTTGAATGAAAAACATAACAAATTATTGTCCTATCTTTTTTAATTTTTTTCATTTGACTGTTTACTTAGAAAAAGTTTTATTTTTAATTAACAATTTTACGTAATCAAGGTTTTTTTTCAACTTAGAAAAAATTGGTACTTATGTATAATTATATAATGCACCATTATCTTTCAAACGCTTGGCTTTTTGTTTGGTGGGTAGCTCGCAAGCTCAACACATACACAATTTACCAATACATTGACGGTGCCCACCACTGCTTTAAAATGAACAACAAAAGAAAGTGTGCGGGCAAAGTTTGATCATTTGCAAATAAAAGACAACTTTTTTGTGCCTTTGTTATTGTTGAACGGTTTTTTAATCAATAAGTGAAGTTATCTGGTGTCGATGTTTATGAAGTATTTCTTTTCGCAGCACATATGGCACGTTGCTGCTGAATCAATAAACTAATCAACATTAGAGTTCGATTCCATGGCACCAAAACAAAAATCTTTCACAACGTTTGCACGATTGCCATTTGCTTTTTGGTCTTTATATGGCTTTTTATTTGGGCAATTTTTCTTAAAATGGCCTGGCTTGCCACAAATAAAACATTTTGGCACAAACCTTTTCTTCTGTATTTTAAATGCAGCTTCTGGCTCTTGCTCACAGCCAGACATACGCTTAAACTCCTGAAGCAATTTCTCCGTCACCAAATCTAGGGTTAGGTCAGCTTCAGATCGCATTTCCAATGAAGAAATTATGGGGTTGTAAATTTCAGGCAGTGTGCCTAACAAAAATGCAACTGCTTTGTGCTCTTCGATCACCTCACCCAAGTCGCGTAAACGATCAACAATTGTTAGAAAATCGTTTATGTGGTTTTCCATGGTTTTATCATTACCCATTTTTATAGACGACATCTGTCTTAATAGACTTACTTTGTTGGTGATATTTGATTTCTCGTGATGCTTTTTCAAAGTATTCCAGAACTGTTTTGCCGTTTTCAATTGCTTGATGAGCACCTTCTGTGATTCCTCCACAGCCAAACCAAACTTTGCATCCGGCACCGCCGGATCAACACCAACAACAACATCCTACAATTCCCTTTCCAGCAATAGTAATTCCATATTAAATTTCCAAACATGGTAGTTGCTCTTCGACAATTTAGGAAATTGTGCACAAACTGTGTTCATTGTCATTGACTTTCTTTTATTTAAAAAACTTTTATAAATTTAACTTAGAAATTTTTCGCGTAAAAACTGGGCCCATAACCTGTTGAGATGAACGTTCTTTATTATACATAAAGTTAAAGATGAAGTATACATAAAAATAAAGATGGAGTATGTACTAAGATTAAAAAGGCGGTTCTTACAGTGATGTAATAATACTTACTAATATAAGACAAAATGGTATGTTACTAAATTAAATCATATCCTTAAAAGAACGTATTCATTATATGAATCCATGTACCATTAACAGAAAATGCCAAAAATCCAAAGTGTTTCAAAAAATTTAACAACCCACTACATTACGATTTTACAAAAAATGCTTGGATGACATCTCGGATTTTCTATGACTGGTTTCATAAGATCTTTATTAATGAAGTGCAAACGTTATTTATTCATATTTATAAGTTCCATAATTCTAAGGTATATTTTAATAGGTCATTCATTTTTCCGAGGAAAATAATTTACCTCCAAAAGCCCTTTTACTTATTGACAACTGCTCCGCCCACTCACCCATTGAGGCATTACAAAGCGAAGATGGAAATAGAGTGGCGTACTTCTTTCCACCAAATGTTACAGTAGCGCTGCAGCTCGTGGACCAAAATCCAATAAA
Organism: Linnaemya tessellans; assembly: GCA_951800035.1. Taxonomy (NCBI): domain Eukaryota; kingdom Metazoa; phylum Arthropoda; class Insecta; order Diptera; family Tachinidae; genus Linnaemya; species Linnaemya tessellans. The sequence goes on from OX637532.1 coordinate 69,961,796, forward strand.
GGTAACCAGACTTATTTATAGAAATAAATTGCTAGCCAAACTAATTGCTAAGCAAAAATTTAAAATCTCATTCAATCAAAGACGGAATAATTTTATTAAATAAAGCTTGGGAAGAGGTCACTCAAACAGCTTTAAAAAATTCTTGGTCAAAGTTGTTCAATTAGGACTCTGACGAATACAATAGTGGTGATGATGTGCCTCTATCACGGTTGCTGGAAAAAAATCAGGACTATAACGACGTTGTCCAAATAAATCAAAATTTTTTTACGCAAATTGATCCGAATAGTAATTCTATATCTGTAAAAGAAATCGAAAGATGGAACGAAGATGCCTTTGAGAATGAACCATTATTTGACAGCGAAAGTTTGCCTTTGGGCACGGATCAATATAGTGATGTGGAAGTTCCACTTAATATTTCTTATTTCGAAGCTACTGCAAGTGTAAATAATTTAATACAGTGGTGCAAAGGCAGTGAGTTATTTTCCACTAAGCACTTGTCAAATCTTTTAGATCTCCGTAATTATATTATTTTGTCGGTGTAGTATATTTATACATAATTACAAAAGCGTTCCTTCAAAGTATTGTATTAAAGACTTGTGAATTCTATGTACGTATCAAAGATTGTGTTAAAACAATTTATCGTCAGAAATATTAATACAACAAGTAGACACCGCTACGTAATAGTGGTTTAACAAGTTTTAAGTGAAATATTCATGTACTAAAGAACTCAACAAATGATATACAATATTTTTACTCTTTAAGTAACTGGCAACCTGCAAGGGTATACTTTTAATTTTTTTAAATAAATAAATTTATATTTTATTAAATAATAAAAACTTTTAAAGGAAATGGCTGCTGCAATATTTGGAAAAATTCCATATTTTGACCACAGTCAAAGAAATTGGGCAGTGTTTCAAAATCAGTTGGAACAATTTTTGGTAGCCAACGAGATAAAGGAGGAGACTAAGAAAAAGGCTATCCTATTAACATAATTATGAGAATGCCGATACAAAATATAGTATGTGCTTGGAGGCAACGAACAAACATTTAAGGCAGCTACATCTGGGTTTGCGGAGCGCTTTAAATTCTACAAAGTTATCCTCAAAAATCATAAATGAATGGGCAGTGCGTATGAGGTCTCTAGCGGTGTATTGTGAATTTGGTGCTAATTTAGACACTGCTATCCGGGATAAGTTCGTGATGGGTTTGGGAAAGGGAGCAGCTCGAGATAAAATTTTCCTAGAAGGAGTGGATGTCACATTTGGAAAGGCGGTAGAAATTGCCAACAACGTGGAATACTCTAAGCATCAGTATGATTCCGTACAGGTAAAAGAAGAAAACATCAATTTTATGAGCAGAAGAAACAGAGTAAGTCAACTTTAGTTTAATGCAAGGTTTGCGGGTTCAACAATCACAAGAGTGAGAATTATAAGTTCAAAAACTATAAATGCAATCAATGTAAGCAAAAAGGTCATTTAAAAAAGATGTGTAAGTCACAAAAATTTAATTATGTATAATGACAATGTTGTTTTCAATTGCTAGTGAGATCCATGGTCCAATTAAAATTTAAATTTTTGTAAACAACAAATCGTTTGAAATGGAACTAGATACGGGTTCGGAAAATAACATAATTTCTTCTGATTTTCATAAAAGTTTTTTCCAAAATTATGAACTTGAAAAAATTTATCTGGTATTGAAAACGTATAACGGTGTGAATATAAATCCTATCGGTTCGTTCGAATTTGAAGTTCAGTATGGAAACAAAAGCAAGGTAATTCCTATGATTGTAATTGAAAATGGTGGCCCACCTTTGCTTGGAAGGAATTCTTTAAGAACATTCAACATAAAACTTTGCAAATTAAATTATTCGGTACCAACGTCAAGCACACAACAAATTACTGATAAATTCAAGGATCTTATCGATGGTAGTTTAGGACTGTTTAAAGGTGGCCAGGCAAGTTTGAAGGTTAAAGAAGGTACAGTACCAAAATTTTTTAGGCCTAGATCGTTACCTTTGGCTACTAAAGACAAAGTTGAAATGGAGCTAGACAGCCTAGTAAAAATGAATATTTTAGAGCCTGTTGATTATTGCGGGTGGAGTACTCCTATTGTTCCTATTGTAAAAAAGAATGGAGGAATTAGAATTTGTGAATATTTTAAGGTGACACTTAACCCGTATTTAAATATTGAAAAATATCCATTGCCCAGAATCGGAGATATTTTTTTCAAAACTGCACCGTGGGGAAGAGTTTTCTAAATTGGATCTAAGTATGGCTTACTCACTAGAGGAAGAATCTCGTAAATATACGACGATTTCAACGTCAAAAGGTCTTTTTCAATATACGAGACTAATTTATGGGCTAGCATCGGCACCAGCCATTTTTCTGAAGATAATGGATTCCCTTTTAGCCCATCTAGATGGAGTCGTTATACTTTTAGATGACATTTTAATAAGTGCCTCTAATAGAAAGTTACACGTAAAGCGACTGGAACAAGTCCTTGCTATTTTAGATAGTGCTGGGTTCAAGTTATCGTCAGAGAAGTTTGAATTTTTTTCAAAGAAAATACAATATTTGGGTCATGTAATTGACAAAAATGGATTGCACATGAACCCTGAAAAAATTAGTGAAATTACCAATATTCCAGGTCCCGTAAACGTGAAGGAACTTCAAGCATTCCTAGGTGTTGTCAATTTTTACAGACGTTTTTTGCCAGATGTCTCAACATTATTACATCCATTACATAATTTATTACGAAAAGATGCCAAGTTTGAATGGAACACTCCAACTTGCTTAACAAGCTTAAGAATTTATTATTAGTTGATAATTGTTTGGCTCATTTCAATGTTGAATTTCGAACAAAATTGACAGTAGATGCCAGAGCAGTGGGTGTAGGCGCTGTTTTGTCTCAAATTGATGAGAACGGGGTAGAGAGACCGATAGAATTTGCGTCAAGATCCTTAACGGATACGGAGAAAAGGTACTCACAGTTAAACCGTGAGGCAGTTGTTATTTTGTTTGGTGTTAAAAAATTTCATCATTACGTTTATGGTCGTCACTTTACCTTAGTGACTAACAACAAACCACTTCATTTTATTTTTAACCCTAAAAAGGGCATACAACAAATGGCATATAGTCTTTTACAACGTATCGCTTTAACATTATCAGGTTATCAGTTAGATATTTGTCACGTTTGTTCGACTAGCAATATTGCAGACTATTTTTCTAGATAGCCCAAGAATTCCAATTTTTATTTAGACGAATTCCCTAATAACGTTTACATTAATTATTTGATAAATATTGATGGTACAAATACAATTTAAGATATTAAGACAATTGGGGATCAGACTAAAAAAGATATGGTGTTGCAAAAGGTTAAAAGATTCTTTGTTTCTGGTTGGCCTGAAAAATGGGCGGATCCCAAAGTTATGCCATTTTTCTTAAGGCGAAATGAATTATCAATAGAAGATAATTGTTTATTTTGGGGATATAGGATAATTATTCCGATGCAGTTGAAGCCGGACGTTTTTTTTATCTATCTTGGACCAGCACTCAGGGGATGACCCTTACATATGAAGTGCATTGCGCCGGAACTAGAAAGGAAGGGATAGTATTAAAGGGACAGATGAAGAAAAATAGAGAATTTTTTTTAGCCATTTTAAACTTTTTACTTCGCGGGCTAATTTTTTGCTACAGGACCGACGAAGGAGAGTGCTGTTACTCTGCTATTAGTGCATGATAGTGTCAATCGCTGCCAATTATGTTCAGTGACCGCATGAGTGTTGTAAAAATGAAGGCAATGGCTCGAGAATGCTGTTGGTGGCCGGGGCAGGCAAAAGATTTTGAAAGGATCGTTAAATCTTGTGAAACGTGTTTATTAACACGTCCGAGTCCACCGCAACAGGAATTGATTCCTTGGGACAGGCCAGATGAAATTTGGTCCAGGATACATATTGACTTTTTTGGTCCGTTTTTAAAACGATGGTGTTTGGTGGTGGTAGATAGTTCTAGTAAACAGCTGGAGTGCGTTGATATGGGTACGAATACGACAAGTGACGCTGTAATAAATGTGTTACGCGAAATGTTTCCTCGTTTTGGATTGTCAAAATGTTTAGTTTCTGATAATAGATCTTCTTTTGTTTCTAATAAATTTAAAAATTTTTTGCAAATGAAAGAAATTGAATAAAGAACTTTACTTTTAGTGTTGCTGGGATCAAGTCGTTTCTTTTTTCTGCTCCAATAAATCACCTGTAAAGTCTGTATTCAAAGGGTAAATACCTGCATAATTAACGATTAATACCTGCATAATTATCGTGTGAAGCGGCTTATAAGTAACAAGTTGCGCTGTTGTTTTCCTCCACAAAAAAGTGATTTTAGAAGTTAATTGAAGTTTAATTTCTTTTATTATTTCACTGGAAGTTTGGTTGTTTGTGCTTGTTTCATCAAATTACTCAAAGTAAGACGAACTAAATAGATAGATAATATCAAAGCAAATATCTACAGCTGTTTCATTCTATCATAATACTGGCAATACTGCACGACAGATGAATTATCACTGCTTATTCACTGCAATACCCCTCGTTGTTAATTGTAAACCATTTATCACTACCCAGTGAGCAAAAGTAATTGCATCGGATTATTCACAAAAACTCAAAATTATGTACATATATTTGATTGTTTCATCGTTAATTCCCAAGATGACATGCTTGAAAAAGGGACGTACTTAAGAAGGATCGGATGATAGAATGATAATCTGTTGGTTATGTCCCGGTTCATACCATTTTAAGTGCGCTGGTATTTCTGGCTTAGTGGGCGAGTCAATAGCAAAAAACAAAAACATTCATTGGCGTTGTAATAGTTGCCAGAAAGACAGTGTTGAATTTTTTAAATTCTTCCAGAGCACTAAAAACAATTTCCTGCAAATCCAGAACAACCTTGGCCATTTAACTGAACAAATTAATGAATATGGAAAACTTTTTAGTGACTTTAAAACTTTAGATAGTTTACAATCACCATCCACAATTCGCCGCAAAACCCCCAGATTGTTGAATAAAGATAACAATGCGATTAATGACGGATCCAGTTTAACAAAAAATTCTCCTCCTAGAACAAGTATGCCTAATGCCTCAGATAATGTTGGTAACATTATTCATGTCAACGATATGAATAATGATCTGAGCTACTCATCAACGGCCGTGCCTCTAAATAATGCTTCAAAATCTCTAAGCCCCGCTCAATTAAGTAATTTTGATGTCTCAACTCCAGTCCCTTTAACCTCAATAGCGAGCTCGTCTACAGTTCATAATCAAAATATAACTGATACGTCAACAGCCCCAAAGGAGTTGCGTACGATTCCTCCGAAAAAAACCATATTTGCTACACGTTTCGCATCGGATACAAAAGCTGAAGATATGAAATGGTATATTCAAAGGAAATTTGAAAATTGCTCTCAACAGGATATTCTCGTTTTTAAAATAAACTCTAGAAATAGAGCATCATTCAAAATAATTGTACCGGAGGCAATGTTTCAGCAAATTGTTATTCAAAAGTTTTGGCCTAAAAATGCTTTAGTACGTGAATTCATTTATAAAGATGATAATAATGCTCGCTTGCCTAATTTAGTGCATCCCAATCCAAAAAACTAATATATATTTTATACCAAAATGTCAGGGGTATTAATTCAAAATTGTCATCGATATTATAGCATTCACTGAAACCTGGCTTAATAGTAAAATTAATAATACCGAAATTATGTGTTCCAGATACCAAATTTTCAGAAAAGATAGAGAAAGTTGTCAAACAGCCAATAATATTGTAATAAATGGGGTGGTGGTGTTTTAATTGCTGTCTCAACTATGTTTTCGTCGGAAGAAATTATACTGCATGATTTTTTGCACATTGAGTTTATATGCGTATTAGTGAAAATACATAAACAGCTTATGTATATTATTTGCTTATATATTTCTCCTAACTCGCAATATTCTATCTATGAGGACTACCTAAAATCTATAAATGTTATTGCAGATAAAGTAAATTCAAATGATCTTATACTTGTGCTGGGAGATTTTAATATGCCAAATGTGTCCTGGAAATCTGTGCCTGATTGTAATTATTTGTCACCTCTTCAATGTTCGGAGTTATCACAGTATTTCATTAACAGTTTACTGGAGTGCTGCCTTTTTCAAATCAACTGCATCACAAATACTTCTGATAAATTGTTAGACCTTGTATTTGTTAATGAACCGTCAGACTTTTCGATATCGCAGCATCCACCGCTTTCAAATCCTGAGATAGTTATCATCCTACGATTGAATTAACTTATATCTACCAACCTGTTCGACGGTCAAATACATCTCACCGAAATAAAATTTTTCGTTTTAAGTCAACAAATTACATTAAACTTCAACGTGATCTCTCTCAAATCGACTGGTTAAATGAATTATCTTATGGCAATGATTTAGACAAAAGTATCGAAAAATTTTTCCAGATACTACACAAATGCTTCCTATCTTCAATACCTAGAGTACTACTTGCCCCCTGCCATGGTCCACCGTGAAACACTAAACAACTTTCAAGACTTAAAAACCGAAAGATTAAACTATTTAAAAAGTACAAGCAAAATTCATCTCAACTAAATTATTCTATGTACTCCTCAGCAATCTGCATATACCATTGCTAATCAACTGGCTTATAGTGCTTATTTAAACAAATCTTAAAAATGTGTCAGATTTCCCTTCTGTTATGAAGTTTAAAGATTATGAGTCGTCAGATGATAAAGTTATAAGTAATATGTTTGCTGACTTTTTTGCATCAACCTATTCATCGTCTACGTTTAGCAATATCGAGCACTATTCTTACCATATCCCTGAATCAGTGAATTTTAATGTACCCTGTATTGAGCAGCGAACTGTTTTGACTTATATGAAAAATCTAAAACTTTCGTATGTTCCCGATCCTGATGGTATTCCTAGTAGTATTTTAAAATACTGTCCTAATTTATTAAGCACTCCATTGACCTATTTATTCAACAAATCACTCAAATTGAGTTATTTTCCTCCAATTTGGAAGAAATCGTTCATCATTCCGCTGTTCAAATCTGGATCTAAGGCTGATATATCAAATTATAGAGGTATAGCTAAACTGAACGCTATACCAAAGTTGTTTGAGCAACTCTTATGCGATACATTGTCTTATCAAGCAACGTCTATCCTTTCTTCTGTGCAGCATGGTTTCTGTAAAGGTCGATCAACTATTACGAATCTCTTAGAATTAACAACCTTAGTTAACGATGGATTTGTCACTGGCAAACAAACAGATGTCATCTATTTTGATTTTAGTAAGGCCTTTGATAAGGTGAATCACAACTTACTCATTCATAAGCTTGATCGAATTGGATTTGGAACTTCTCTAATAAAATGAATGGAATCTTATTTGAAGAACAGAATGCAGTGTGTCAAGTTCCGCAATATGCTCTCTACTGATATAAATGTTATATCAGGTGTGCCTCAGGGTAGTCATCTCGGCCCACTTTTATTTACTTTATTTATTAATGATCTTCCATCCGTTGTTGAAAACTCAAATATACTAATGTATGCAGATGAGGTAAAGTTATTCTTATCGTTTGATTCTATTGTAAGCTGACATTATACATAATTTATATAATAATTTAATGGACCTAAATGTGAAAAAGTGCAAATATATGATTTTCTCTAGAACAACTCCAATCAATGGACTCTATAAAATGAATAATGCTGTTCTTGACCTAGTGGATTCATTTAATGACTTGGGAGTTATTTTAGATAAAAAACTGGAGTTCAGGTGCCACATAACTTCGACGATTAACAAAGCTACTGGTTTTCTGGGTTTTATTAAACGCTGGGCTAAGGAGGTCTCTGACCCTTACACAACCAAGATGTTATTTACTACTTTAGTTCGCCCAATACTTGTATACGGATCTGTTGTATGGGACCCACAATATCTTTCACATTCAAATAAAATAGAGTCAGTACAAGTGCAATTCTTATTATTTTGTCTTCGTGGTCTTCCTTGGAACTCTAATATAAGATTACCATCTTACGAGAGACGCCTAGGACTTATTAAGCTTCCAACCTTAAGGAGCCGTCGGCAAATGCTAAATGTAACCTCTCTGCTGAAATTAATAAACGGCTGCATCACATCTCAATTTCTCCTGAGCAAAATAAACTTGAATATACCCAATCGTCCAACAAGGTATTATAGCTTCTTGAGAATTAAGTTTTACACTACAAACTATAGTAATAGACTTTACCCTTGTATCGATTTCAACAAAAGTATTGATGTCGTAAAAAATGATATAATTTTACATCTTAACTCATTACAAAATTGATTATAAATAAATGTTTAATTTGTTAAATCGACATTTGTTAAAGCCATATTTTTTGTTTTTGCTGTAATTGTCTTGTTACTATTAAACCAAAGCTTTATAGATCCCATTTATATATGTATGTACTTATCATTTCTGAAACATTGTTATATTTTAATTGTATCAGTCTGTAACGATTAATCCATAGACTAAATAAATAAATAAAAAATAATAAATAAACCACACCTGTGGGACATCCTTCGACTAATGGTCAAGCGGTAAAACAATTAAAAATTCATTAAAACGTAGTTTAAATAACACACCAGTATCTGAATTCAATACCGCATTATGTCGCTTTTGGTTCGATTACAGAAACACCACACATTCAAACCTTGCGGTTTCTCCATCATTTTTGATGTTTAATAAGAGAAAATTACGAATCTTATTAACCCAAAAAGGAAGGTAGAAAATGTAAACATGCGTGATGTTAAGGTATTTGTTCAAAACAAACAAGATACCATAAGGACTCTAAAAATACTGCATTTAATGAAAACGATAATGTAATAGTTAGACAATATTCGGTTCCGGGTAAAGTTGCATGGTCTAAAGGCATTGTTTATAAAGTCGTTGGCAAACAAACATATTTAGTGAAAATGGAAACAATTAAAATATGGAAAAGACATTCTGTGCATTTTGGAAAGAATTGTTATTAAAAATAGCATTTACTTTATTTTTTTATATTGTCTCTAGCTGGAAATACGTATGTATATAGCCATTAACCAATTACGATTTCGCATTCACATTTAAATATAATATTTTATTAGGATTGATTTGGTGGTAATACAAAAGTTATAGCTAGCTACTGCAATATTCTCCTATAAACTATATTAAACGATTTTTTCGCTCAACGGCGCACGCCAAAACATGTCGCCGATTGTAGAATTTTTTCCTACTTACTTGACACTTATCGTTATATTTTGGACAATTTACACAATATCTTTATAAATTATAGCCTATGTGTTATTCTGATGTATAAGTTAAATTATTGTAAGTTTCATTAAAATCCATTCAGTAGTTTTAGCGTGAAAGAGGAACAAAGATACTGTTGAGTTGGTAGATAAAAAGCAAATTAAAGAACGTTTTATTTAAAACATAAGACAAGTATTTATATTGATGTTAACTTACAGACTACTTGTATAAATAGGTTATTCAATCATTCACTGTAAATTCACAATATTCCACCTGAATAAATTATTTATACAAACTATTAAATCATAAATGTCATTTCAGTCCAGATCTGGCACCAAAGGTATTAACTCTATCAGCACAAACAGCTTTAGTGAGAAAATCTGCAACCATGTTACCAGTGTCTATATATCTCAGAATGACCTCCTTATTCTCCAACTTCTCCCTGACGAATTTAACTTTCAAGTCGACATGTTTAGTTCTGTTTGAAAATGAGTTATTTTGTGCAACAAGCATTGCGCTCTTGTTGTCACAATATAATGTTATCGGCTCCTGTGGACCTTGGACGAGTTCTCGCTGCAATCGTTGTAGCCATATACACTCCTGTATGGCTGACACCATAGCCATGTATTCCGCTTCTGTTGAAGAGAGGGCGACTGTTCGTTGACGTCTGGTACACCAAGAGATTGCACCACCTTGCATCGTAAACAGGTAGCCAGTGGTTGAGCGCCTATCATGGATATTACCTGCCCAGTCTGCATCGCAAAAACCAAGCAGGCTGCTTGGTTCACATTCATATGTTATGCCCTTATTGATAGTGCCTTTAAGAAATCTCATAACCCGTTTTACAGCAGCCCAATGGAGTCTGCCAGGATTGGCATTAAATCGGCTCAACATAGTCACTGCATAGCATATGTCTGGACGTGTAATTTGGGATACAAACAAGAGACATCCTACAGTCTGCATATACGGAATCTTAGCCATTTCTTGCTTCTCGATTTCATTAGTAGGCCCCATTTCTGATATTAATTTTTGACCTACATCCATAGGAGTGGACACCGGCTTACATTCAGACATTGAAAAACGATTCAAAATGTCTTCGATGTATTTTGTTTGATCAATCCTGATTGCACCACTTTCACAATTACGCGTGATTCTTACGCCCAGGACTGAAAACGCTTCACCCAAATCTTTCATCTTGAAGTGAGTGCTTAATTCAATTTTTAACCGATTGATCATGCTCATATCCTTGCAAATAACCAAAACATCATCCACGTAAATTGCAACATATAGCATACTTTACTACTTCATTAAGTTTCTTATTCCATATGCGACTAGATTGCTTTAATCCATAAAGCGATTTCTTTAAATAACACACACAACCGCTGCCGTCATCAAAGCCTTCCGGCTGCGACATATAAATCTGTTTTTCCAGATCACCATTAAGAAAGGCCGTAACAGCATCCATTTGATGGATCATTAGTTTGTGTTTCGCTGCCAAAGCAAACAAATAGCGAAGCGATGAGTAGCGCACTACAGGGGCAAAGGTTTCCTCGTAGTCAATACCTTTCTGCTGACACAAAACTTTTACAACCAATCTTGCTTTATGGCATACTTCATCCCCATTTGCATTTACCTTTGTTTTGAAAACCCACTTACACTTCTATCTCGTGGTAAACCAAAGTCCATGTATTGTTTGCTTTCAGAGATTCCATCTCAAAGTTCATTGCCTCCTTCCATAGCTCAGATTTCGCAGACGAAGTGGCCTCCTCAAAAGTATCAGGATTGTCTTGTTTGCAATTGCAATTAATTTGTGTCACACATAAATTATATCTGCGTAGAGGTTTACTAGCTATACGTTCTGAACGACGGATATTTGTATCTTCGGCATTGCAATGTATACTTTCATCGCCGCTACTGCCAAATGCGTCCTCAAATTCGTCACTTTCGAAACCTATAAAATCTTCAACTGGCAATTCTGTATTTTCATCTTCCCCTGAATTGACAGTATCGTGTTCAACACTAACTACGGGAAAATTGCAGTTTGTACTCGTAGAAAGTGTCTCAGTGTTATCTACATTGTTCTTATTTTCAATGAAAATTACATCGGGCTAATAATGATATTTTTGGAAATTGGGTCTTGCAGCCTATACGCCTTGCTTTCGGAGCTATATCCTACTAAAATGTATTCCACAGACTTCGGATTTAATTTGGCACGTTTTTGCTTAGGTACATGTGCAAACGCTCGGCTGCCAAAAACACGTAGGTGTTTCAGGCTGGGTTTTCTACCCGACCATATTTCATCTGGACTGTTTTCGTTGTCACGACACGGTACGAGATTGATTAAATATGCTGAAGTTACTGCTGCTTCTGCCCAATACACGTCAGGTAAATCTGCGTCTAATAACATGCATCTTATTCGCTCCACAATTGTGCGATTAATACGTTCTGCTACGCCGTTCTGTTCCGGTGTATACGGCGCCGTTTTTTGATGCTTTATACCACACACTGCCAAATACTCTTCAAACTTTTTTCCGGTATACTCTGTGCCATTGTCGGTGCGTAAAATCTTGATGCTACTATCACATTGCTTTTCAACAAATTTTTTGAAACGAATAAATTCATTCAAAACTTCTGATTTGTGTTTCATTGGAACTACAAAATACTTTTCGTGAGTAGTCATCTACGAAAGTCAAAAGAAACCGATTCCCAGAAAAAGATTTTGTACGTAGGGGACACATTACATCGGAGTGCACGATTTGCAATAAACTTGTTGCAGGATGGCCATACTCATTAAAAGAAGCACGCGTCTGTTTGCCTTTTATGCAGACTACACATTTTTCGGTCAAAGCACCTGCGCCATAACGAATATCATGAGATGAACTTAATACTTTTCTTACATTGTTATCGCAAATGTGTGCAAGTATTCTATGCCATAGTTCGAAATCGTTCGCAGCAATCAATGCATTTTCACTTTTGTCTTCATTTATACCACAATTCAATTTGTATAAATTGTTAAAAGCTTTTGCCGTTGCCAATAATTCGCCATTTTCGTTGAAAATTTTGCAGCTGTCGCCCTCAAAAACTACTTCATTTCCTTTTAAAGTCATCTACCGTACGGACAACAAATTGGCTGACATTTCTGGAACATATTCCACATCCCTTAAAATTGCGTTCGTCACTTTTTTACCTGAATGCAAAACAACACTCACATCTCCAGCACACATAATTGACATTTTTTCGTTATTCGCAACAATTACATGTCTATTATTCACTTGTTTTGAATTATTTAAAATACTTTTTGTATTTGTCATGTGCGAGGTGGCCTCGGAATCTATAAACCATTCATCAACACTGTTGTTATTTGTTGCAAACAAAGAAGACGATGAGAATAATGAAGTAGCATACGAGCTTTTTTCTTCTTTATATTTATTTTGCGTTGTGTTAGGTTCAGCCTTTTGGGTACAATATTTTGCAATATGTCCCTCCTTTTTACATGCATAGCATTTTGGTCTACGGGCGGTGTGTTTTTTGGTGGAAACCAAGGCCTTTTCTTCCGTCTTTGAACAATCGAATTTCGCCTCTTGTAGCAATAAGTTTTTCACCATATCAACACTCAATTTAGGTTTTGAATTCTCCACTGCCATCACCAGCGGCGTGAACTCATCTGGCAGTCCAGCAAGCATGAGGGATGTTACCAATTCGTCGTCGAGTTTCAAATCAGTTTGTTGCACCTTCAGCGAATTAATTATCATTTCGCTTATATATTCTTGTACGCCATTAAAATCCGCTAACTTCTAACTAAGCGTTTGAGGAGCTCAACCTTTCTGGTCAGACCTGTCTCCTCAAAAGCACTCATCAATGCTTCCCATGCATCTTTTGCATTGACTGCTGTGGCTATGTGTGCAAAATTTGCCGGCTCTAACATTAGCGTTAGTTCAGCCAACGCACGTTCGTTCATCTCAACATCCTTGTCCGTGGGATTCGCTCTTAGTCCTGACACTACAATTTGCCAACAGCCTTTAATCACCAAATAAGATTTTGCATGGCGCTTCCAGACATCGAAATTCTCACGTCCACGCAACTTGTCGAATGGAAACGACAAATTATTTGAGGCCATTGTTATACACAAATTATATTATTCTCAAAAAGAATTAAACCGATTTTAACCTTCAAAATTCGCGTTAAAAAAATCAAATTTCTATTTGCGTGTCATGCGGCCCATAACCTGTTGAGTTGGTAGATAAAAAGCAACTTAAAGAACGTTTTATTTAAAACATAAGACAAGTATTCATATTGATGTTAACTTACAGACTACTTGTATAAATAGGTTATTCAAGCATTCACTGTACATTCACAATAGATACACACATCCCCACTTACAAACATTCGGCTTTATAATATTAGTAGGATATGTATTTTTATTTTTTCTTATCCATAAACGTTTCATAAAAATGAATTAAATGGAAGTAGTGTTAATATATAATTTTTATGGATGAAGAAAAACATTATGAAGGGAGTATTGTAGTAAATTTATACATAATTAAAAAAGCGTTCTATTCTATGTACGTATCAAAGATTGTGTTAAAAAATTTATCGTCAGAAATATTAATATAACAAGTAGACGCCGCTACGTAATAGTGGTTTAACAAGTTGTAAGTGAAATATTCATGTACTAAAGAACTCAACAAATGATATACATATTTTTACTCTTTAAGTATCTAGTAACCAGCAAGGATATTGTTCAGTTTTGGAAAACCTGAATGTTTCTTTGTCTGGGTTTTAGTGTCTATTTAAACCGATTGTGTTTGCTTTAAAACACATTGTTTATGGTGGTAGCGTAGCCTAAACAAATAGTAGTGTAAAAGGTTCTTTGTAAATAATTTTAACTCTTTCTAATCTAATTTCTTTATTCTAAAGGGACCCTTATATTGGTTATCTAATTTGTGTCCTGTCTCATTTTTGAGTAAAACCAGATCTCCTATTTTATATTCTATTTCAATTGATCCCTTATCATAATGCAACTTTTGTTTTATTTTATACTTATCTAACATATCCTTAGCTCTACTATGCGCTATTTCTAGTCTAAATCTAACTTCCTTAGCGTAATTATCTATATTATACAAAGGTGTTATTGAATTAACACCACTAAATTGTTGGAACCCATTTGGAAGTCTACCAAAAACTAACTCGTAAGGGCAGTAGTCATGAACTGTGGATGGCGTTGTATTAAAACAATATGTGAAATATCGTAGCCATTCATCCCAATCGCTTTTGTCAACGGATATGTAAGATCTCACATATTCGTTGAAGGTTCTGTGACTTCTTTCAACAGTTCCAAGCGTCTGATGGTGGTAAGCAGTTGATGTCAGTTTTTCCACTTTCAAAAGGTTACAAAGTTCGTCAAGTATTGAGTTTTTATACTCTGTACCCATGTCCGAAATGAACGTCTTCATCGGACCATAGGTAAGAATAAAATTTTCAAAAATAGCTTTTGCTGATTTAACTGATTTAGCACTTTTATCCTGTATAGGTACCGTTACAAGATATTTTGTCAAGTCGCATATTATTGTTACAGCATATTCATTACCATTTAATGACTTTGGTAGTGGACCAATTGTATCCACCACCACTGTATCAAAGGCTTTGTCTGGCGTATTTGTCAATGTCAATGGCATTTTTGTATTTTTTGTTATTTTTGACGTTTGGCATTTTTGGCACACTTTAACATATTTTGTAATGTCGCGAGTCATATTTTTCCAATAATAATATCTTTTTATTTTATTAAGAGTTCTTGAAACACCGGAATGTCCACCTTCAGCTGGATCATCGTGGTATCGTTTCAATATCTCTGATATTGAGTTATTATTTGTTATGTGGGTCACCTCACTAAGCAGCGCTACTTTTAATAATTTTAATAATTTATTGCCCATTTCTTTAAATTCATTAATAGAGACAAATTCGAAAATTTTCTCACTAGGTGCCAATTGCACCTTTTTAATATTTAGTTTATCGGCCACTTCTTCGAGCCTTGGGAAAAATAGTCCTAGGTCTAATTTCCCATTAATAAACAATTCATTTATTGGAATACGTGCAAATACACATTTACCACGTTTAATATAAATATATTGAGGGTTAATCTTTAGTTTGCAATATTTTCTGACGTCAGAGTTTATGATTGGTTCAAATATATTGGGCTTCATATTTTTATCATTTTGGTGCCTTTTGTTTGTTTCAATTGGAACTTTTTCTAATGCCTTATTTGCCATTGAACGTGTAGTCATTTTAAGTATTTTATTATTTATTTCTTTTAGGTCAGTTATTGTTATGCGCGATAATGCATCGGCTACGTAATTATCCTTTCCCCTAAGGTATTCTATTGTGAAATTATATTCTTCCAAGTCCAGTCTCATTCTTGTTAATTTTGAACTTGGATTTTTCATTGAAAATAAGTAAGATAATGGTCTGTGGTCAGTGCGAACTAAGAAATGATTTCCATATATGTATGGTCTGAAATGCATTATAGCCCAATGTATTGCTGTCAATTTTTTTTTTTTTTTATTCGTATTTATATTCAAAAAAAAATTTAATTATTACAATAAGTTGTTATTGCCTCAGCGTCCACGAGGACATTTTTGAGGCCAGTTGGCAAAGTATTTACAATATTTTATATATGTATGTACATAGCT
Source organism: Linnaemya tessellans (assembly GCA_951800035.1). NCBI lineage: Eukaryota > Metazoa > Arthropoda > Insecta > Diptera > Tachinidae > Linnaemya > Linnaemya tessellans. The sequence continues at coordinate 69,977,791 of OX637532.1, forward strand.
TTAACAAGTATAGTATTCATTACAATAGAAGCATTTCGAAGTTATTTAATAAGTATTCTTTAACGGTTTTCTTAAAAGCAGAAATTCTTTGAATATTTTTTATGTCTTCTGGTAACTTATTAAATTCCAAACTACCCATATGATCAATTCTTTGTTTAGTTTTCTCCAAGCGGCAAAAGCCTACACTCAGATTGTTCGCAGTTCTTGTGTTAAAATTATGTTGATTCCGCGAGAATAGAACAGTATATAAACATATAGTAAAAGTTGCATTTTGTATAATCCATGTACAGGAAGAATTGTTTTTGATACATCTTTATATAAGTTTAGCGTTGGAAAAGTCAGTGGAAGATTGAAAACTGTTTTTAGCGCTTTATTCTGAGATCTTTGAAGTGCTTTCAGCTCATTGCTTTTTTTCCATGCATACACAACAGCTAGGTAGTTTAAATGACTCTGAATTAGAGCTTGGTAGATTAAAAGTTTAATTTTAACATTAAATTTATTTTTAAATTTATAAATAAGGCCGGTAGCTGAAGCAATTTTTGACTTCACAATTTTTATGTGCAAATCCCACGATAGATTGCTTTGCATATGTACACCGAGATACTTTATTGAGGAGACTTCATGCACAGGCTTACCATCCACAAAAATACTAAAATTTTGGCCATGAACCATATTTGGCCTAAACCTTACAACCTTTGTCTTTTCAGCATTTAAACATAATTTATTTATCCTCGCATATTCCATTATCATTGCAGCATCATATTCCATCTGAGCTTTTAAAGCGGCCTCATATTTATATGGATAAAAAATACTTATGTCATCAGCAAACATAATCAGTTTACCAAAAAGTTCTAAATTTTTTAAATCATTGAGGTATATGCTAAAAAGTAATGGGCCCAATACACTGCCCTGCGGAACTCCATACTCAACCACACCAACTGAGCTTTTGACATTATTTAATTCAACATACTGTTTTCTATTTGACAAGTAACTTTTAAACAATGCTAGCGCTCTACTCTCCACTCCATAATATGCAAGCTTTTCAATAAGAATTGAATGATCTACAAGATCAAACGCCTTCGAAAAGTCATAAAAGATACCCGCCACACCACTAAATCCTTCATCTAGTCCTCTACATACATTATTAACTACATTTACAACAGCTTCCTCTGAACCAGATCCTTTTCTGAAACCATATTGGCTTTCGTATAAAAGTCTGTTTTCATTCAAATATGACGAAAGTTGATTATAAAGTATTTTCTCAAAGATTTTGTCGATAATAGAAAGTAAGGCTATTGGCCTAAAGTCTTTCACTCTTACGCCATTATTTAGCTTGGGTATAGGTACGATTTTGGCAATTTTTAAATCTTCTGGATATGTAGCAGTAACAATCATGTTGTTAATTATTATTGCAAGATGAGGAGAAATAATTTCTTTACATTGAGATAAATTTTTTGGCAAAATCCCATCAGGTCCACAGCTTTTCTTTAGGTCTAATTCCGCAATAATATTGACAATTTCAACCTCTGTTATACAAGAAAAGTTGAAAACGCTTGGACAACGTTGTAATGTCCTAAGGCTATTACACGAATCTCCAGGTAAACATAAGATATCCTCCTTCAAAGTTTTTGGAATTTGAAGAAAAAAGTTGTTAAAAGCATCACTTTTTTGGGAATCAGTCATAATAGAACCGCTATCATCAATAAGATTAATATCACCTTTAGTTTTTCTTCCTAGGTTTTCATTTAAAAACTTCCAACATTTTTTTGGATCTTGTTGAATTTGATTTAGATTATCGTGGTAATAATTATTCATTGCAACTCTACAAGCTTTTCTTACGACACGACTAATTCGTTTTAGTATATCTTCAACATAATATTTCCCCTGTCTTCTAAACTTGAGCAACTTTTCCTTATAATTCCTGTTCTATTGTTGATTTATTGCTTTCGCCCTTTGTAAATATCTTGGATGCATATGCAGTTGGTAATTGCTTTCCGTCATGCTCTTGTGTTAAAACAGCACCACAAGCTTGTTTACTTGCGTCTGTTGTTATGCAGAATTCTTTGGAAAAATCTGGATACTGAACCAGTGTAGGATTCATTAGTGCCCTTTTTAGGTTATTAAAGGCTGAATCACAAGCCTCAGTCCATTCGAATTTTACATTTTTCTTTGTCAAATGAGTCAGATGTCTAGAATGATCCGAAAAATTTTTAATGAATCTCCTGTAGTAGTTGCAAAAGGCTACGAACCTTTTTGCTTCATCAGCATTGTTAGGCGTAGGATAATTTTCTACTACGCTGTATTTGCTGTCGTCTGGGAGTATTCCTTTATCCGTGCATTTGTGTCCTAGGTATGTTACCTCTCTTCTAAAGAACGCACATTTATCAGGATTTAACTTGAGATTATATTTTCTACATAATTCAAAGACATCTGTCATGTTCGAAAGCATATGCCCCTCAGAACAACCAAGCACCACCAGGTCATCCATATATAAGAAAGCCTGGTCGGGCTTAAGCCCACTAAAAGCAATTGTCATCATCCTCTGGAATGAATTCGGCGCAACCTTCAGACCATAGGGCAATCTAGTGAATTTATATGCCCCATTATTTGTTGAAAATGATGTTAGATCTCTAGAGTTTTGTTCTAAACCTATTTGGTGGAAACCAGACATTAAGTCCAGACAAGAAAAATATTTTGCTCTGCCCAGTTGATCCAAAATATCGTCTATTCTAGGCAAAGGGAATTTATCCGCAATTAGCTTTTTATTAATTTGTCTATAATCTATTACTAGGCTCCATCGTCTCTTATCGGAATTGGGAAGAGATTTTTTCGGAACCAACAAAATTGGACTATTGTATTCAGAATGTGATGGCTCAATAATTTTATCATCTATAAGTTTTGTAACTTGTCTATTGATTTCTTCTTTGTGTACATGTGGTAATCGGTAGTTTTTAATATATACCGGGCTATTGTCTTTTACTCTCAACTTTTGCTCATAGAAGTTATTAGTTGTAATGGTTTCTGATTCCAGACCGTAAATGTCACTATATTCTGTACATAGTTCCGTTAAATGATGTTTAAACTGTTCAGGGAAATTTTTCTTTAAAATGTTTATTATTTCTGTTTTTATTTTTAACCTTCTTTGTTTCCACTATATCATAATCGGAAGAATTTTCAAATTTTATTTTATCTATTGTGACTGAAGCGATAGCGTCATTAGTGTTAAGAACACGAATAAATGCTTTGTCCGATTTCACCAGGGTGTTTGCAATAAAAACACCTGGCTCAGGTTCCTGATTTGGCACCAGTATCTCGGGATCGCAATCAATGAAATTGACCTGGCGTATTACCTCAGACCTTGGTGGCAAAATTAATTTATTTTGGTTATTTGTTATTTTTATTTCTATAGGTCTTGATAAACCTGTCGGACGTACCACAAAGTAATCAGAATCATTGTCAAACTCTAGTATGCAATTATGTTTTTTGATAAAGTCCATACCAATGATTCCATCGCAGGGTATTGGAAAATTATTTTGTACAGCTTGAAAGTAATGTTGTATTTTAAAATTTTGAATTTTCATATTTATACTGACTGTTCCCAATGATTGAATTTGTCCATTTCCTATTCCACTTATTGTTGTTTTTCTATTTGTATTTATTTGGTTTGTTTTTAAAGTTATTGTTTTTATGATTGAAATATCTGCGCCAGTATCGACTAACAAGCTTATTATTTGGTCTGTATTGTCCACTTCTATGTTTATAAAAGAACCCAAGTTAAGATTTAAATTGTATATTTTGTGTCTGGTTATCTTAGGGGGGCATATTAGTTTTCCGAATTATTAATCGTTGAATCTGTTGTGTTTATATAATTTCGTTTTCCATTATTTCGGTTGTCTCTGTTGTTATAATTGTAACCTCTATTGTTATTGTAATAGTGGCCTCTATTATTTCTGTGGTCATAGTTTCCACGTCTGTTATTTCTATTTCCATTATTTCGTTCGTTATTATAATTGTAATAGTTTTGGTAACCACCAAAGTTACCACGTCCACCTCTTTGATATCTATTATTTTGAAATTGTTGTCGTTGAGGTCTTTGGTATCCGAATGCCAGTACAGCGTTCTGTTGGTTATTTGTTTCCGTACAACTTCCTATAAATTTAGATATGACCTCATTCATATCTTTAAAGTTTCCTGATTCCATGATCAGTTTAACCTTTTCATTTGTAGCATTTTTAACTATGGCTGCTATAGCCGAATTTGTTGAGTATTTTCTTGCTGTCTCGTTGGGCAATCCATCCGAGATATATGCTGTTTCTAACCTTTTTTCAATTCTTCTATCTCGTTTGCATATACATTGGCAGTTTTGCCTTGCTGTTTAGTATTTAATATTTTAGATTGTATTACCTCAACTGATTCTCCTTTAACTGTTGCTTTTAGTTTAGCAACAATTTCTGCAATAGTTGATTCGGCAGAAATTATATTTCTAGCTGTTCCTATTAGTTTTGTCTTTATTATATTGACAGCCAGTTCCTCATGAGTTTCCTTGACTGTGTCTAACAGTGTTAGAGCGTCTATGAAACTTTGAAGATTTATTGAGTTTCCATCAAATGTTGGCAATATTTTGGCAGCCGTGCCTATAAATTCTATTGTTGTTTGTGGCATTTTGTCAATAATTTTGTTTTCCTGTTTTATTTGATATTTGAAGTCTACATGCTCATGAAGAGATTCAGGGATTTCAATATTAATTCCTTTCTTTACACTAACCACCAATGTTTTTTGTCTTACATCTGCATAAAAAGCATCTGCAGTTATTTGGTGTGTTTTAGTTAAATCGGAATAACTTGTATTAAAAAGGATTCTAATTTTTGTAAAATTATTTTGAAATGCTTTTCCACGGTTTCTGGTCTAGTGTCTCTATCTACGCTTAGGCATTTACAAGATCTTAATAAGATTTCTTTATAATTTCTTGCTTTTTGCAAAACATATTCCCATTCCATTTGTTTCGTATTTATATTTTGTTTATACTGTCAACCGTTGCCAATCTACGGGTGTAGTCCTTTTTTATAGAGCGTTTGTGTAACTGATATATATTTATTAGTGTTTGAACTGTCAATAATGCTGTAATAATTATAAGGTAGATTGTTGGAATTTCCACCTTTATTACTATGACATTTACGACGTTAGCGTTTGGTTTCTCTATTTTAGATTCAGTTCCACCCATTTTAAAGTTTCATTAAAAATTTATGTCAACAGTTTAATTGAATCCAAATGAATTAAAATTATGTTCATCAAACTGTCTCTTTTGTGTCAATATTTGGTGGTTATTTTATATTAAAGCTTGTGACTCTACTATGTATTTTTGTATTTGTGTTTTTTTTTTCAATAAGTTTGCCGCTTGCAAAAAGTCTTCTACGTATGTCTTTGGTTTTTCTCCCATTCCTGTCTGTCTATTTCTTCTACCTTTCCTTATTAGAATTCTATATATAAAGATTTCTTGAAAAAAATTCTACCCTATTTGAAATCTATTGTCGGGTTCGTTTTGTCTTCATGCGACAGTTTACAACTTCATGAAGTCAGACTTACAAAATTTTGCCTGACCCGATTTTTACTGCCGTCATGAATGTTAGTAAAAGTTTGAAAAATTGTCAGGGTCTTGTTAATGCTTATAATTTACATGGGATGTATGGCACCGCGTGGCATTCTGTACACTTCTATGCACCGACGTACCAAGCGCTGTCATCCATGGGTCAAAACCAATTGTGACCCAACGAGATTTAAACCTTATTTACTATGCAATTCCAAGAGGGACTCGTAAGTATCAAGTAATTGCAGTTTTAGTATGATTACTTATATGTTATTGTTAGGTGTTTTATAATCCATAATAAAAGAATGTAAAATTATATTTATTTATTTTTATTTATTACTCATTTAATTTATTAAATAAAATTTTATTAATGATAATGCTATATAATAATTTTAATTTCTCTATTAAACTTTTAATTGAATTATTTTAGTGTCTTTTAAACTTTGTGTTTTTTAATTTCTTATTTAAAGGTTTAAAATATTTAGATTTTTGTAATAAAAAGATATTTTCAATTATATTTTAATATTTTATTCATTTTCACTTATTAGTTGATTTGCATCGCACCAATAAATAATAATAAAACACAATAAACAATAGTGAAACTCAATAAAGCTAAATAAATCAAATAAAAAAAAAGATTGATTTCTTCAATAATAAAAAACTTTACCATATTGGATTCGTTACATTTCTTGCTGATGATGGTGTTACTTCGTCTGGATGAAGGCTGGTTATTTCTGGTGTTTTTTCACAATTATTTCGTGTTGTTGAAGGCTGTTTATTTTTTCCGGATATTTGCCCGAACTACAGGAAGATTATGTTGGGTTTTCTTCTGTTTCATTGGGAATTGGTGGATTTTCTTCTATTTTTTTTTTCACTGGTGATTTTTCAAAACTTTTATTAGTGCTGGCTGGGGTTGTTTTTGTTGGATTTTTCTTGGTAGATTTTATTTTTTTTTTTTTTTAAGATATTTCTGTTGTTGTTGTTATTTTCTTGCAGTTTGTGTGCAGTTTGTGTGTATTTTGTTTATTTTGTTTTTATTTTAGTCTTCTTTTTGGTTTTTAAATCAAATTAAATAAAATGATTAATAATTTATATAAGTTCACAAACTTTTGTTATCCTTTAAGGATAATGGCAGGATCGCCATGTAAAAGGTTCTTTGTAAATAATTTTAACTCTTTTTAGTTTTTAATTTGGCATTGAGCTTCTGCTCTTTGCCGTTGCTTTATTTTGAATGAATTTTTATTCTTAATCTAAAATTGTTTTAAGCTAAACTTAAAGAATAATTCTTACAAATACTTAAACAATAACTTCTTAAATGTAAACAAATATATTTTGTTAATATAAACAATTGTGCATGATATATGGTCACATACAAGAGTTTATTGGTTATTGCTTATTGACCACCCAGATCGTGGGAAAATGCTTACACTGTACTAATACATATCAGAGCAGTGTGCGTGTTTATTTAAAATAAAATATCATATTGCTTACAGATGGTAGAGCAACAGCGGCACAATTTGCACCCTATCATGACCATACAAAGGGTGTGGTCATGGTGATAATAGAAACACGCTACAGTAGCATAAACACATCGGTTATAGATATGAATCAGACAAAGAAACATCATCGATGTAAACACAATAATTAGTATTTATGTTAAGATAAGATTTTACATGTACAAGAGAATACATCTTGTACGGGTGTATTAGTATATAGTTAGCAATAAGATTTTTGTATATAAGACAAAACATGATTGAAATAAAGAGAGTTCTAAGTTTAAAGAGAGTGTGGTTGCAGTATTAAACATTTGGTGACCCCGACGTGATTCTTTGAAAGTGGTGGGTTTTAAACATTTGGTCAAACCAGATCAAAACTTGGACAAAAGGAGTTTAAATAATGGATTCCATAGAACGAATTAAACAGCAGGAAGAGTTAGGGCAAAATATCGCGACTCTTTATAATTCTTTAAGTGCCTTGGTGCAACAATGTGATGTTAGTACAGAGGAACTAGCAATAAATACAACAAAGCTCAGGAAATCTTTCAAAAGCAATTATGCTGAATTTGAGAAAAACGACAAGGAACTCCGCCCACCTTCCGCAACATTGGAGCGAAATGCGTATTTTAAAACTGGGTTTGCAGACAAGGCAAGACAATCTGCAGAAAATTTTGAAAGTCTATATCAAACAGTGAAGAGTAAAATTAATGAGGAAAACTCGTTATCAAAATTTTCTGGCCAAAGTTTAAAAACACAAAAAACGGCATGTCAGGAAGATAAAAAAACGCCTTCTACACAAATAGGAGAAAGTAAAATAAAAAATTTTGGACTGCAGAGGCAGTTTCAATATATTCTTGATGATTTAGAATCAAAGCTAGAACATTTCAAACAAAAAAATGTGACAATTGATAGTGTTAGGGAAAAATTTGAAATAACAGAAAAAGTATTTTTCAAATTATAGGTGAATTTCCCGATGATGAGTTAACAGAAGTTTTTTATTCCTTAAGGGATTAATATCAAGAAATTGCAGATGTAAACAAAAGTTTTAAGTCCTTGCCATTTACATTACCATCTATTACATACCACAGTTTGATGGAAAGTTTACGGATTGGGATACATTTAAGGAATTGTTTGAACAATTGATTTTGTCTCAACCAATTTCAAAAACACAAAAAATGTGTATATTAAAATCAAAATTAGTTGGGGAAGCAATAAAGAAAATTTGTAAATTGCCATCCAGGGAAGAAAACTTTGATGTAGCTTGGAATATTTTAAATGAATGTTATTCACACAATAGAGCAACAACTTCAATTTATTTCAAGTCTATCCTAGATGCTCCATTTGTAAAATGCAATTCCAAAAGTGTAAGCAATTTTTTGAGCATAGTGAATGAAAGTTTGCAAGCACTTTATGCTGTAACAATAGATACTGAACAAATGTATAAATCGTTCATTTGTTTTATATTGAAACGAAAACTGGACGACCAGATGAGACTTCAATTTGAACAACACTTAGGTAAATCCCGAGATCTCCCAAGGGTAGAGCAACTGGTAGATTTTTTGCAGCAAATGCAATATTCATTGGAAGCGAGCCAACAATTTATAAAATGGGACGATAGAAATAGCAGATTCCGTGAAACTAATCAACAAGTTTATCATAATTTCAAGAAAGAAGAAGATCAAATAGTAAATCAGTATAAAACTCCAAACTTTAATAATCCAAAATGTTTGTTTAGAAGTTTGTCTATAAAAGAAAAATTAGAAAAGGTAACAAATTTTAAATTATGCTACAAATGTCTTTGTCCAGGTCATCTCACAAAAATGTGTAATAGCCAATTTAATTGTAGAATTTGTAAAAATGAACATAATACGCTGATTCATGAAGACAGAACTAAACCAAAGACTGTTTTGGTGAACAGTGACAATGAAGATAATAATGACTGCGTTTTGTTATCAACAGCAATTGTACAGGTTAAAACAGGAGACAATAAATGGATAGATTGTCGTGTATTACTAGATGGAGGTTCTCAGATAAATCTAGTAACAAAAGAGTTGAAAAACAAATTAAATTTACCTAATGTTATGAAGGTAAATAAAAATATAGAGGGATTACAAATGAAAAAATTACCCATACACGAACAAATTGGCATTAATATGAAATCAAAGGTAACTAAGTATACCAAAGCAGAATGTTGTAACGATAGATACAACTACAGAAAAAATATTAGAAAAGTTCTGGGAAGTAGAAGAGGTGCCGAAAGTGAATAACTTAACAGCCCTTCAGAAAGAATGTGAAAAATCATTCGATGAAAATACAAAAAGATTAGCAGACGGTAAATTTCAAGTAACATTACCTTTTAAAAATAATATTAATAAATTAGGTAATTCCTGCCTCATTGTTAAAAGAGGATATTTTTTGCTCTGGAGAGAAAATTACAAAAGAATACAGAATTGAAAGAACAATACCATGCATTTATGCGTCAATATTTAGAGATGGGTCATATGGAATTAGCAAAAGGTGTTTCTTCAATAGGATATTACTTACCACATCATTGTATTTGTAGACCAGAAAGCACTTCTACAAAATTAAGGGTTGTATTTGATGGTTCCTGTAAGACTACAAGTAATATATCGTTAAACGATTTACTGCACACAGGTTCTAAAATTCAGGAAAATTTATTTAATATTTTGCTGAGATTCAGGAAACATAGATACGTTTTTTCAACGGATATAGAGAAAATGTAGAGACAAATTTGGATGTCAGAAAATTATAGAAAATACCAATTAATATTTTGGCGCTTCAATGAAATAGAGCAAATAAAAACATACGCTCTTAAAACTGTTACTTACGGTTCGTCAGCTGCTCCATATTTAGCAGTAAAATGTTTAGAAAAAATTGCGGATTGGAAAAGAAACCAATTTCCGGATGAATCGGCAATAATTAAAAACGATTTTCATATGGACGATTTAATGACAGGAGGGGACTGTTTGAAGAAGGTTACAGTATTAAGAAGGAATTTAGATGCAATATTGCTGGAATTTGGAATGCCATTAAAAAAATGGTGCACAAACGAAAAAGTAATATTAAATGAATTGAACGAAGAAAATGTAACGGAAAGTCTGGACATAAAATCAGACAACTCTAACTTCACTAGAATACTTGGCGTTATTTGGAATACAGGAATGGATCAACTAAGCGTAAACTGTAAATGGAAAAATGATGAAAAAATTTCAAAAAGAATGATATTAGGGGAAATTTCAGGATTATTTGATCCACTTGGTTTAGTAGGACCTGTTACAGTTAGTACGAAGATTTTGTTACAAGAATTGTGGAAACTAAAAATCGATTGGGATGATCAAGTTCCTCAAGAGATAGGTCGCAAATGGCAGGCTATTAGTGATAATCTTAAATTCTTAAAGCAGATAGCAGTACCCAGACATTTTGTTTGTGTTAAACCAGCATACGTTGAATTGCATGGATTCTGCAATGCGTCCATGAAAGCGTATGGTGCAGTAATATATGTAAGATCGGTGGATTGTCATGGGAAAGTGCACTCATATTTAGCAACGTCAAAATCAAAAGTTGTGCCTATAAAAGTTATTACACTTCCAAGATTGGGGCTATGTGCAGCGGTGTTATTAATGGACGTGGTGATTGAAAGTCTTAAGATGGAATTTACTAATATTTTCTACTACTCAGACTCCACCATTGTTTTAAGCTGGATTAAACTAAACCCAACACGCTTACAAGTGTTTGTATCAAATAGAGTTAGTTTTATACAAACAAATACTAATGTAAATAGTTGGAGACATGTGCAGTCAGAAGAAAATCCTTATATCGAGGGGATTGAGAGCAGATGAACTAGTTAAAAACAAATTTTGGTTTAATGGTCCCAAATTTTTACTTAATAAGGAACCCTATGATAATACCTCATTTATTACAGACTTTGAAGTTCCACAAATAAAAAAGGGAATCAAAGTGATGCTTATCAAAAATGTTAAGTGTATTTATGAGACAATCAACCAATTTTAATTGTCTTCAAAATATAATAGCATATGTTTTAAAGTTTACTTATTTACTTAAAAAAGACCAATCTAAAACCTTTTTATTTTTCATGAGAGCAGCACTAACAATAATTATAAAAACTATTCAGCAAGAACATTTTGCAGAAGAAATAAGGAACTTAAACATGGGAAGAAACCTCCAAATATCCTCAAAAATTAGCAACATTATGTCCGTTTTTAGACAAACAAAGACTAATTTGAGTCGGAGGAAGATTAGAAAATAGTTCACTGACCTATGACGTTAAACATCCGATTGTTCTCCCCTATAACGATAATATTGTCCGATTAATTATGGAACAATTGCATAAGGACCATTTACATTTGGGACCTCAAGGACTATTAGCAATAACCAGACAAAGGTTTTGGCCATTAAGAGGTAGGCAATTAGTAAAAAAATAGTAAATAAATGTTATAGGTGTTTTAAAAAGGAACCAAGACAGTTACATCAATTAATGGGAAACTTACCGGGAAGCCGGGTCATTAGAACTCGCCCGTTTTTAAATGTAGGTATTGATTTTCTCGGTCCAATTACTATACATTATAAAATAAGGGGAAAAGAGATGGACAAATCTTATGTATGCGTATCTGTCTGTTTCAGAACAAAAGCGGTGCACTTAGAAGTGGTATCGGACTTGATCTCAGCAGGGTTTATAGGAGCTCTAAAAAGATTTGCAGCCAGACGGGGGAGCCCACAAAAGATATTTTCAGATAACGCAACAAATTTTGTAGCGGCTGCTAATAGTTTAAATAAGTTGGTTACAGAAGCTAGAAATAACAAAATTATAAATAATTTTTGTGAAAATAAAGGAATAGAATGGCTTAACATACCAGCAAGGTCACCTCACGTAGGAGGATTATGGGAATCCACAGTAAAATTAGTAAAAAACACTTTTATAAGGCAACAGAAGGAATATTGACGTATGAAGAACTGTATACAATTATGACACAAATAGAGGCAATTTTAAATTCACGACCGTTGGCTCCTCTATCAGATGATCCTAATGACTTACATGTCTTAACACCAGGACATTTTTTGATTGGGGAATCATTAACCACCTTTAATGATTCATCAGATAATCAATGCTATCACAAAATACGTCAGCATTGGAAGGCTGTACAAGCAAACATAGAAGAATTTTGGAGACGATGGTCTTCAGAATATTTAGTCGAATTACAAAAAAGGTATAAATGGAAAAAATCCATAGAAAATATTAAACCTGGAACTTTAGTTCTTTTAAAAGAAGATAACACTCCTGCCTTGAGCTGGAGGCGGGGGAGAGTCATCCGAACCATATTAGGATCGGATGGGCTATGCAGAATGGTGGACGTAAGGACCAGCAATGGGGAAACCAAAAGGTCAATTCACAATGTTTGTCCTTTTCCCACTGATAATGATGAAAATGACACAGCTAGTGGTACTAAGGTACCAAATGAACAAAAAAGTGAGAACAATACACATTTAACGAATGATGCCAAAAACAAGGGTACTAAAAAAAATAGATTATAAGAATCAAAATGAACACAAAATAAAGAATAAAAATATGTTAGTAACCTTATTATCTTTGTTATCCATATTAAGTCCGGTCAAGACGCAAATTGATGTAAACAATTTTAGTAATAAGTCAGGCATATTCTTTGAAAAGGTAGAGACAATAGGACTGTCAACGAATTCATGGAACCTGTTAGTACATGTAAACATTTCCAGTTACATAGCAGCCAAGGTATCCCAAGATGAGGCCATGAGTACAATTGAAAACTTAAAGGGAAGAAATGAAATGTTTGCGTCGTCAGCTGGACAAAATCTGCATACATTGTATGAACGGATTTTAGACAGACATGAGTTGATAATGTCTTCAGTATCAAACCGTAGGACCTGATCATTGCTGCCGTTCATTGGAAATATTCAACATGCATTATTTGGGTTAATGGATGAAGAACATGCCGAAGAAATATCGTGGAAATTAAAGCAGAACTCTGAAGAAACTTTACAAATGCTAAATGCCGTTCAAAATATTTCATCTGTTCAGGATATAACAATGGATGTCATTAAGAAAGAGAACACCGTCGTTTTCAAGAATATTGTGAAGCTTAGTGATGCTATTAAATTAGTAGAGTCCGAGATCCATGAGACGAAAGATGAGGCAGAACGGATAAGGGCGATTACAAATATGCTGACATCGGTAAAGATACTTGAACAAATACAGGAAGACGTAGTTGAAGTACTCTTAAATCTGAAAGGCAATTTTATTCATCGAATATTGCCTGTGAAGAAATTTAAGCAGCAAATTCAGATTATAAAATCCAATATAAGCCTTATGGTACAACTTCCTTCAGAAAATCCTCTTGAACTGGCAAGGGTTGCACAAGTCTCAACAAGAACAACTACCGTTTAACATACGCCTCCCACTAATTAATAAAGAGATAATGCAGGCGTATGAAATTCATACATATCCTATTTTTCATGATGGTTTATCGATAAAACTTCATATAAAAAATAGATATATTCTAATCAATTCAAATAAGAAGACATATTACAAGCTAAAAGACGACGAATTCGGTCATTGTCAAAAAATTAATAGGATGATGTTATGCCAACAAATTCATCCAATTTTCAACACTAAAGGAGCAACCGGTTGTGAAGTTCAACTTTTTTTAAAGGCAAAAGAAATTCCGAATAGCTGTGAAATTGAAATGAAAAGGTTTAAGAATTATTGGCACCAAATGCACACACCCAACTCGTGGATATTTTCTGTTAAAGAAGACACCCTAGCAGAGGTAATACGTCATGATAAATTTCATCCTATTAGGATGCAAGGCGCGGGCATTTTAAAATTGCAAGCGAATTGCCACCTCGAGTCAGACGAAGTGAATCTCTGGGCCTATGATCTGTATCATTCTGAAGTTAGCTACGTCTTTCCTGTGGTTAATATTTCTAATTCCGTACCATCACTTGCCCATATTAAAATTAATAGTGAAATGGAAATCTACAAAATTCCGGATATTCCGGCACCTGTAACATTATTTGGTTTCAACACACAACTCGGGTTTCATCATCTAACACACTATGGGATAAGTTTTACAACCCTTACAATCATCATTATACTAATAATTGTTGTAATCTGCATATTAAGGAAGTTGTGCAGGATGTCCTCAAATTATCTACCAGCAGCTATTGCTCTACCTAGATTAATATAAGTTTCAATTTGTATTTTATTTATTATTTGTTTGTTAGAAAGATGCGTTTTTTCAAGGCCGGCAGAATGTTCAGTTTTGTAAAACCTGAATGTTTCTTTGTCTGGGTTTTAGTGTCTATTTAAACCGATTGTGTTTGCTTTAAAACACATTTGGGGAATTCACACTGTAGTCATAGAGTCATAAAATAATAGCACGAAAAATATGACTAGTGTGAACAACTCGTCATAACTTGGCATGCTATTTCAAACATCGATCAGCTGATAAGATAACAACACATTTGTAATTAGCTGTTATCAAAGCAGAAGAAAATTAATAGAATTAAAGATAAATCGTCTAAAAACTCCATTTCTATTTAAAATGATTAAATTTGTCTTCTGGTGTACAGGAATATGTAAATGAATTTTTATGTATAAACTAAAACAGCTGCTGCCTGCTATGAGCTGAATACATTTTTTTTGCGGCGTCATACGGAAAAACGTTCAGTCGCTGCCAGTTACGTAAGTTAAACGCGAAAGATTTTTCACTTGTATATATTTACATTTTGCGATTTAGTTCTCTTTTAATTTTTTTTTTATGTTATAAAAATGTGATTCAATGTACAGACATATAGGTATGAATACTTTTTTAGCCGTTTTTTAATCGTGAATTATATATAAGTAAAGGCGGCAAACATATACTATCGCCGTCTCGCCTAGAGATTTTCAGCCGTTCGACTCAGACCTCTAGAGTTATTTTATGACAAAAAAAAAACAAAACAATACCTGAAGGAATGCTATTATTTTATGACTTTTTTGTATGCAGCACAATAACAACTTTTTTAAACTAGTCTAAAATATTATGACTTTATGACAATATGACTAAATAGCACACAGTGTGAATACCCCAATTGTTTATGGTGGTAGCGTAGCCTAAACAAATAGTAGCATAAACACATCGGTTATAGATATGAATCAGACAAAGAAACATCATCGATGTAAACACAATAATTAGTATTTATGTTAAGATAAGATTTTACATGTACAAGAGAATACATCTTGTACGGGTGTATTAGTATATAGTTAGCAAAAAGATTTTTGTATATAAGACAAAACATGATTGAAATAAAGAGAGTTCTAAATTTAAAGTGAAAGTGAGAGTTTGGTTTATTGTGTAGTTGCTGTATTAAACAGATATACTTTTAATTTTTTTAAATAAATAAATTTATAATATATTAAAATAAACTCTGAGTTGTAATTGAGTTTATTACAGTCGGAAATACAAAACCCTAAAAACAAGACTAATATTACTGATTATATGATTAACAAAGAAAGACTGATAATCCAAAATATGTATTATTTTAACTTTTCTTAAACGTTCCTCTTTTTTAATTTATTTATAAGTATACTATTTACATATATTATACATACTAAAGTCAAATGAAATGATTTGTTGATTTTTGTTATATTTCGATAAGTTTTTTATAGCTTTTATGTTAAATAAACTGAAATAAAAAAACAATGTTTTTTATATCTTTATAGTCAAATATACCTATTTTTGTGTATAAAAAAAACTTTCCAGAAATTCGAATCGCCCTAAAATTTCCGAGCGTCTACTGTATATATATATATATATATATATATATATATATATATATATATATATATATATATATATATATACAGTACTTTTCGCTTATAGTCCACAACTATAGTTGCCTAACTTTTGTGGACTTTAAGCGAATTTGGACTATAACCGATTTTCTTTATAAGCCACTTAATGGATTATAAGTGAATCCTGGTTTAACCCACATTTTGGACTATATAAAATTATTTTCTTCCACTTTTTAAAACAAAAGAAAAGTTTATTTAAAACAACCAAATATTGATTTAAATTAAATCAATAGTTAAAACAAAAACATTTATTATTATACCCTCCAATTCTATATTAAATTGAATTAAGATTCATAGGCTAATTGTTCGATATATGTTTTTAAATCTCAGAAAGACATGATAAATATTCCAAGGCACAAAGGAAAGTCAACATCAGTTTTATTCAACTTACTCATTTCGTTTGTAACGCAGCGAAATATCCATCTGAGAACCCATAAGAAATATATACATTTTGATTAGTGATGAAATCTAAGACGATCTGAGCATGTCCGTACGTCCGTCCGTTCGTCTGTGGAAATCACGATTCAGTTCAAACGAAAACGGCTAGACTCTTGAAATTTTGTATAAATATATCCTAAATGATAGCACAGATTGAGTGCGGAAATGGGCTAAATAGACCAAGAAGGACTAAACCAACCTCTAAAAAACAACATAATATTTAAAGTTTTTTTTTCGTAATTTTGTTAAGCAAGTGATATATTTTTATGTCAAAGAAGGTCCAACGCGTTAAACTTGGAGCCATAAAATATACAATTAAAAAAAGAGAGTGGACTATACGCGAGTTTTTTCCATACAATATTAGTTACGCATGCCAACAAAACGTGGACTTTAAGCGAAAATGGACTACAAGCGAAGTGGACTTTAGAACAAATAATTTGTATGAAATTCAAAAAAAGCTGCAAATGAATACGACAGTTTTGGCTTATATCCGGTTTTGGCCTTTAAGCGGAATGGACTATAAGCGAAAAGTACTGTATATATATATATATATATATATACATATATATATACATATATACATATGTATATATATATATATACATATGTATATATATATATATATATATCTATATATATATATATATATATATATATATTGATTTATTTTTATTGACCTTATCAGTTTATTGTAATATTTATCAAGCTTGTGGTCGTTTTTTATAATATATTATTTCTTATAATTTTTATTCGATATTTCGTTAACAGCTTGTTAACATCTTCAGGAAATAAAAATTATTAAAATTTTTATAGAAAAATAAAAAAAAATATAAGAATAAGCTAAAAACAAATGTTGCAGTTGCTCCTCTTATATATGGGTTACCAAAAATTCATAAAGACAATTTTCCATTAAGACCTATATGTTCTTTTATAAATTCACCCTCATATGAATTATGCAGATATATTACAAATATTTTAAAAAATAATACTAAGGATTCTAAATATAATATTAAAAATTCAATAGAATTTGTGAATAAAATTAGGAATCAACATATATCTGATAATGAAAGCTTAATTTCTTTTGATGTAGTTTCCCTATTCCCAAGTGTACCTATTGATTTTGCAATTAATACAATTGAAAACAAATGGGAAATGATAAGAAGGTATACACGGATTGAAAAATTTTTATTTTTACGTATTTTAAAGTTTTGTATAGAAGATAATAGTTATTTTCAATATAATAGCAAAATATATATGCAACAAAGGGGTCTTCCTGTGGGATCACCGGTATCTCCAATAATAGCAGATATAGTAATGGAAGAATTATTAGACATATCAATTCAAAAACTTAATATAAAACCTAAAATAGTGACAAAATATGTAGATGATTTATTTTGCATCCTTCATACATCTGAGTTAGATAATATGTTATCAACATTGAATCAATTTAATTCCACCATTAAATTTACAGTTGAAAAGGAAAATGACTTAAAACTTTCTTATTTAGATACTCTAGTTATTAGGAAAGGTAATAAATTGATAATAGATTGGTTCCAGAAACCTACAGCTTCGGGAAGGATGATTAACTACTATTCAAAACATAGTAGACATATTATTATAAACACAGCTAGGAATTTTATAGAAAGGGTTCTAAATATAAGTGATAAACAATTTCACAATAGCAATAAGAAGAAGGTTATAAATATATTAGAAAATAACAATTTTCCAAATCACATAATTAATAAATTAATATCACAATATAGAAATAGAAGAACAGAAAATACTAATAATAATAATACAGAACAAAAATTATTTAAATCTTTAACATACATACCAGGAATTTCAGAAAGGTTAACAAAATCTAGAATTTATGATACAGATAAATATAGAATAGCTCATAGAACGTGTAATACATTAAACAGACTATTTAGTAAAACTAAAGATAAAATTGAAAAATGGGACGTTTCAAATTTAGTATATAAAATACCATGCAAGGGCAATGATATAGAGAATTGTAATAAAGTATATGTAGGTACGACCAAAAATAAATTAAAGACTAGGATAGCAGGTCATAAATCAGATCAAAAATATAGGAATATAAATTCACAAAAAAGAGCTTTATCTTCCCATTGTTCTAAATCATATCATTTTCCAGATTTTGAAAATGTTTCAATATTAAACACAGAAAATAACTATAAACGTAGATTAATGTTAGAAATAATAAACACACCATCATCACACAGAATAAATTTTAAAACAGATACAGAAAAATTAGCACAGAGTTATAGACATTTAGTTAGCAAAAATTGCAGATTTACATAATTTAATTGTGTATATTAACTATATATTATTTGCTAGGGATAATTTATTTTATTATATTATTGGTGTTATTATTATTATTATTATTATTATTATTATTATTATAATTTTATGTACATATATATATATATATATATATATATATATATATATATATGTATATTTATGTATATGCATGTGTATGTATATCTATATATGTCTATATATATATATATATATATATATATATATATATATATATATATATATATACATATATATGTATATATATGTGTATATATATGTATATATATACATATATATATATATATATATATATATGTGTGTGTGTGTTTGTGTATATATATGGGTGTATGTATGGATATGTATATATATATATATATATATATATATATATATATATATATATGCATATATATGTGTGTATGTGTGTGTTCGTATGTACCCAGTCAGCATTTTATGAAATTAATGATCATATTCGAGTCTTTTTCGAGTCCTCCGCACGATTAAAATAATCATTTATGCACTCGTTTTCGAGTCGAAAATGACTGTTCAGTCGGGAGAAAATGGTACCCTAGCCGCGACTCTTCTAAGGGAGTATTTTGTGATTCGCGCTTCTGATCAATTTCGACTCATTTTCGAGACAGTTTGTGGTAGTTCTTACAAGCAGTTGCGAGTCTTCTTCGAGTCATTTTTCAGTCATATTACTGGTCATTTACGAGTCTTTCGAATGATATTAAAAGCGAATTTTTAATTGAATTTTTGCTGTATCAATACAACCATTTATTATTGTTTTGATTTTAGTTTAATTTATAAATAACATAACAAAAAAAAATTTAAAAATTATAAACATCAATTTGTAAGCTTTTAACTGTAATAGCAATTTGGCATCACGTGCAGTGATGTCCTGAATCTCCACAACATCCGGCCGCGACACAAGTTGTTTTAATTCAGCCACACTGAACCGCATTAGCCACACTGAGTTTTCTTTTCGACAACTTCTTTTGACAACTTATCATCTTTATTCTCTTCATCCAACTCGTCGTCTTCACCATCTTCCTGCAACTTATTTGCTAAACTTTTCTGGTGCAATTGCATTTTTGTCTTTTTCCGGAGCTGTCTATACATGGCAGCCAAATCGGCAATGGTTATCTTTTCCGGCACATATCTGTAAAGAACCAGACAATTATATTTTTTGAACTATAACGATATGAAGTCCTTACTTACTCAATGATTACGTCGTTTGTAGCACCTGGCGATTTTTCTCGCGTTGTTTCATCACCTAAAGATTCATTTTTCTTTTCTTTTGTTTTTTCCTTAATCTTTGTGGGTATTCATCCTGAATATCTTCATTTTCACGTTCATTCTCTTGGTTCCGTTTAAGTTTTTTATTTAACTTCTTTATAGAAGTGTTTATTTTTCGCTCCTAAAATATATAATTTTACACTTAACTATAAACTCGAAACTGTCGTGTGCACCCTATGAGTGGTAATGCAGTGTCGATCAGCTGTGTAGATGTGTTGAATAGACAAATGGTTTGTTGATGTTTTTGTCCTTTTTGTTTACGAATATGGGAAGGCGGGATTTTTGTTTGTTTATATGTATGGAAATTTATGTAAATAAGGAGGAAGGGGTATAAAAGGGATTTTAGATAGATGGAAGAGGCCCATTTTGAATTGAAGATTTTGGAAGTTAAGTTGTGAAGTTGGAGTCGTTTTGGTTATGGTCAAAGAAAAAAAAATAAACAAGAAATAATAATAATTATAGAGACAAAAATAATTAAGAGACAAGAAAATATATAGTAATTATAATTAACGAAAAGCAAAAAAAAAAAGGGGTGAACAAGTTAAGTTACAAAACTAAACAAAAGGAAATAGTTGAAGCGAGAGAAAAAAAATTTACAAGAGAAAAACATCCGAAAGTAACTTAAACCTTTTAAACCAGTTTAAACAAACGAGAAACAACAAGATAAGCGTCAGGAGTGAACAAAAAGAAAACAACCCCGAAAGTAAAACCCTAAAGTGGAAAGTGAATGAGCGAGCCCTTTACAAAAAGCCAAAGGAACGTCTGAAAGGACGACAAGTATTCGAACCCGTAGCCGTGGGCACCAGCAAACCGAGCAGAGTGGGGAGTAGGAAGACAGCCAAGAATTCGTGCAGCAGTCAAAACAGGTATCGTGCCAATTTAGTGTATAACCCGTACAGGACAGAAACTGGAACGGAAGTTAGTGTATATATGTATATAGTTTTTTGGTAGAGAGTTTTTGTGGAGGGAATAGTTTTTACGGGACTTACCTTTTGCCGCGTATTTAGGCAAAAAAAGCGCGTAGGTTTAGGGGAGCTCCTCGGAACACTCGCGATCGTGTTAACGTTCCGAAATTCCTAAAACAAGTTTTCGTCATCAAATATATATATATATATATATATATATAGTTTTTATTTGTACCTGTGACGACCGGACGTTTAAAATAGGACACGCCACTTACGGACGGCCGTATCCTGAATACCTGCAGTTTTTTTTTACCCTTTTGGTGGCTCCCTTTTGGAACCAGATTCAGTTTTCGTAATTTTGTTTTATTACAAGGATTTTTGATAAATTTAAATCTAAAGAAAATTAGTTTTTAGCAATTTCTTTTGGTTTTTGTTTAATTTCACTTTAATAATTTGGATTAAAATTTTGCATATTTTGCATTCGTTTGGGATTAATTTAATTTTAATAATTTTGGTTTAATTTAAATAATTTTGATTAAATTTCCATTTTATAATTTCATATTTGTTTTTTTATTTCTGCTTGAATGCCTTTTTTTAATATATAATAAATATGTATTTTGTTTTAATTTGAAAATTTCTTAGTAGTTTCTAAAATGGAATTTTAATCTAATTTTATGCGGTAAGTAAGGGACAGGAAAGATACCAAGGAATCGTCGTTGGGACATCCAATACGGACCAATGAGATGTCACGGAGGAGCCGCAAGGTTCCTAAGGGGAGGGTGAATTCCTGGCAGACCAGCCGCCAGAGGGTTTCATGTTGGTATGTATGTGTAAGTGTACTGAAAGGGAGTAAACGTGTGTATGCTTCGGGCTCTCATTCAAAAAAAAAAAGGAACTATTATTTCGTGCACACAACAGCTTGCACCACAATGCTGGTTTTTTTTTATGTATGTATATATATACGTGTTGTGGTTTACTAGACTGGCTGGCAAGATCCCACCCAAGACGGCGAGCTTCAGCCGGAGCAACCGCCAGAAAACCAGCACAGCCGGCAGTCTGGTAACGCAGTTGTGTCTGTTGGCAATTTTTGCGGCGAAGGTGCAGACACAAAACAGATGGCACACACACACATGATACACAATACACATTAAATTGTTATATTAAATATTATATATATAAATGGCGCCCAACGTGGGGCCCGAAGCAGACGGTACATAAGAAGTTGGTTCCTCCACAACAGTGATTAACTGGTGGTCCATCAGGAGCGTATGACCTGCTAGGTTATTTAAGAGTCCCTAGACAGTAGCGACGTTTTCTGGGGAAAACCAGTTGATTTCTGTTCAACACATTTTTGCTTTTAAGTGATTCATAGAAACGTCTATGACATACATTACAATCACCTATGTAAGTCCCGATTCGCAAGACAAAGTATCTTGGAACGCGTTGCGACATAGGCTGACTGTAATGTTGTCATGGAGTTTTGATGAATCAGCAGTCTACCCTCTTCTTCACAACTTGAGACTTAGAATAATTTAGTAATCTATAATAGAATTTTAATTGTGCAAGTTGTTGAGAAAAGGGTTGATCTAAAAGAAAAATGGTGTTATGAGGGGAACGAGAACTTTTAAGTAAGATTAGACGTAGTCTTACTTGGTCAGAGGTCCACAATTGTTGATAGCTAGTCCTGGCAGTACTATCTCGATTTGGTTTTACTCCAGTCGCAGCACAACAATTAGTGGATGATTAGTTCACGTTCTTATCAGTTTACTCCTGAAACAAAACAGCAAACATAATATATTAATGAAAGTACACACACATACAGATCAATATGAAACCTAACAAATGTAACAAATACCTTGGTTATCTTTCTTGTATCCTGAAAATACCGCATAACAGAAATTTATTTATTGAATTTGAGCAGGGATTTTCCGCCTAAGCATATATCTGCTTGGTTTTACGATCAGCAAATTTTGTTGGTGTCTATTTTAATAGTTACCTCTGGGTTTTGCTTCATGTGACACAATAATAGTAGTTTTTATTTTTTTTATATATATAATATTATTTCAGTTTTTTTTCATATTATAGAATTTTGTCTTAGGCTAAAGTTTTCGGTTAACAAGTCTGGAGTTATACTTGTTATATTGAATTAACCGAGAAACATTTAATCGTCTCGGGTATCAGTTTTATAATTCGCATATAGTATTATTTTTTTTAGATTTTTATATACATATATTTTATTTTATAGATATACTTAAGTAAACATCGTTATAACTTTTTTGGTTTGATAATTAAGTAGAGATTTTAGTGGATAAACTGTCTGTTTTGTTGTGTGCAAGATAGAGCTTTGCGTTTTGGTAAAACTTGAATCTCAAAAGAAATTTTTTTTATGCCACTTTCTAATTTTGTCTACATATCTAGTTTTTTTATCATACTTATATTTCTTTTCTTTCTATTTAATAAGCACATACTTGAATTTTACTTATAGATAATAGCAAAATAACTAAGACATTCTGAATTGAATTGATGGTCTATTTTGGACAGAATTAGTTATTTTGATATTTAACTTTATACGATATATATATACATAATTTTTTTTATTATTTTAGTGGCTAATTTCAATTATTTTAGTACCAATTATTCCAATTTTGAGCTTTTGGTTTGTTAGGAGAGGTAAAGGTTCGTAGGAAAATTTTATAGATTCGATGGTGTGGACACGTAGCGCTAGTAGGATGATGACCGACGCAAATAATATGCCTACAACAAGCGCTGGTACTACCTGTAGCCCGGTTGTAACCACCACAACTTCGATGTCTACGATGGCAAATCAGTCAGCGCACGTATTCACCACTACAACGTTCGCTACGATGAGTAACCCCATAACTACGGCTACTACTGCTCACGAACGCCATGTCAGTCCGGAAATGATTCAGCACGTAAGAGATTCTTCATCTCTTAACAGCACTACGGCAGGAAACCGAGATCACGAAGAAGTCGTCTTTAGCCCGATAGCTAAAATGTCAACAGACCCCAGCGGACTGCAACAAATGGTAGAGGCAGCTGTGGGCTTAAGTCAAGCGAAGTGGTCACGTGAAATCGACCTCAAAATACAGAAAGCCATAGAGGAAGTGCGACAGGCCGTAGTAGCAGCAGCAGCAGATCGACCAGGGACATCCCGAGCTATGGGAGTTACCGAGAATGCAAATTTGCCTTTTATCCAGAATCAGGCTCAAACAACAGTACCCCAGCCACCAGTTGGTTTCCGGCCTTCTGCTGTGACTGGGTATGAACGCACGTATCAGCAACAGCAAACTAATGAATATGTACCGCAGCAGAGACAGACTGTGTTTATGCAACCGTCAGCACAAATGCCACCATTAGTACCAGCACCACATAACCTAAATATGGAGTCAGAACCAATGCAGGTAACTCATCGTCAGCCAAATGAACGGCAATATACTTTGCAACGACCAAATATAAATACAGATGGTATACGCCAGCAACAACCGACTGTATATCAGGCGTACAATTTGCCACCGTCGAACGAAAACGCACAAAGACAATTAACATCACAGCCACAAATAGGATCGGGCATGAACCATTTGCCTAATAATATAGTACAACCAAATCTAGCACCACCGTATCGTCCAGTCTCAGATAACCCGTCAACTGGGTACCCGTCAAACGTTTGGTCTGCCAATCACCAGCAACAAAATTATATACCGAAAAACCACCCGCAACAAATTTATCAGCCGCCAAGCAATCAGCCTCAAAGTTATAATTTGGCTATGTCCATGCCAAGGCAATATGAGGCACCAGATAAATTTAAACTGGACAAATGGGGATTGAAATTCGATGGCACGTCTAAATCGATGAATGTCCAGGAGTTCATTTTTCGGGTAAGCGCTCTGAGAGCGGATTATAACTGTCCGGATGGCGAGATTTTGCGCAGTTTTCATTTGCTGCTAGAAGGACCAGCATTGGAGTGGTATTGGGACTACCGCAAAATAGCCCGAATTGATACCTGGCCAGACCTAGAAAAAGCACTGTTGGCACAGTACCGCCATTATGAGAAGGAATACCAGGTGCAGATGACAATTCTAAGTCGCAGGCAGCTACCTCAGGAGCCTTTTGATGACTTCTATAATGCGGTGATTAAGCTCAGAAATCAACAGCAAACGCCTTATGATGAAGAGCAACTGGTGGAGATAATGAGAGGCAATCTTAAACCAGCCTTGGCCCAAATGATGTTTTCTGTTCATCTCCGCACCTTATCAGAGTTCTGTCGGGAAGTGAGAAGGGCTGAGAATTTGCTGATGACACAGCGACAGCTTTACCCCCAGCGATCTAATTTCACTCACAGAGTGAATGAGGTAAACTGGGAGGAAGATGTTGGTGTGTCGGCAGAGTTGGAGGTGGATGCGCTACGTACTACAGGGCAGTATAAGTGCTGGAATTGTAAGGCAATAGGTCATGCGTTCATGGACTGTCCTGAGCCAGTGACTCGAATTTTCTGCTTTAGGTGTGGGCTAGACAACGTAGTTGCTCCGAAGTGTCCCAGGTGCGCGGAAAACAGGGCCCGGAACACGTCTCGAGCTGGGCAGGCGCGTTCGACACCGGTCTAGACCCAGTTGATAGGCCACAACCGCAACATAGTTTAGGTTTAGTTAAGATTTTAGAAAATAAAGATAGAGTTAGTGTAGTTAGGGAACCACAGCTTAGGGAACTTAAGCCTCTGCATATAAGGATGCGGGAATATAATGAGGCTAAGATTAGATTAGGGTTAGTATCGAATAAGATTAAAAAGGCGCGTGAGAGATATAAGAGGCGAAAGCAATTGAGGCACGAGATTTCGTCCGCATCTCTATATGAGGGTAAAGATGCGCGCTTGTATACAAGAATTAATTTAAATGGGCATGAAATTGAGGGGCTACTAGACAGTGGCGCTACAGTGACATGTCTGGGCCGCGACTGTATGGATTTTGTAGAAAAGGCTGGACTTAAAATCCACGACTTTTCTACAATAATCAAAACAGCGGACGGTACTCGGCATGCCATTGTGGGCCGAGTTAGAGCCAGTGTTAAGTTTGGTCAATCAACGCAGGTCATAAGTTTTTATTTAGTGCCTACCTTGAGTCGCGAGTTGTTCTTGGGGGTCGATTTTATGAAGGCTTTTAAACTATTGGGTGTTTTTTATTGAGGTATAGAAATTTAAGTTGGCATCACTTTTTTAACTGGCGGCCATTTTGTCAGCTGTCAAGTGATTAATATTTAGTTTGGTTTGCCATTTCATCATGAACAGGTTGACAAAAGAACAACGCTTGCAAATCGTGCAAATTTATTTCGAAAGTAATGGTTCAATTCGCGAAGTTTACTGCAAGCTCCGTCCATTTTATGGTCGACATAATCGTCCATCAGAGCAATTAATTCGGTTAACCATGGATCGTTTTCGCACTACGTTTACTCTATGTGATAATACGCATCCGCAGAGACGTCGAACAGTGCGCACCGAAGAAACAATTGCCGGTGTAGAGCAAAGTGTTAAAGAGGACCCGAATGAATCGAAATAATGCTGGAGAGTCAGTTACCGTTAATGGAGACCGGTATAGAGCCATGATAACCGACTATTTTGTTCCCGAGTTGGATGGCATGAATGTGGATGAGTTGTGGTTCCAACAAGACGGCGCTACATGCCACACAGCGCACGTCACAATCGATTTATTGAAGCAAACATTCGATGAGCGCATAATTTCGCGGAATGGAACTGTCAATTGGCCACCAAGATCGTGTGATTTGACACCATTGGATTATTTTCTTTGGGGATATGTGAAGTCGCTCGTCTACGCCAACAAACCAGAAACGTTAGGGGACTTGGAAGTCAACATTCGTGGCGCTATTGCCAACATACGGCCCCATATGCTCGAAAAAGTGGTTGAAAATTGGACTTGTAGAATTGGCTTTATTCGAGCCAGCCGCGGCGGCCACATGCCCGAAATCACATTTAAACATTAATGGCATAAAATTGTCCTTCCAATAAAGCCAAATTGATGGACAATAAAACGATTTTCTTGTGTTTTATTTCAATTCGAAGCTCTATACCTTTAAAAAAAACCTCCTGTATTTGCCAATATAGATAGCCTTACGACAAATGGCATAAATCTTAGCGAAGAAACCGATGGTACAATAGATATCTTGTCTCATACATTGACGCCTGAACAGCGTCAGAACTTAGATTTTGTTATATCGAGATTCCCCTGCTATACAAAGAAAGGTTTAGGTAAAACACATTTAGAAACGCATTCTATAGATACGGGAGATGCTACCCCAGTAAAAGATAGACATTATCCTGTCTCTCCGGCGGTACAAGCACTTATGTTTGCAGAGCTAGATAGGATGCTTGATCTCGGTGTCATTGAGCTTAGCGAGAGTCCTTGGAATCATCCGGTGACTTTAGTCCGTAAGGGTGAAAAGAACCGTTTGTGTCTGGACGCTCGAAAGCTCAATGCATTGACGGTCAAGGATGCCTATCCTTTGCCACACATTGAGGGCTTGTTAAGTCGTCTAGGGGACACGATATACATATCTAGTGTCGATTTAAAAGACGCTTTCTGGCAGATACCACTAGAGCCGTCTAGTAGAGAAAAAACGGCATTCACGGTGCCTGGGCGACCACTGTACCAATTTACTGTCATGCCTTTTGGGTTGTGTAATGCAGCCCAAAGGTTATGTCGGTTAATGGATAAAGTGATCCCCGCAGCACTACGTGATAGAGTTTTTGTCTACTTAGATGACCTTTTGATAGTATCTCCAGATTTCGAGACACACCTGGAGTTGCTGATCGAAGTATCTAATAGTTTGGTAAAAGCAGGGCTGACAATCAATGTAGCGAAATCTAAATTCTGTTTCAAGGAGTTAAGATATCTAGGGTACATTATCGGAGGTGGCAAAATTAAGCCTGATCCTGCCAAAGTGGAAACGATTACTCGTTTTGCTTATCCTAAAACGGCCAAGCATGTGCGGAGTTTCATGGGAGCAGCAGGATGGTATAGAAAATTTATACCTGACTATGCTACTATTGCGGCTCCAATCTTTGACACGCTGAAAAAGGGTAAGCCATTCAAGTTTTCCGATGAAGCTAAGGTAGCGTTTGATCGCCTCAAGAACGCTCTAATTTCAAGTCCGCTGCTTAGTCACCCGGATTTCAGCCGACATTTTTATGTCCAGTGTGACGCGTCCGATGTAGGCATTGGCGCAGTGCTCTTTCAGAAAGACGAATCTGATAATGAGCATCCAATTGCATATTTTTCCCATAAATTAACATCGGCGCAGAGGAATTATTCAGTTACTGAACGTGAATGTCTGGCTGTGGTCTTGGCGATTAAGAAGTTTAGGCCCTACATAGAACTTATGCCCTTCTCTGTGATAACTGATCACAGCAGTCTAAAGTGGCTTATGTCACATAAAGACCTAAGTGGGCGGTTAGCCCGGTGGAGTCTACATTTACAGTCGTTTAATTTCACCATTGAACATAGGCAGGGAAAACAGAATGTGGTACCCGATACCCTATCACGCTACGAAATGGATGAAGTTTCAGCAAATGTAGAAGGTCTGATCGATCTCGATTCAATTGCTTTCAAGTCGAGTGATTATTCTGAACTTGTCTCCACAATTGAAGCAAATTCAGAGCAATTGCCAGATTTGAAAGTAATTGAAGGCATCGCCTATAAACGAGTTCGACCCTATGATGGAGTGGACTTAAATGAGGATTTCTCATGGAAGCTATGGGTTCCTCAAGAATTGACCAAAAACATCATAGAAAAGGCACATAACTCACCGCAGGCATCTCATGGAGGCGTTGGTAAGACTCTTCGACGCATAAAAGAGTACTTTTATTGGCCAAACCAGAACGCTCAAGTACGTGATTTCGTTTTGAATTGCCAGATCTGCAAGGAGGCCAAACCGACGAATCGGATTCTAAGGCCACCGATGAGTGCTGAAATAATTTCAGAACGCCCTTTTCAACGCATATTTGTAGATTTTTTGGGTCCTTACCCTCGATCGAAAAATGGTAACTGCTACATTTTTATAGTGTTAGACCATTTGACGAAATTCGTTCTGCTTAAAGCATTGCCGAAGGCCAATAGCAAGAACATCATTAAGTTTTTGATTGCCGAGGTGTTCCATAAGTTCGGTACACCTGAAACTATAGTATCGGACAATGGCAAACAATTCATAAGTAAAGAATTTGCAGATGTCGTGAAAAATTTTGGCATCAAACATGTTCGTACGGCTATTCACGCACCGCAGGCAAATGCGTCGGAACGGGTCAATCAATCGATCTTGGCTGCCATACGCGCGTACCTACAAGACGATCAGTCTGAATGGGATAGACATTTGTCTGAAGTGGAGTTTTCCCTCAGATTGTCTGTGCAGTCCTCAATTGGAGTTACACCATATTTTGCCTTATTTGGCATGAATATGATAGGACATGGTAGTATTTATAAATTAGCCAGAAAATTAAAGAGCCTGAATGATCCTGAGTTGAATGTACTCACGAAGACAGAGTCAATGTCCCTCACCAGGAAAAAGATGCGAGAGAACCTACACCGAGCCTATTTAAGGAATGAAAAAACTTATAATACACGTTGTCGAGAGGTCAAATTTATTCCTGGGCAAGAAGTTTATCGCCGAAATTTCCAACAGAGTGATTTCAAAAATAATTTTAACGCGAAGCTCGCAAGAAAATTTTTGAAATGTCGCATAGTCAAACCAGGAGGAGCTTGTATGAGGTAGAAAACCTTCAAGGAAAGTCGTTGGGGGTATTTCATGCCAAGGACTTGAAGCCATAGGCTTTAATGTTCTTGGTAGGCTTAGTCCCAACGATTCCCATAAGCTGTATGCCACACGCTTTCGCGCAACGCACGCAAATAATTTTTTTCCCGAAAATCGTTTTAAAATTTTTTTTTGCCTAACACCGATACTAAATAATAGTCTTGCACGTTTTTTTTATTAGTATAAATATAGGTAGAATGTTATTTTTATAAAATTAGGAGGCCTACAATTAGGGGTCAAATAGGGTAATTGCAGGACCAGATTGGATGAAAGTTTTTCATTTCATTCTTATTTTAGTGTTCGTTCCAGTGACACTTACCTCGTCCGAGTTGGTTCAGTCCTGCCACAGAATTAGAGATTATATTTGCCATTAACTTTGAGCTTACGTTTCTAAGCCAATTACATTTGTAATTATTATTACTATATTGGTGGAACCTTATCGTGATCCTGGGGAACTATGCCATTAAGGACAAAAGGTTCTTAGGCACCTAGAGTAATAATATGCATCTGAGTCCGGTCTTACAGCGAGCTAAGGCAAAATTATAATTAATCTAGTATAGACCATTTCACAAATGGTCAGTTTTGTTCTGCGGCTGAACCTGTTCCAATCGAAAGTGGTGGCTGTCAGGGGAACGAATCACTAATGGCGTTTTCTTTTCTGTAACAAAATGTGACATTGTTTCACTTGTATTTTACCTTTTGTACGACACTAATTAATATTCCGAAGGGATGGCAGTTTATTTTCTAATAAATTTGATATTTTGGAATTATAGGTATAATAGTGCCATTTTTCCCATAAAAAAGATTCAAACAATGTCACACTCGTTTGCAGAAAGGAAAACCACATAAATGAATGAAGAACTATATATATGTATATATATATATATGTGTATGTGTGTATATATATGTATATATATGTATATATGTATATATATATATGTATATATATGTATATATGTGTGTATGCGTATATATATATATATATATATATATATATATATATATATATACGTATGTGTATATACTCGTATGTATGGTGGGCCTAGGTATAGAGTATGTATGGGAACTTAAGGGGGGAATCAATGTGCGAATGGTTTTAACTATAGTTATGATTAGTAATTAGGTGATTGATTAAAATAGGGTTAGTTTTATTTTATAATTTAGAGTTAGCACTTACAGGGTTAAATTATAGTTGAGATTGTTGCTGTTGTGTAGGGTAGTTTTTAAATGTGTGAATGCGTGGATGAGTGGTAGAACGAATGAATGTAGTTGATGGTGAATCGATATAGAAAGGCTGGAAGAGAGAATGGGACTTTAGTATTTATACGGCATAGGGTAGATTATATATTAAGTTAGGTTTTGACTCACTCAGCAGACATCCCTTACGGGGGGTGGAGCTGAAGTAGAGTATATCCCTGGGCGGGACAAAATTTGGAGCGAGCTGTGAATGGGAGCTGGTGATGATGCGCTTCCGTATGGGAGTTGGTTTGTTTTTCCGCTTTATTCATCTGTTTGGGTTTTTTTCTTTTGTTTTAACTTCCTTTTTCTTTCCAAATTATTTACCTTCTGTGGTAGGTTTGTAGGGGGTACTTCTCAGCCGGGATTTATGGCACCAGCCATATAAATCTCGGTTAGTCTTAGTCCCTACATTCCGAGGCGTAGGCAAACAAATGGACAGCGATAGACTGTAAAAACATACACTTTGACCAATTTTGTGTCGTAGATACCGACGGCTCATTGCCGCCGTTGGCCAATCGGCACGGGATTGATGGCACAAAATTGGTACAAAAGGTTTTCCATTTTGAACTTTTTATTAACACACGTAATCTATGGACTTACCTGACATCCACCGGTGATGATGAAGGCCTTTCATCGTGATGCTTGGCTGTCCAGGAGTCCTAGCAGTGATGTGGGGATGAGCACGCCAATATGCATATCGGCGTATGCATTGGATTGCTGTTCAATAGTACATCCACCTACAGGGGAAGTCATTGTTTATGAATTTTTCGATTTTGTAAAATAAAGTACTTACCCTGGCCACAAATTTGTCTGAGTTTTCTTTTGTTAACACTTATTTATATATATTACTTAATTTAACACAAATATGGCATTACCTCTTGTTCACTTTTATTTTTGCGGAAGTTAAGCATGAGTGCCAATAGTGAGAATTGAATTCGCCGTACAATTCATTCATGATTGGCCATTCATCAAAGTATAGGGATGCCAGATCAACAAAACTAAAACTTAAGTAATGCTACTCCAGCGTTTTCGGTTTTAGCGAGGTGAGCATTCCCCAAAATCCCAGACACCGGGAAGCTATTAGCCCTCCCAACCTGGACCAGACGTGGGATTCCAGGAGTGGTTGGGTTTGTCGTGTGCACCCTATGAGTGGTAATGCAGTGTCGATCAGCTGTGTAGATGTGTTGAATAGACAAATGGTTTGTTGATGTTTTTGTCCTTTTTGTTTACGAATATGGGAAGGCGGGATTTTTGTTTGTTTATATGTATGGAAATTTATGTAAATAAGGAGGAAGGGGTATAAAAGGGATTTTAGATAGATGGAAGAGGCCCATTTTGAATTGAAGATTTTGGAAGTTAAGTTGTGAAGTTGGAGTCGTTTTGGTTATGGTCAAAGAAAAAAAAATAAACAAGAAATAATAATAATTATAGAGACAAAAATAATTAAGAGACAAGAAAATATATAGTAATTATAATTAACGAAAAGCAAAAAAAAAAAAGGGGTGAACAAGTTAAGTTACAAAACTAAACAAAAGGAAATAGTTGAAGCGAGAGAAAAAAAATTTACAAGAGAAAAACATCCGAAAGTAACTTAAACCTTTTAAACCAGTTTAAACAAACGAGAAACAACAAGATAAGCGTCAGGAGTGAACAAAAAGAAAACAACCCCGAAAGTAAAACCCTAAAGTGGAAAGTGAATGAGCGAGCCCTTTACAAAAAGCCAAAGGAACGTCTGAAAGGACGACAAGTATTCGAACCCGTAGCCGTGGGCACCAGCAAACCGAGCAGAGTGGGGAGTAGGAAGACAGCCAAGAATTCGTGCAGCAGTCAAAACAGGTATCGTGCCAATTTAGTGTATAACCCGTACAGGACAGAAACTGGAACGGAAGTTAGTGTATATATGTATATAGTTTTTTGGTAGAGAGTTTTTGTGGAGGGAATAGTTTTTACGGGACTTACCTTTTGCCGCGTATTTAGGCAAAAAAAGCGCGTAGGTTTAGGGGAGCTCCTCGGAACACTCGCGATCGTGTTAACGTTCCGAAATTCCTAAAACAAGTTTTCGTCATCAAATATATATATATATATATATATATATAGTTTTTATTTGTACCTGTGACGACCGGACGTTTAAAATAGGACACGCCACTTACGGACGGCCGTATCCTGAATACCTGCAGTTTTTTTTTACCCTTTTGGTGGCTCCCTTTTGGAACCAGATTCAGTTTTCGTAATTTTGTTTTATTACAAGGATTTTTGATAAATTTAAATCTAAAGAAAATTAGTTTTTAGCAATTTCTTTTGGTTTTTGTTTAATTTCACTTTAATAATTTGGATTAAAATTTTGCATATTTTGCATTCGTTTGGGATTAATTTAATTTTAATAATTTTGGTTTAATTTAAATAATTTTGATTAAATTTCCATTTTATAATTTCATATTTGTTTTTTTATTTCTGCTTGAATGCCTTTTTTTAATATATAATAAATATGTATTTTGTTTTAATTTGAAAATTTCTTAGTAGTTTCTAAAATGGAATTTTAATCTAATTTTATGCGGTAAGTAAGGGACAGGAAAGATACCAAGGAATCGTCGTTGGGACATCCAATACGGACCAATGAGATGTCACGGAGGAGCCGCAAGGTTCCTAAGGGGAGGGTGAATTCCTGGCAGACCAGCCGCCAGAGGGTTTCATGTTGGTATGTATGTGTAAGTGTACTGAAAGGGAGTAAACGTGTGTATGCTTCGGGCTCTCATTCAAAAAAAAAAGGAACTATTATTTCGTGCACACAACAGCTTGCACCACAATGCTGGTTTTTTTTTATGTATGTATATATATACGTGTTGTGGTTTACTAGACTGGCTGGCAAGATCCCACCCAAGACGGCGAGCTTCAGCCGGAGCAACCGCCAGAAAACCAGCACAGCCGGCAGTCTGGTAACGCAGTTGTGTCTGTTGGCAATTTTTGCGGCGAAGGTGCAGACACAAAACAGATGGCACACACACACATGATACACAATACACATTAAATTGTTATATTAAATATTATAAAACTCTTGTTTACCAAATTCAAAAGTTCAAAATACATAAATTGCATAAAAATATTGTTTTATATTATTGCATTTATGCTTTAAATCTTTAGTGATTAATCTACATACAATATAAACAAACAAGAAACCCGAACAACAAAAACACCAATTATCCTACAGTCAAGTTTTTATTTTAAAACATCAACAATATAATA
Organism: Linnaemya tessellans; assembly: GCA_951800035.1. NCBI lineage: Eukaryota > Metazoa > Arthropoda > Insecta > Diptera > Tachinidae > Linnaemya > Linnaemya tessellans. The sequence goes on from OX637532.1 coordinate 70,012,054, forward strand.
ACAATTTACATTCCATCATTTCTAACAAAAACTGCAAAGATAAACCGCTAATTCGTTTTCAACAATAATAATAAATATACTCTTGCTCACATTTCACTAATATAAAAACAGTGTTACCGCAGTAAACTTTTCATTTAATCCCTAATTTAAATTAAAAATGTCTTGCTTAAATAAAAACTGCAAACTTGAACTTAATTATGAAAGTATGATTTGTTGTTGGTTATGCCATGGGCTATGCCACTATAAATGCTGTGGCATGTCGGCGAATGTTGCGGAATCCATTAAGAGGTATGATGGGCTGCATTGGTGTTGTAATGGCTGTAAAAAAATTGGAGCTAGTTTTTATCGATTTTTCCAAAGTACTAAAACCCAGTTTTTGGAAATACAAGATGAATGTGCAAAGCTCTCAAACCGTATTTCCGCGTATGGATCTCTATTTGATGATTTTAAATCATCTTTAGGAAATTTAAAATCGCCTCAGACATTTCCAAAGCGACGCAAGTCAACAAGGAACCTTAACAAGGATAAACCAAATGAAAATTTGTTGGTATATCCTCCGGAGTTGCCATCTACTGCTGATTCTTGTAATCTTGCCAATAATAACTCTGTGTCAGCACCTCACCCTTTAAACTTAAATCCATCTACTTCTGTACAGGTGCTTTCTAAATCAAATTATGGAGATAATCGTTCGCTGAGTGTTCAAGCAGAAATTAATTACCCGCCAGGTCACGCTACGATTGTAAATTCTTCCGAACGCACATTTTTTACACCCTCTCCGTCTCCCACACCTAGCGTCTTATCAATCGAAAATCCTGTTAATATGAAGTTCACAGGTCCTTCAAACCAAATTCTGAAAACTATTCCTCCGAAAAAGACTATATTTGCTACACGCTTTACAACTGATACATCCTCAAGTGGTGTTGAATGCTATATTAAAACAAAACTTGATAGTGAGTTATCCAATGATTCAAAAATTTTTAAATTAAATACACGCAATAGATCATCTTTTAAAATAATTGTTCCTGAATGCCTTTTTGATAAAATAGTAAACCCAAGCTTTTGGCCAGAACATACGAGATAGTTAGAGAGTTTATTTATAGAGACGAAAATAATGTAACTCTTCCCAAGGCTACAGCATCTAGTTCAAAAAACTAGAAACAAATTCTTCTATAAGAAATTATCTTAATTTGTCATCTATTTCTATTGCTTACCAAAACGTTCGTGGTATGAATACCAAACTAAAGTCGTTATACCTTCAAAGTTTTGATATCGAGTACAATATTATTGCATTTACGGAAACATTGCTTCGCAATAAACCTGGAAGAAATGTCCATGAATCTGAAATAATGTGCAATAAATTCCATATTTATAGATGTGATAGAGTTGAAAAAGATGGTGGTGGAGTTTTAATTGCAGTTTCTACTTGCTTACCATCTGAAGAGATTGTTTTAAATATTGCAAGGGATATCGAATTCGTAGCTATATGTATTAAGTTGAAGTTTACCACAATGTTTATAACATGTTCGTACATTCCTCCTGCTTCAAGTACTCAGATTTATGAAACCCATTTGAAATGTATAGAGTTCGTCGTGAAACAATCAAAACCTGCCGACACCGGTATTGTACTAGATGATTTTAATATGCCAAACATCAGTTGGTGCAAAGAACCGGACTCAAACTTTTTTACTCCAGCAACTGGCCAGGAATCAAACTTTTTTCTAGTCGACTGTTTTGCTGATCTTGGGCTTTTTCAAATAAATGGCATACGGAACACATTAGAAAGACTACTTGATTTGGTATTTGTTGTTCATCCTGAAGATTTTGGCGTTAAACGTGTGATTCCAGTGTTGTCACCTGAAGATCCTTATCACCCTACTTTGGAAATAAGTTTCTTCTTGCAAACTCCATTACAATCAACTTGCCGGTTATATAATGACAGATCATTTGATTTTAAGAAAGCAGATTTTAACAAATTAAATAACCTACTATTTATGGTAAACTGGTCTGAGTATCATACAGACAATGCTTTAAATCCACAAGAAATTGATAAAAAGTTATCAAAATTTTACGCAGTATTATTTGACTGCTTTTAGAAATCTATTCCATTAAGAAAAAGAAAAATCACTAATGGACCCCCGTGGAACACATCGCATCTTGCTAGACTCAAAAACTTAAAGAATAAACATTATAGAGTCTTCAAAAAAACCGGTCTAGTTTCTGATTACGCAAAATATTCAACATCAAGGGCACATTACAATTTAGCTAATACACAATGTTATAATAACCATCTTTCTAAGGTTATATCATGTTTCAAACACAACCCCAAATCGTTTTACCAGTTCGTTAACTCAAAGCGAAAAGTTTCTGGGTTTCCTTCGATGATGACGTTCAGTGATAACGAATCTTCAGATGATTCAGAGATTTGTGACATGTTTGCTGATTTGTTCTTCACATCATTTTCACGGAAACAATTCAACCACCTTTCTGAATATCCATATTTAATTACCGAAGCTACACACATTAGTTCTCCTAAAATACATGCAACAACAATTATAAGCGCTATTAGAAAATTAAAAAGTTCCGAAACATATGGTCCAGATGGTGTTCCTAGCTGTATCCTACAACGGTGTTTATTTCCACTAGTTATGCTTTTAACATACTTATGTAATATATCGCTATCGGCTGGCTATTTTCCTACATATTGGAAAGCATCATTTATTTTGCCGTTGTTTAAGTCCGGAAGTAGATCAAACATCTCATATTACAGAGGTATTGCTAAATTAAGTGTTATCCCGAAACTTTTCGAGAAAATCATAACAGACCATCTATCACATCATTTATCATCTTATTTGTCAGCACTTCAACATGGATTTAGAAAAGGACGCTCCACTGCTACTAATCTTTTGGAATTTTCATCTTATGTAATAGATTCGTTCTGCTCAGGTTACCAAATCGACACAATTTATATAGACTTTAGCAAGGCATTTGATAAAGTAAATCATGACCTTCTTATATCAAAACTGGAATTAGTTGGCTTTTCTCCTATTTTCTTGAAATGGATATCGACTTATCTTAAGGACAGACATCAATGTGTTTTGTTTAGAAATCGTAAATCTAAACCTATTTCTGTACTTTCTGGAGTTCCTCAAGGTAGCCATTTGGGTCCTTTATTGTTCCTCATATTCATTAATGATCTACCGTCCTGTGTTCACCATTCCAACAAACTAATGTACGCTGATGATGTAAAGCTTTTCGTTAGCTTTAATAATTCTAATGTGTCCTCATTACTCCAAACGGATTTGAATAACCTCAACCAATGGTGCAATCTAAACTTAATGGAGTTAAACTTAAGGAAGTGTAAATACATATCGTTTCACAGAGGATTTTCCGTACAGTGTACCTACAGAATTAACGAATATGCTGCTGAAAAGGTTGATTTATTTCTTGATCTTGGTGTATTACTGGACACTAAGCTAACTTTCAACCATCACATCTCCCAGATTATAAATAAAGCTAAAGGAGTACTTGGTTTTATTAAACGTTGGGGAAAGGAGTTTGACGATCCGTATGTTATAAAGCAATTATATACTTCTCTTGTTAGACCAATTTTGGAATATGGATGTGTGGTCTGGGATCCGCAATATGAAGTTCATATTAAGAAAATTGAATCTGTTCAAAAACAATTTTTGATATTCTGTCTTAGAAGTCTGCCCTGGAATGCAAATGCAAATCTTCCATCATATGAAAGCCGCCTATCTCTTATCAAGCTCCCTACATTAAAAACTAGAAGAAAATGTATGAATGTTTCATTTATTTTAAACTTAATCAACGGTATTACCGTTTCCGACGTACTGCTGAGTTAAATTGAATTTATAATTCCACAACGCCCGACAAGATATTACATGCCTCTCAAGCTACAATATTTTCGCACTAATTATGGTAACTTTGATCCATTCCGTCGAATGTGTGCAGAATTCAACACCCTTTACGACTTAATTTATTATTCATCCCATCCTGACACCATTAAAAGGAATATCATTAATCACTTAAGTAGTTAATTTTAATACGTTATCTCAATTATACTATTTTGATTTAAATTTAATGCTGTAATAAAATATTTTCAATGGCCTGTAAGAATTTTTTTCATAGGCTGATTAAATAAATAAATAAAAAAATAAATAAATAGCTGACATTACTTTTTTTTCTTTCTAATTTTTATATGAATTCACTGACAAATGTAATATGTACACTTTATATATTTTTTGCTTGCTGTTTGTGTTTTTTTTTAAATCACTTTCTAAGTATTTCTGGGAATCATTTTCGAGTCTTATTCTAAGCGCAGAACTGATTAATCAGTTTTTGATCATCTAAGGTACTCGAAAAAGACTCAGTTTGGTGAAACAATCTTCCGCCTGCTGACTGGGTATATATGTATGTATGTACGTATACATATGTGTATGTACATTTGTATATATACATATGTATGTTGCTTTATGTACGTTTATGTTTTATATATAAAAAAATACAAAAAATTTAATTATATGCGCCTAAATCTATACTATAAGTTTTTCATGTTATACATATATAAAAAATAATTTTCTTATAAGATTTTTATTATAATTTGTTAATGTTAAAAAAATTGTATTTTACTATAAATTGTTAATGTTGAAAAAATTATTTATGTTATTGTATTTGAAAAACAAATATTTTGAATAATTTTTCATGCCATGTTTCACCATTTTTCTATAAAAATTTTAAAAATTTTTAAATATTTCCTGAAGATGTTTACAAGCTGTTAACGAAATATTGAATAAAAATTATAAGAAATATGTATAATATTATAAAAAACGACCACAAGCTTGATAAATATTACAATATATGTATATATATATATATATATATATATATATATATATATATATATATATATTAGCCCGTCCCTTATATGGGTTTTTTTTTCAAATATGATACGCATACCCTCTAATATTGTTCGAAATGGTCTAGAAGAGCTAAATTAAAAATATTAAACCTTTTGGACAATGTTAACCCATGCCAAGACTCGGTCAAATTTTACATTTGGGGTCATATAAGGCTATATATGGAGTTTCTAAAAAAAAAACTTTTGATAGACAAATTTAATAACAACATTATGAAATATGATAATTATTATAAAAATTACCCATCTATTGCCAATACTAGCCCTTTCTGGCCCACGTATATTTGAATAATACAACAAAGAAGGCAAACTTCCCATATTTTAGAAACTGTCAGTTTACATACACATACAGTTTTTTATTTATTGTACATTATTTTTTTTAAACTGCTATTAATCATATAACATTTAGGGTTTTTTATTGTGTTCTAATGCTTTCTTACACATAAGTAAATACGAAATATAAACAAAATGATTACCGTTAATTTATGCCAGAATTTAAAATTTTGATATTCGCTCACGTGGGGGTTTGTTATGGTTATAATGGAACAAAGTTATGTATTAATTATTCGTTTGGATATTTTCTCTTGAGAGTGTCTTTCTTGCAATCCGGATACAACTTTCTGTGCTCCTGCACGCATTGTAGTAAATATTGTTTATGTTCTTCATCTGCAGTGATCAAACCGTGAAAATCTTGCATGAGCTTTACCGATCTCTCAGCAACATCATTTATTGGCTTCAGATCAGAAATAAATTCTCTGGCCTTTATATATGATGCGTTTTCATTCCATAAAATGGGAGAAACTGTTAAAAAATCATCCGGTATTCTAAAATTTATAAGAGTATCTTTGCTTTTGTTGTTGATAAAGTCGCACATTTGTTTTTCTGCAAGACAAATAAAGTTAATAAAAGACATACAATTAAAAATAGTAACATGTGCTTACTTAATAAAAAATCAGTGCTGTCCTCATCTAGAATGTAGCGTTTTTTTTTTTTTTTTTTTTTTTTTTTTTTTTAGGAGTAGGACCAGCACTCAGGGGATGTCCCCTATATATGCAATGCATTGTGCTGGAACTGAAAACGAGGGGATAGTATTGAGGGGACAGATTAGGAAAGATGAGAAGATAGACAGTTGTTTTTTTTTTTTTTTTGTAGCTATTTCAACCTTTTACTTCGCCGGCTAATTTTTGCTACAGGGCCGACGAAGGTGGGTGCTGTTACTCTGCTTTTAGTACATGATTGGGTCAGTCGCTGCCAGTAATTGTCCAGTGATCAGTACTATGCCTTCATCACTGAAAACAGACTGGCAACAACTAACACAACCACGCACTAATGCTGATCAGAAGAATTCAACACAATATTTTTTTATGACTCAGCTGGGGCTCGAACTCAGGACTCTCCGCTTCATAGTCTCGTGTTCTACTACTTCAGCCAACAGCACCCACAGAATGTAGCGTTTTATATTATTGGAAACATTATCTTTACTAAAGTTTGCCACCATCTTTGCCTTTGTTTCCAATTCCACATCATTGTCAAATAAAGAAAATATAGCACATTCTGGCGACAAATACCACAAGTGTTGACAAAACTTCCCGAAAGCTGATTTCGATATTTCTTTATCGATGTTTTCATATTGTTTCAATGTTTTGAGGAAACATAAATCCTGGTACGGCGCCTTTAATGCTGACGGACAGGTTATCCACGGCTTCACATATGTTGTGACTATAAACAAACTCAAAGCAAGTAATCCGTCTTTTTCTTGGTCTGTTAAATTGAACTCTGGTTGAAGCAGACACATTTTTATCGAATATATCGCCTTGGCCATCCAACGTGCGTGGTGCATTGCTCCTGGTGGTCTGATTGTTAGTTTGTTGTCGGTATTTCCACCCATAAATATAATGCACAACTCTATTAACTCTCTATAATCATTTCTTGTTTGTTTTTTTTTTAATTGAGCTGAATAAAAAATTAAAAGATCTTTAATTTTTTCAGGCGAAAAATGTTTATTTATATCATTTTGAAAATATTGAATATTGCGGCTGTTAATGTTACTCCAATTCTCCTTAAATTTTTTGAAAAGAGTTACGTCGGGCCCGACTTTATTTTCACTGAGTTTACATTCAAAAGCACTTTTAAGAACAAGTTCATACACATGATGACGGCAAGCGAAGAATAATAATTCTCTGTCGAACTTTTGTTCTAATTGTACGCAAGCACCTTTAAAACGACCAGTGTTAGATGCCGTTGTATCGCAACACAAAATTTGCACGCTGTCTTCTAAATTCCAGTTCACTATTGAGGACCAAACGGCTTGTGCCTGCTTTTTGCCGGAAGAATTTTCTAGCTTTGGTACTGCAATAAGTTGTTCATTTTTTCCATAAGTGATAAGTACTGGTAATCGTTCTTCCTTGCCATTCTTTATATTTATAGCAGGCATTAATTTACCATCCCAATGTAATGTAACAACTTCTGGAATATTACTTTTAAAGTCACTTTTTAAAGCTTCTGCACGTTCTTTTCTTTTTTCTACCCTAATTCTTTGGATAGATGATTTGTTGATTGGATAATCATCGATATTATGGCCAAGTGCTTCCATGGTAGCCTGAACAATAAAAACTGCATCTCTTACACTCAATTGGCATCTATCAAAAGCTGATACCAATTTTGGAGTAAGGAATTCTTTTCTTCCTCGTCTTTTTAATACCTCTTCTTTTTTTAGTGGTAAAACAGGTGAGATTGTATTATCCGAGTCCTCTGAGGTGGAATCATCTGATGGAAAAACATAACAAGCATTAGACGTCGTAGCTTCTTCGGTTTTCAAGCGCCTTTGTTCAAATGCCAATTCCCTTTGCCGTTTTCGATCCTCTTTTTCAGCCAAAATGCTATCTACACCTGCCAAATGACCCGGGCGACCTGTTTCTCTCTGTCGTTGTAAAAACAATCTATCCTCCTCAATTGCTATTGTAGTTAATGCATCAGCATGTGCGATGTCAAACAAGTTATCCAAATGATCAACGAATTTTCTTTCACGGGCTTTAAACGCATCAGTTGTATTTTTTGATCCCTTTTGCAGTTTTCTCCAAACATTATGCAGATCTGTAAGTTTTTTAACACTGTTTGGAAAAGCTTTTGTGGGAAGTCTAGCTTTTTCCCAAAATATCATGCATTCCCGAATCACAAGATTTGCACTTGCACTAACTGTTAATTTTACTTGACGAGTATTAAAAAACAAAACTGATAGAACTTGTCTATTTGATGGAAGCTTTGTTCCATTTATTTGATGTTTTACATCTCCCACTAAATATATTTTTTTGAAAGAGCTGCGTAACGCGAGAGACATGTTGATCTTAATGATTTCAATTAGCACTGAAAGTTTTTTCACAATTAAAAATAAGTAAATGTTCCACAACACAAAATAGCGAATAGCTGTAAATTACTAATAAATCCAAATCATTTATAAATAAACGTTGTACAAAAGAAATCTGTACTTTAGTAGCTGTAAATTGCGAGCAATTTTGTAGACGCTTTGAGGCAAAAGCAATAGCATTGAAAACAAATTATGCAGAAATACACCAATAACAATTTGCTCAACTGAGCAAACAACCGTTAGTTTGTACTTATTTCTGTCGCCACTGCTGCTGTTGCATAATATTTACTTTAAGTTTATGTAGAATAAAAGATGAGAAATTTTAAAACAATTTTAAACCAAATTAAATCATGCGCATGATAAGCGTATGAAGTTTGCTTTCTTTGTTGTATTATTCAAATATACGTGGGCCAGAAAGGGTTAGTATTGGCTACAGATGGGTAATTTTTATAATAATTATCATATTTCATAATGTTGTTATTAAATTTGTCTATCAAAAGTTTTTTTTTTAGAAACTCCATATATAGCCTTATATGACCCCAAATGTAAAATTTGACCGAGTCTTGGCATGGGTTAACATTGTCCAAAAGGTTTAATATTTTTAATTTAGCTCTTCTAGACCATTTCGAACAATATTAGAGGGTATGCATTAGAAAAATTAAATTTTCATATATAAGGGACGGGCTAATATATATATATATATATATATATATATATATATATATATACATACATATATATATACATATATATATATATATATATATATATGTATATATATATATATATATATATATATATATATATATATATATATCCGCAAGGATATTCGTATATAAAATCCATAAGGATATTTGTACGGATAACGGGGAGTAACGACCCCGCGGCCTTGAGTTATTATAACGGGTTGGAGGGCTTGCACAAAGATGCCCTAAGAAGACCTGTTATTCAGTGTGGCCCTTTATTTGGCACACTGAGATGGTGTAGCGTAAACACAACTTTTGTAGCATAGTGTAAAATGCCAAACCAAGAGGCCGTAAGATATTTGCAAAATAATATCAAATATCAATATTAATGACCGGCACATGCTATGAATGTTTGTTGTTGCGTTTGCATACCCATATTTATGCTGATCATAACACTTTTAATATAAGCCAATAGTAAGTATGTATGATTGGCTATATTGGTGTATATTGGAAAATAAATAATATTAACTTATTGATTAAATTGTCAAATCAGCAAAATATTAGTATATAAGAAAGAATAATTGTAAAACAGAATCAGAATAATTTCTGACTTCAACCTAGCTCCCAGATTGAGCTAAGGGAATTATTTTAAAAATTAATAAAAATACCAATAGTAAAAATATAAAAAAAGGTCTTTTACTATATGGCGATCCTGCCAGGCTCCTAGTTTGAGCATAGTAAAAACAAAAAGTACATATTTGTGTCCTGGTGAGGCAGCCACAACGACTCACCAGTTACGTTGAAGATACTGTCTAGCCCAAAGACAGGGAACTTAAATGGCGGAAGGGCCAAAACCTATATCCATTGAAGAATATAGAAGAAGTACAGGCCAGCAAAAAGGCAAAGAGGCCGACATCGTTATACCCCCGGTAACGAAGAAAAAAAGGAAAGGTGGCTACGTTGCGAGGCTAAGAAGAGAAAAGGCCATCCTACTAAGGATACTAAATGAAGCACCACCACCGTGGGACCAAGCAACGAAGCTCTGGGCAAAAATAGATGACATCGATCACCTGATCAAGCAGCGAACTCATCCTTCATAATTTCAATAATATACTAAATTTATGGAGCATCTCGTTATGCACCAGTAGGTCAGAAAGCGTTAACCGCTCTTGAAAGAAAAAAAAAAACAAAAAAAAAAAAAAAAAAAAATGAATGAAATTTTTTTTTTTAAATAATATGAATAAAAATTAGTTTTGTACCAAAAAAAAAAGAGAAAAAAAAAACTTTGTATGTCAAATAAGCATAGTGAAGAAAATGGGGAAACAACAATCAAAGATACAGAACCCCAATGCAAATGTTACTAATGAGGTAGAAATAACAGAAAATCCAATTAGCTTACATATAATTGAATTTTGCTTGATACTAATTACTGTTTTTGCTTTGCATATTTACTCCTTACACAACAAGAGACTTAAAAAGAAATACTTAAGTAGGGCAAATGACTTGAATAAGATTTAAATAATTTTAAAAATATATTTTTTTTTTCATGGATTGGCAGGATATAGTTCAGAAAATAGGATTAATAAAAGAAGAGTTCGACAAATCTTATAAATGTTTGAATGTAGATAGAAACACAAAAGAGGAAACAATAATAAAACACATTGAGATTTTATGCAATAGGTTGGAACAGATCAGGATTTTATTAAATGTAAATTACAACAGACTAACGACACCACATAAGACAGCTGCCGAAAGTTTTTTCTTGGACCTTAAAACCAAAATTCTCATTGTATCGTCAAAGAAAGATGTTAAGATAAAATTACCAGACACACTCCTCGAGGAAATAAAATACTCAGTAGAAACTGGAAATTCAGAAACTGTTGAGATAAAAAAAGTTCCAATAGCTTCCAATAAAATGGCACAAACAGTCGTTGACTTTCTGAACACAGCTTCAAAGCTAGTCATAGAATTTGACGGAAAACGAGAAAATCTGCGTTCCTTCACAGACTCATTACAGTTGCTGGAATCCATCAAAGGTGGCCATGAGCTTGTCGCAATCTCTTTGATAAAGACGAAGTTAAAGGGTAGCGCAAGAAATTTAATAGGTAATGAACAGACTATTGCTGACATAATAAACAAACTAAATAACTCAGTGAAAGGCGAGTCAGTTGAGGTACTGACAGCAAAAATAATGAATACACGACAGAGTAATAAAACTGCAAATAACTATTGCAGTGAAATAGAGAATTTAACTAAATCATTAGAAAATGCCTATTTGATGGATGGCTTGCCATGCGAATTGGCAAATAAATATTCAACACAAGTTGCAGTAAAAGCATTAACTAAAAACTGCACAATTGATAAAGTCAGGCTGATAATGGAGGCAGGTCAATTCAGTAACATGAATGACGCAGTTAGCAAATTTATAAACAGTTGCACTGAAGCAACAGGACAACAAAATTCCGTTTTATATTTCGGACAGAAGTTTAACCGAAATAATAATTACAGACAATACCGTGGAAGGTACAATTATCCACGCAATAATAGTAATAACAATAATAACATAAGACCCCAACAACGACCTATACATAACAGAAACCAACAAAGTAGAAATCACAGACATAACAGAAATTACGTCAGAGCAACAGAATCACAAGAAAATGATTCGGAAAACTGCTAAAACCCTCTGAGATAGATAATACCAAAAATAGTAACCATATATACAACCTCAACCTCAGTTTGTTTCTTTGTTAATATAACAATTACTAATACGAACAGTGTGATAACACTGTTGGTAGATACAGGAGCAGACATTTCAGTTATAAAAACTAAACACTTCCTTCAAACACAAATTAACAGAAACAGAACAACAACATTGAGTGGAATAGGACAGGGTGAAATTCGTTCAATAGGTAACGTGTTTATTGACCTAAAATTTAGAGAATTCTTAATACCACATGATTTCCAGGTAGTTCCAAATAATTTCCCAATACACTGCGACGGTATCCTGGGAATGGATTTTTTTAAAAAATATAAGTGTATACTGGATTTCGGTGAAGACTATGATTACCTTGTACTACGACCACCTAATCTATCACATGTAATAGAAATACCACTTACAAACAATTTTAATGAAATATCACTCCCACAAAGGTCAGAAGTGATTCGTCAAGTCAGGTTTCCGGACCTTGAAGACGAAGTACTAATACCAAATCAAGAAATCGTGCCGGGTGTCTTTGTACCAAATACACTGGTAAAGTCAAAGAATGCATTGGTTCGTTTTCTAAACACCACAAATGAAATAGTCACAATTAAGCAAAACAATATAAAAACCGAGAAAATGTCCAACTATGAAATAGTGAAACAAAAACCACATAAAAATAGCCAAAGAAAATCTGAAGTTTTAAACCTTTTGAAACAAAACTTCCCTGAACAATTTAAAACAATTTTAACTGAACTTTGCTTGAAATACACTGATATTTTTGGATTGGAATCCGAAACAATTACTACTAACAATTTCTATAAACAAAAACTGAGAGTAAAGGATAATCAACCAACGTACATTAAAAATTATCGCATACCAGAGTCTCATAAAGAAGAAATAACAAGACAGGTAAAAAAAACTAATAGATGATAAAGTAATTGAACCGTCATTTTCAGAATATAATAGCCCAATTCTATTGGTACCGAAGAAAACACTTCCAGGATCGAATGAAAAAAGATGGCGCTTGGTAATAGATTATAGGCAGATCAATAAAAAACTTATATCAGATAAATTCCCGTTGCCTAGAATAGACGATATTCTAGACCAACTAGGTAGAGCCAAATATTTTTCTTGTTTGGACATGATGTCCGGGTTTCACCAAATTGCTTTGGAAAAAAACTCTCGAGACTTGACATCGTTTTCAACAACAATGGTTCGTACAGATTTACTAGATTACCATATGGTTTAAAAATAGCACCAAATTCTTTTCAAAGGATGATGACATTGGCCTTCAGTGGCCTGAAGCCAAATCAAGCATTGCTGTATATGGATGACTTGGTTGTATTGGGATGTTCAGAAAAACATATGCTTTCAAATTTGAAAGACGTATTCGATCTTTGTCGAAAACACAATCTTAAATTACACCCACAAAAATGCTCATTCTTTATGAGAGAAGTAACCTATCTTGGCCACAAATGTACTGATGGCGGAATATTACCAGACGATAGTAAATATTCGGTGATTGAAAATTACCCGACTCCTACGGACGCTGATAGCGCTCGACGATTCGTCGCGTTTTGCAACTATTACCGACGGTTTATAAAGAATTTTTCTGAATATTCTAGACATCTTACAAAACTGTCCAAGAAGGGCGTGCCATTTGAGTGGACAAAAGATTGTGAACATGCATTTAAATACCTAAAGAAAGCTTTAATGAGCCCAACACTGCTTCAGTACCCAGACTTTGCGAAGGAATTCTGCATAACAACAGATGCAAGTAAACATGCTTGCGGTGCTGTGTTAACACAGGAACAGGAAGGTAGACATCTACCTGTAGCCTATGCATCTAAGACTTTCACTAAAGGAGAAAGCAACAAATCAACCATTGAACAGGAATTAACTGCCATACACTGGGCAATCACATATTTCAGGCCCTACATATATGGAAAACACTTTTTGGTCCGAACCGACCATAGGCCACTTTCATTTCTGTTTTCTATGAAAAACCCAAGCTCTAAACTAACGAGAATGCGACTCGATTTAGAGGAATATGACTTTACGGTGGAATATCTCAGAGGAAAAGACAATTACGTTGCTGACGCACTGTCGCGCATTACAATAAATGACTTAAAAGATATGAACAAAAAGGTTGCATCCGTTTTAAGGGTCACGACAAGATCTATGACTAAAGAAAACAAAACCAGTAAACCAGTAGTAAATCAGCAAAATATCAATAAAAATAATGAGCCCAAGGTATACACACCATTAAATAACATAGACGTCAAAAGATATTATAAATTAAAGATTTTACCCAACAGATGTTATATCAAGAAGGGAAAATCCATATACGCTAGCATAAAAATAGATAATTTGTTTATTAAAGGGAATTTTGACTTAGGACAATTTTTCCCTAGGCTAGAACAAATAGCCTGTAAACTAAATATTAATAAAATAAAAATTTCACCTCATGAGAAAATTTTCGAATTCATCTCGATAAGTGAATTTAAAAATATGGGCAATAAAGTATTGAATAAAATCAGGATAGCGCTATTAAATGAAGTAACACAAATTGATAACAAGAATGCTAAGGCAATTCTTGAAATAATGCTGAAATACCATGATGATCCCATAGAAGGAGGACATTGTGGGATATATAGAACAACTGAGAAGATCAGAAGATACTACTACTGGAGGAACATGACAAAAGACATAGCAAAGTATGTAAAAACTTGCCACAAATGTCAACTAGCTAAAACAGAAAAGCATATTAAAAGTCCAATGACCATAACAGAAACACCAGATAAGGCCTTTGATACGATGTATGTAGATACAATTGGACCATTTCCAAGATCAATTAGTGGAAATGAATATGCAGTCACAATGATATGTGACTTAACTAAATACTTGGTAACAATACCAACAAATGATAAATCAGCTAAGACAATAGCAAAAGCGATATTTGAAAATTTTGTGCTTGTATACGGTCCAATGAAAACATTGATTTCGGATATGGGCACGGAATATAAAAACTCAATACTGACAGAACTTTGCAACCTATTGAAGATAGAAAAACTGACGTCGACAGCACATCATCACCAGACTCTAGGTACAATAGAAAGAAGTCACAGAACTTTTAATGAGTACGTACGAAACTATATATCAGTAGATAAAAACGACTGGGATGAATGGTTAAAGTATTTCACGTACTGTTTTAACACTACACCATCTACAGTACATGATTATTGCTCTTATGAATTAATCTTTGGAAAAATTCCAAACAATTTTAGGCAATTTAATGAAGTAGATAGAGTTGCACCACTTTATAATGTGGATAACTATGCCAAGGAAACCAAATTTAGGTTAGAAGTAGCAATAGATAGAGCAAAAAAATTACTAGACGTAAATAAAATCAAACAAAAAACTAATTATGACAAAACAAAATTAGATTACAATTTTGAAGTAGGACATTTAGTCTTAGTCAGAAATGATGCAGGACATAAGTTAGAGATAGCATATAAAGGGCCATATAAAATTAAGGAAATAGATTTAAGAAATAATGTAACCATAGTTGATAAGAAAACAAATAAAAAACAAATAGTTCATAAGAATAGACTTAAGTTATACAATACTAAATAATGATTAAGTAAACACACGTGTATAGATAATAAGTAATAAACATACATTTGCAATTTTATAATTTATAAAAAGAATGTCCATAGAACAAAATGTTATATGAACATTCTTATAAAAAAGGGAGGTGTAGCGTAAACACAACTTTTGTAGCATAGTGTAAAATGCCAAAACAAGAGGCCGTAAGATATTTGCAAAATAATATCAAATATCAATATTAATGACCGGCACATGCTATGAATGTTTGTTGTTGCGTTTGCATACCCATATTTATGCTGATCATAACACTTTTAATATAAGCCAATAGTAAGTATGTATGATTGGCTATATTGGTGTATATTGGAAAATAAATAATATTAACTTATTGATTAAATTGTCAAATCAGCAAAATATTAGTATATAAGAAAGAATAATTGTAAAAAAGAATCAGAATAATTTCTGACTTCAACCTAGCTCCCAGATTGAGCTAAGGGAATTATTTTAAAAATTAATAAAAATACCAATAGTAAAAATATATAAAAAAGGTCTTTTACTATAATGGGGCTTTGAAGTCCCTGGCATTAAGACCAAGTCCAGTACGGTCTTAATTATGGCATTCCTGAGAGAACGATTTGAAATGGTAGAACCCTGGTCTGGTAGATGTGGTATTCTGGGACTTAAGTATATATGAGTGAATTTGTACAGAAATGGCTCTCAGGCTAATGCCACAACTGCCTCCGTCCTATTAAAACTTGGCAAGTCTCAAAGTACTTTGAAGTTCGTCCGGATGTTGTTAACCGGTGTAGGTCCGGATGTTGATTCCCGGTTAGCACGGATCTGGCTCTGGCGGATTGATCCATAAGGTCTCTTCGTCAACCCTCGCATGGACCTCACTGCTTGCAAAGACACCCATGGGATCTAAACGTGACTGCACAACGAACGGAGACAGCGGCTGCGAGTTTGGACCCTATCAAATAGAAATGCAGAAAAACAATAGAATTAATTAAGAAGCGAGAGCGGAAAGCTCAGGAAAAGGTGAAATTGAGAATCCATTTCTGAAAAGACCGGTGATCGCGAGTTCGCCCCTACGGCGGTGAACACGCCGCATAGGGGAGGTTTTGGCACCACAGCTGGTGGTGGTCAGGAACCAAAAGGCAAGGTTGAGAAACTAGCTGAGAGGATAGCAAAGCTATTAGACTTTCTCAAGACAAGATCGAATGTCCACAAGGATATAGTATCGATGTCTCGAGAAATACAGGCATTGTATATGCAGGTGGCAGAAGAGCTGAGCAGTGGAACTGCTAGCAATTGCAAGGTACACTGCAATAAGCAGACGCAGCCAGGGGTTATGGTAAGACCATCTCCCCCTGTCCCTGCAGGCGCGACCCCGAAGCGTAGAAGAGATGAAAATACTCTTATCCCAAAGGGGAATAGGGCTAAGAAGAAGAGGAAGGATGCAGTAGATGCTATCAGGAGTAGTGAAGGTAGTTGTGTGGGATCGGCGGCAGCGAATGGTGCTGCTTTGCCGAACCCAGGCACTAAGGAACCTGGGTGGATAAAGGTCTGTCCCAGGGAAGTGAATAGAAATAGGATTAGAAGTAAGCAGGGGTCACGTTCGGATGCCCTGATTATTAAAACATGTGGGAACGCTTCCTATGCTGAGATTCTCAGGCAAGCGAAGAAGGACCCTAAACTTAGTAATCTGGGGGAGAATGTGAAGGGCATTCGGAGGACTGGGAGGGGTGAGCTGCTACTGGAGCTCACTAAACCCGCTCACCAGAACATAGATGTGTTCAGGTCGGAGGTGGAAGCGGTACTGGGTGGAACTTCCGAAGTACGCGCACTACCCCAAGAGGTTAGGATTGAAATTAGGGGCATAGATGAGGTGACTTCCAAGGAGGACATCTATGACGCCATAGTTAGTAAATCCAACGATTTTAAGGTACTGCAGTTGACTGCAATTAAATCACTGAGGAGAGCGTATGGGGGAACACAAACTGCCACGATTGGCCTGATACGCATCGGCTGGGTCGTGTGTCGAATACAGGAAAAGATAGCACCGAAGAGGTGCTACAACTGTCTCGATTTTGGACATAGGGCGACGAATTGTAGCGGCCAGGATCTATCCTGAAATTGCTTGCGTTGTGGGGAAGCTGGCCACAAGATTGCAACATGTTTTAAAAGACCTTCGTGCATGCTCTGTAGAAAGGGTGGAAGTACTAATGGTGACCATGTCACCGGATGCGTAGTTTGCCCGTACTACAAGAGGGCGATACAAAAGCTTAAGGGTTAAACAGTACTTAATAATCAGGATGCCCATATTACAGCTAAATCTCAATCATTGCCAAGCAGCACAGGAGTTGCTTAGGCAAACCGTACGAGATTTAAAGGTAGACGTTGCTGTACTCAGCGAGCCATATAAGAGATTGTATCTGCAAGTTGGGTTACTGATGATACAGATACAGCAGCTATATGGACTACCGGTTCTTTGATATTGAGGGAGAGGTTATCACCGCAATGTGACTACACGCGGGCCACTGTTTCCAGCATATGTTTGTACAGCTGTTATGTTCCTCATAGGTATTCTATTGATGACTTTCGTGTTATTATAGACAACATAGTGATGGACGCTGCAGCCAGGAGTCCTGTTATAGTAGCAGGGGATTTCAATGCGTGGGCTGTTGAATGGGGCTGCCCCTTGACGAATGCAAGGGGAAGGATGCTATTAGAGGGCCTTTCTGCGCTGAATGTTGTGCTCTTGAATTCTGGAGATGAGGAAACATTTAGAGGAGGAAATGGTGGTTCAATTATTGATATTACGTTTGCCAGCGATACCATTATAAACAGTGTAAACTGGAGAGTATCTGATGTTTAGACTCACAGCGATCACAGTGCCATTATTATAGATATACAGGATGATATACGGCATGTAACTCCCCGTGCACAAGGTTTGTCGGGATGGAAAGATATTTTTGCCATCTGTATGGAAGGTATGGAATTAAATGGTTCAGCTGAGGATGTGGCAGAACAATTGGTAAACCATATCACGCGGTTGTGCGAGGCGGAAAAGATCAGGAAAGGGGCCACCGGTTTATTGGTCGAATGATGATATTGCCGGCTTGAGGGCGGAGTGTATACGTGCCAGAAGGCAGTACACAAGAACTCGAGGTAGGTTAGAGAATAGCGTATACCAACAGAATTACAGGAATAGGAGGAAGGCCCTAAAGGATGCAATTCGTAGGAGCAAGCGGCAGTGTTTTCTTAATATCTGTGAGGAGGTGGATGATAATCCTTGGGGTCTCGCATATAAGCTGGTCACCAAAAAACTTAAATGCCTGACCCCGTTGCAACCGAGTGAGGGGCCAATCCTGGAGGAAATTGTAGACCATCTCTTTCCCCAGCAGGACGCACCACCTTGGAAGCACAACCCTCCAATTGGGACATTAAATTTTCCCCCGGTTACAGTAGGTGAGATTGAGGACGTTGTCTTTAGGTTTAGAGACAAGAAGACACCTGGACTCGACTGCATTCCAAATATAGTATTAAAGGAGGCCGTCAGGCTTTGTCCCGAGCAGTTCTTAAGAATGGTGAATACATGCTTAGGTAGGGGAATTTTTCCAACAAGATGGAAGAGGCAGAAGTTGGTATTAATACCAAAAGCCAATAAACCGCTAGATGATCCCTCATCTTATCGGCCACTGTGTATGATAGATACATGTGGGAAGTTGCTAGAGGGTGTGATCTGCCGAAGACTTGGGAATTGCGTTGAAGACAGAAATGGTCTATCAGACAACCAATTTGGCTTCAGGAGGGCGAGGTCAACAGTGGATGCTATAAACGTGGTAGTAGAAACTGCTGCACGGACTATCTATGGCAGGAGTTTTAGGAATGGCACAAAGGAGTACTGTGTAGTTGTGACGCTGGATGTGAAGAACGCGTTCAACACAGCGAGCTGGGTGCATATTGTTGATGCTCTAACTCGATTGGACATCCCAGAATATCTGATAGGGATAGTGCAGGATTATTTCCGGTATTGGGAATTGATCTATAGTACAGATGCGGGTATAAGGAAACGTAGGATTAGTGGTGGTGTTCCCCAAGGATCGATACTTGGACCATTGTTGTGGAACGTAATGTATGATGGAGTACTAAGGTTGAGGTTACCTGAGAGAGTACAGATTGTGGGATTCGCAGACGATATAGCGCTGGTGTGTGAAGCTAAGGAATTGCTGGAGGCAGAAACCATTGCAAATGCCAGCGTACAATTAGTAAAGTCCTGGATCACTGCAATGGGATTAACTCTAGCTGAGCATAAAACCGAAGCGGTTTTAATTAGTAGTCGTAAGGCTAGGGAGACTATTACCCTCAATGTTGGCACCTGTTCCATAGAATCAAAGGCATTTCTGATATATCTGGGTGTGATGATTGACACACGGTTATCTTTTCGCGAGCACTTGCGATATATAGCATCCAAAGCATCAGGGACCTGTTTGGCGCTATCTCGGATTATGCCAAACACGAGAGGGCCAAAGTATCTTCAGAGGAAACTGCTCGCTGGAGTAGTAAGGAGCATATGCACACCCGGTATGGTCAGACTCACTTAGATATTCCACATATGTGGGGATGGTATCCCCTGTGTATAGGCTAGCTGCTTTAAGAGTATGTAGTGCATTTCGGACAGTGTCGGACGAGGCGGCTTTTATCATTGCGGGTATGATCCCTATCGATTTAGAAATCATGAATAGGGATAACTCTGACTTATGCATGCCTACCAGAAGGGTATGTCGGTGGAGACGGCGCTGCATGATGTTGTCGGCACTATAGAAGATTCCCTTGACAAGAAGGAGTTTGTTGTGGCACCCTTCCTAGACATAGAGGTCGCTTTAAACAATCTGAACATATCCTCGATAACTGGGGCGCTCAGGAAAATCGGTGCGGACCAGTTAATTACGGACTGGGCAGGGAACATGCTTAGGAGCAGATCCATAGTATCCAGTTTGGGCATGAGTACGAGGAGGAAGGCTGTAACAAGAGGCACTCCGCAGGAACAGCATCCTTTTCAGGTTGAACGCAGGTGGCACCAAGGTAGTTGCATATGCTGATGACGTTGTGCTCCTTATAAGGGGTAAATATCTGCCTACGATAAGTGAACTCATGGAATCGGCGCTGAACGAACTACTTGACTGAGCCAAGGGGAACGGTCTAGGCATAAGCCCTTCGAAGACTGTACTGGTACTTTTTACCAAGAGATATAAGATCCCGGCTTTTAGGCCACCATGCCTTGGTGGCATGAGCTTGGGACTCTCGAGGGAAGCGAAGTACCTCGGCATTATTCTAGACTCTAAACTATCGTGGAGACGAAATGTGGAGGATAGAACGAGGAGGGCTCTATGTGCGTTTTACGCATGCAAGAGAGTTTCAGGGAGGAGATGGGGGTTGAAACCGTACATCCTGCACTGGATGTACACGGCGGTGATCAGACCCATTTTTACTTATGCATCACTTGTTTGGTGGAGGGCTGTGGACAAGAGTACATATCTCTCTATACTGGGCAAGGTACAGAGGCTAGCATGTCTTGCTGTGGCGCAATGAAATCGGCCCCTCAGGCCAGTCTAGAGACAATGCTTGATTTGGCTCCCCTTGAGATATACATCAAGTACATATCTGCCAGATCTGCCCTCAGGCTCATGGAGTCGGGCAGTTTCAGGCATGACCGTACGGGACATGGCATTATCCTACAAAAGGTAGGAGGGCAGGTCCTGGGGGGACGGACCGATTATATGACTCCGGTCATGTGCTTCGACAAATCCTTCTCAGTCGCATTCCCGGAGAGGGAGGACTGGAGAGAAAACTCCGCGACTCGTAGTTTTGGTTTTTACGGACGGCTCGAAGATGGACACTGGCACTGGTTCGGGGGTATTTTCCTAGGGTCTCGGCCTTTCGGTATCGCTCAGGCTACCCGATACCTCGACAGTTTTCCAAGCAGAGATTTATGCCATTACCGAGGCAGCATTAAGGATTGATGGGCTCAATTTGGAGGCAAGAACTATTGACATCTGTGTAGATAGTCTGGCAGCAATTAGAGCCCTGGGCTCGGAGATGATAAAGTCGAGATGTGTACTGGCATGCATTCAATCTCTGGCCAGACTTAGGGGGCATGATGTCAATGTGGTTTGGGTTCCAGGGCATGAAGGCATTCAGGGGAATGAGATGGCGGTCGAATGCGCGAGAGCGGGTTCGGCCTTGGATGAAGCAGTATCGCGTAGGGACATTGACGTTCCCTCAGTTGAGCTGCTGGGCAGATTTCAGAGGTGGGCAAGGAGGGAGGTGACAAGCAGGTGGTCAAGTATTACTACCTGTAGGGTCTCCAAAACTCTATGGCCCTCGCTTAGCAGAGCTAGGACTAGGCAACTTCTGTTTTTTTTGGGAAACAGCCGTTGGCACTCCTGGTAGGAGTCTTGACGGGGCACTGTGCAATTGGGCACATATCAGAGCGTTAGGGCTTTCCCCATGATGGCCGCTGCAGGAGTTGATTCGATGAGGAGGAGTCAGTACAGCATTTCCTTTGTGACTGTCCGGCCCTGCAGGAGCGTAGGCTTAGACATCTAGGCTCTCGTTTCCTGCGGGATCTTGACTGCCTCAGGGATGCACTGCTGGCTGCCCCGGCGGGCTTTGTGAGAAGTCCTGTGTGGTTCTCAGGAACCACCACTTCGTCTTGATAAGAGTGTGTAGGGTATAGTCCTCTGGGCATCACAATGGGCCATTTGATGGCCTCCGAGTGTTTTTCTCGCTTACTGCGGGCAGCCCTTTTAACCTTATCTAACCTATGTATGCAAAAATGGCAAGAACGGTGGTCAACCACTGAAAAGGGAAGATGGACTTATATATTAATACCCGACATCAGATTATGGCTGACTAGGAAACATGGTGATCTGAACTATTACCTAACACAGTTCTTGTCTAGACATGGTTGTTTTAGGTCATATCTATTACGTTTTAAGCACGACGACTCTCCGTTCTGTCCACATTGTGGTGGGAATGTGGTTGAGGATGCTGAGCATGTCGTCTTTGTCTGCTCACGATTCAGCAACTGGAGGTCGTATTTACAGGAAGGTTTGGGGCGTACGATCAACCCGGAGAATATTATTCCAACCATGCTCAAATCCTTATTGAATTGGACCAGCGTGTGTAGTTTTGTACAGCTTGTTCTAATAGAACTTCGCAGATTAGCACAGATTCGTAGGAGAGTTAGTACGTCTTAGGATTCGTTAGCAACTGACGATTAAATATGCGCATCAGTTCCGAACCTCCTTACCTAGGAACTAAGGAGGACGTGGGAACAATACTGATAATACTATCCACCCTGATGAAATGCCAAAGCTGTCCCAGGGTGGTGCTAGTGAAGTTGTCGTGGGGCCACTATTGATAGTTGCTATCATTACGTCCATAAAAAAAATATATATATATATATACATATATATATATATATATATATATATATATATTTAGAAGGGAGTAGTACCAGGTTTCGTCTCAGCCTCTTCATTAAAGCTTAAAAAAGTTATTTTTAAGAAATGTAGGCTTAAGTAAAACAATTTGTTAAATTTTTATGCTATTTTTGCATATAATAACGTTCACTAAAATGGCCGGTGTCGAAATATTATTTTTTTTATTTTATGGCTCTAAGTTTAAGGCGTTGGACCGTATTTGACATAAAAATATATCATTTGCTTAACAAAATAACCAAAAAACTTTAAAAATTATGTTGTTTTTTCTGGGTTGGTTTAGTTCTTCTTTCTTAGGGGAAAATTTTTTCCTCTTGCCCGATTTAGCCCATCTCCGAACTTAACCTGCTCTAAGTTTCAAAATATATTTAGACCAAATTTCAAGAGTCTAGCTCTTTTCGTTTGGACTGAATCGTGATTTCCGCAGACAGACGGACGGACATGCTCAGATCGTCTTAGATTTCATCACTGATCAAGAATATATATACATACTTTATTGGGTCCAAATTCTTTTTTGGAGGGTATAAAAAATCTTTGCTGGTACGAACACCACAAATTGTGCGTATGTACATACATAGTATGTATGTGTGTAATCATCATACATCCCAATAAGCATTTTGGCTGGAATTCAAGTGGAATTACATATGAAATGCAGTCACAATTTCCAATTTCCAGTGTTGAATTACAGTTGAAATTAACCATTGAATTACAGTCGAACAGTGTGATTCCACCCTTGAATAACAGTGTGATTCAAGTTGAACCGAACCTGTTTTTTTACACTTGAAGTCAAGCATGGAATTGCAGTTGAATTCAAGTCGAACAGAACCTGTTTTTGCCGTTGAATTCAAGTGTGGAATTTCAGTGTTATACAAGCAATGTTACAACAGTATTTAAATAGTGTTATAACATTATTTTAACAATAATTTTCAAACCATTTTCTGCCATATTTTTTACCCCATTTCCTCTTGTAAAAATAAAACATTTTATAAAAATAGGTACATATTATTACTTACGTAGTTTATAGGTTAAAAACAAGTAAAAGTGCTATATTCGGCTGTGCCGATTCTTAAATACCCTTCACAGATGTAATTCTTCTTTCTTTCTTGCTAAAACAGAAAGTAGCTTCAATTAAAAAATAATTTAAAAAACAAAATGATGATATCAGTTACTTTTACGAGTATATTTAAGACAACGTTTAAATTTTTTGGTTAGGAAGCTAAATGTTTGGCTCTTCTTACTTCTAATACCTCTGAACGTCTTTCAAAAATTTAATTTTTTTTTTGTTTAATTTACAAAGAAACAAAAAATCCGAGTCATGTACCCCAAAAGGTTCTAATTGTCCAACCGTAGAATAGCCTTTTAGATTTGTTTGGTTTTTAATACCAATTTATTTCTTCCTGATATATAAAGTAGGTATAATTCATCTTTAGAATCAAAAATAACAAATTATATGGTTGCTTTTATGAATCAGGAAATGTCGATATTCCAACCCTGATATTGGATTTTTAATTATTTTAGTTTTTAGTACCAATTTAACTCTTCCCGAAGTATAAAAAAGATTTCATTCGCACACAACCAAAGTAAGGAACTTATATGGCTACTTTTATGTACTATAAAACTTCGATTTTCCAACCATGGAACGGAATTTTTAATACCAAATTAATTCTTCATGAAGTATAAAATAGGTTTAATTCACTAAAAAAACAAAATTTGGAAATTATGTGGGTAATTTTATGTACCAGAACTCTGGAAGCGAATTTTTATTTTTTTACCAATGTAATTCTTAGTGAATTTTTAAACTTTTTGGTCACTTTCATGTACCATAAAATATTTTAATAATAAGGTTCATACAACTCTTAATAATGAGGTTTATTTAAGAGAAACTTAAAATTTGTAACCATTTTGGTCACTTTGATGTTATCCAACCCTGGAATCGAAATTTTGATTTGTTCCAATATTTGATACCAATTTTGTTTTTCCTAGATTAAAAAATAGTTCTAATTAGTAAAAAACTGACGCTAGTTGGCTTTTTGGTTACTTTTATGTATAAAAAAAATTCAATTTCCCTGGGAGCGAAATTTAAATTTTTGTCTTCTTCTTTTTACCAATAGTAGTTTTCATTGCTTATAAAGTAGTTTTATTTACAAAAATCTTAAAATTAACAAAAATGTTTGTCACTTTCATGTTCTAAAATATATTGCATGTACCAAAAAAACTTTCAATTTTCCAGCCCTGGAATTGAAATTTTATTTTATTTTTTGCTTTTTTATAAAAGCGACTCTTCATGAGGTATAAAATAGTTTTATTGAAGAAACATTTTAAATTTTTAACCATTTTGGTTATTTTTATGTATAAAAAGTTTCAATTTCCCACCCCAGGAAGCGAAATTTTAATTTTTAAAAGTTTTTTATCAATGCAGATCTTCATGAAGTATAAAGTGATTTATTTAAGAGAAACTCAAAATTTATAACAATTTTGGCATATATCAAAAAAAAACTTTCATTTTCCCAACCCTGGAAGCGAAATTTTATTTTTTATCAGTTCAAGTCTTCTGGAGGTATAAAGTAGTAATATTTAAGAAAAATTTTAACCACTTTGGCCACTTTCATGTACTACAAAATATTGCACTTGTCCAACACTGAATTCGAAATTTTGATTTTTTTTTTTGGTCATTGCAAATCTTCATGACGTATAAAGAGGTTTTGTTAAAGAAAAACTTGAAATTTTTAACAATTTTAGTTACTACTTGTACTACAAAATACGGAATGGGCAGAAAAAAAATTTTATTTCCCATCCCTGGAAAAGAATTTTTTTTTAGTGTTTAATATACTATTGAGGCTTCCCAAAGTACGAAATAGGCTTAATTTACAAACATTAAAATAAATAATTGATTTTTGGTATAAAATTTGCGTCGAGAAAAAGGTGTAAACTTCCCAGCTCTGGAACCGTACATCGGATCTTTCTGAATTTCAATACCACTCCATTTAAGTTCATTTCCAATCTAACGTTCCAAGAACGAAGCCTCTAGCTCTTCTGGGGCTTGGGAAAACCGATTTCACGTACAGACGGACATCGCTCAATCGTCATCACTATTCATAACGATCCAGAATATATATACTTTATGGGGTCCCATGGAATATTGAAAAAATTACACACGGATTGAAAAACCTATATATACCCTATCACTTTTTTTTGAAGACTGGCTAAACCTTCTTGCATTTTATAAAAATAGGTACATATTTATATGAATAATTATTGAATAATGAAAAAATTTATATCATAAAGTATTGTAATTGTTGTGAGAGTTATGATTGGATAATGCAAAAATTAAAGTTAGTTTAAATATTTACATTAATTTGTTTAAGTTTTGCTTTTTTTTGTTGATTTTTTATTATCGCGATTTCTGGCTTGCTGGAAAAGGGCTATGGTATTTGTTTTAAACTCCATATCGCTGTGGTCAGCAAATTTCTCATTGTGGGCTACTGTAATATTTTAGAAAAGTAAATAAGTGAGAGACTGAAAAGGAATGTCTTTTAAATGCCTTACATATAATTGCAAGTGTACTTGATAATGATTTCAACCGCAGTTTTGCAGCCGCTCCTTGGCAACAAAAAAATTGTGCTACATCGTCCTTCATTAATCGTCTCCAGCAGCTTCTTATAAATTTTGAGGCAATGCCCGATACCTTTTCCTTCAGTTCCTTCACTTGAAAATGTAAAAATATATATTTTTATAAAAACTCTTCGAAAGGTTGTCATTAGTCATTACCAAATTAGAAAAAATATTCTTCAGAAGATTGAATTTTTTTCTCAAAACTCATAAACTCTTCTTTGCTTGGTAAAATGGATAATGATTTTGCATTTTCTTGAGCTGGAACACGACTATTTTGTAAAACTTTAACTTCTTCCAATAACCTGTATACAAGCCTTTGAGTTGCCTCATGCTTTTCCATTAAATCTTGTATATCTGTAACGATAGAATTATGTATCAATAATAGTAAGATTTGATTCTTTATGGTTAAGTAATTACTTACCTCTGTTTGTAGCAGGTACATCATCTGTAGAAGTTGATAATTGAGATACGAATTCTCTATTGAACTCCATCTATAAATGGTATAAAGACAAAATTATATTGTTCTTGTTTTCGAACATAACAATTTTTCGATGTATGTTCTTTAAGCAGTGCTCGACTATTACATTGCTCAAAGTTAATTTAGAGCTAGCATATACATATATTATTCAAAACTTCATATGACTTAATTGTACATGATTTTTTTTATTTTTTCATTATTATTAGGTCAATAGATATTTAAATCCTTACTGACTAAAATATGAATAACTGAACAATATTACAAATATAAAAATAATTGGTTTAACAATTTAGATATAAAGTAAGATTTCTTTTCAGTACGTTATTACTCTCAGATAAATTAATAATGTGATAACATTTATTACCATAAAAATGTTTTGTTCAATAATATAAAAATTATCCGGCCTTTTACTTGAAAGAAAAATGTTTGATCCCTTCCACGAATGCTCGGGCGGGAGCATCACAGATGAATGATCTACACGATATTGTGAAATGCGTCCCTTGGAAGTTAAGTCCTTGGCATAGCAATTCATTCAACTCTGCGCAATTCATTTCACTCCACAAAACGCAGCCACTATATATATATATATATATATATATATATATATATATCAGTGTAATCATTTACGTTACATAAAATTGGCCATATTTGCCAATTTGAACTTTTTGCTAAGGGCAAACCATCTAAGAGAACTATGGTTTTAGTCCCCATTCCATTTTTTAGCAAAAAATCTGTCTTGGAATCCTTAAGGCCATAGTACATTAACTCACCCGAACTCATAGCTTCAATATCTGGACATTTTGGAGTGCTCTTTAAAGTTCGGGCAGCCGATGGCAAATCCTTATGATGCTGGTTAAGAATTTGTAGTAAACTGTTTATTGCAGCATTCGCAATGTTATGTTGGATCGCCCATACAGCCAGCTGTATTTTTAAGTCCCTGTCTCCCACAGAACTAATTTTAGTATCAGATATACCATCTTCGTTTATAATTGTGCCCTCACAGACATACTGCTCATCGTTCAAAGCGACGTGGACATCGTTGGAAGCCATTCCCATTGCTTATTCATTTCCCAGAATATGCTGATTCTGGGTAAGCAGTGCAAAAATTTTACGAGCATCTGCTTTTGTCTTTGAATGCATATATCCTAAGTATGTATGATAAAATTCTGTTGTGAGCGCTGACATATGTATGTATAGTTTACATGTGAATGGTAACATTCTTAGATGAAGGGATCTTTACAAGTTTGTTAGTCTGTTTGTAATTTTTATAATATTTAGACACACAAGACCCCATGAAGTTAATACTTATGCCCAGTTTTTAACTTCAAAATTAAGTTCTATTTAAACAGAAAGTCTATTTAAATACAAAATTCATTTTTACATATCATATTTAAATACAATTTAAATATCCTACCAGGTCTATTTAAATTCAACTTACGTTTTTCATACTACCATATGATTTATGACAGTTTGTTTTCGTTCTTCAAATTATGAATGCTGATAATTTTTTTAAAGCGTGTTAGCTATAAAAAAATTAATAAAAACAAATAAATACGTCTCAATAGTGCCATAATATATATAAAAACAATGAATTCTGACGAAGAACACATGCAGGATGCAATGTTCTGTGCACAAATACAAACAAAAATATTGAGGCGCCCACGTACAATACGGACAAGACCAAATCATTTCCATGTTTTCGGGGACACCGAGTTCTACATGGTAAGTGCAAGCTTTATACAATATGTTAAACAGTAGAATTTCATAAACTATATATTTCAGGAACCATTCCGTTAGTGAAGAGCATATGCTTCTAATAACTTAAAGACATTACACAACAGGTGGAATGTTGCGAACAATTGGAGATGTCTACAATTTATTCTAGGTTTTGCGACAATGAGTTTGGGGAAAGTCTCATTGTAGCTGACAGTGGCTATCCCAACAAAAGTTTCATTGTAACACCCTTATTAGACGTCAAAAATGCCGAAGAAAATCTCTATAATGAGTCCCAAATACGTACACGAAACTGCATTGAAAGGAGTTATGGTGTTTGGAAAAGAAAGTTTCCTGTTTTGTCTTTGGGCATTCGCCTAAATATAAAAAAAGTAGAAAGTGTTATTGTAGCAACTGCTGCCCTACATAATACATATGTATATGTTGCTTGAACCAAGAGAGCGAGATTTTACCCTTACCAGGCAATCTACAATCGGCTGTGGATTTCGTAAATAGTGTTCCAAGTAACGTTTACCCCGCAAGCTCTCATAAAAATAATACTTCGCGTCGCAATTTAATAAACAACTACTTTAAAAATTTGTTGTGAATTTAAAATAAACATTTATTTTCAAAAAATTAATTTAAAATAAAAATTCAATTATATACAAAAAATCAAAATAACATAAATTCACTTAAAAATAATTAAAGAAAATTAAATTTAAAATAAAAATAAATTAAAAACTCAATAAAAATTTTCTTTTAATTTTGAAAAGAAGCACTTAAGGCCGAGATACATAGTTATCCGTCGACTTTTTCAACAGACAGCTAAGTTAAAATACATGTTTTCTTATGAGTTTGATCACATACAGTACTGGATTACTGGAATGTCAAGAAAAAAATTATGCTACATCGTCCTTCATTAATCGTCTCCAGCACCTTCTTATAAATTTTGAGGCAATGCCTGATACCTTTTCCTTCAGTTCCTTCACCTGAAAATGTAAAAATATATGTTTATGAAAACTCTTCGAAAGGTTGTCATTAGTCATTACCAAATTAGAAAAATATTCTTCAGAAGATTGATTTTTTTTCTCAAAACTCATAAACTCTTCTTTGCTTGGTAAAATGGATAATGATTTTGCATTTTCCTGAGCTGGAACACGGCTATTTTGTAAAACTTTAACTTCTTCCAACAACCTGTATACAAGCCTTTGGGTTGCCACATGCTTTTCCATTAAATCTTGTATATCTGTAACGATTGAAGTACATATGTATCAATAATTGTAAGATTTGATTCTTTATGGTTAAGTAATTACTTACCTCTGTTTGTAGCAGGTACATCATCTGTAGAAGTTGATAATTGAGATACGAATTCTCTATTGAAGTCCATCTATAAATGGTATAAAGACAAAATTATATTGTTCTTGTTTTCGAACATAACAATTTTTCGATGTATGTTCTTTAAGCAGTGCTCGACTATTACATTGCTCAAAGTTAATTTGGAGCTAGCATATACATATATTATCCAAAACTTCATATGACTTAATTGTACATGATTTTTTTTATTTTTTCATTATTATTAGGTCAATAGATATTTAAATCCTTACTGACTAAAATATGAATAACTGAACAATATTACAAATATAAAAATAATTGGTTTAACAATTTAGATATAAAGTAAGATTTCTTTTCAGTACGTTATTACTCTCAGATAAATTAATAATGTGATAACATTTATTAAAGTTGGCACATGCACGACGAAAAGAATCATTATTAGCATATACGGAACGGTAATATTTTAATGACAAGAGTTCAAAATTGCGGGTAGGTTTTGCAGGAACGTTGAAGTTTATTTGTTTAAGCAGGAACTCCGAATCAACATCCCCATGAATAAGCATAGATCGGCGACTTTTTAGAGTAGGCAATTTTATTAAAGCAAGTCTACTACGATATGGTGGCAGGACATAGGAATTCCAACCAAGACCACGGAGACAGAAAATTAACAATAACAATAGTCCCAAAAAATTGATCCATACTCCAGAATTGGTCGAACAAGAGAAGTGTATAAAAGTTTTGTTATGTAAGGATCAAGAAATTCCTTAAACCAGCGTTTCATAAATCCAAGTACCCCATAGGCTTTATTTACCAGGAGATGTGATCACAAAAGTTAAGCCTATGATCTAACAGTATGCCAAGATCCAATATGGTCTGAACTTTATCTAAGATATCGTTGTCTATATGATGAGAGGTCTCAATCGGAACGTGTCGGAAAAATGACACGTGCTTACATTTTTTTATATTTAACTCCAATAAATTAAATTTGCACCATTGCGAAAAGTTCTAAAAATCAGCTTATTAATGTCGTTAGAAGATTTGAAAATTTTAACATCATCGGCATACATAGTACATTGGAATCCAAAACAACGGTTGGAAGATTATTGATGAATAAAGTAAACAGAATTGGACCCAAGTGACTTCCTTGGAAGTGTTGTTAATAGCACAAACCATAAAAATGTTTTGTTCAATAATATAAAAATTATCCGGCCTTTTACTTGAAAGAAAAATGTTTGATCCCTTCCACGAATGCTCGGGCGGGAGCATCACAGATGAATGATCTACACGATATTGTGAAATGCGTCCCTTGGAAGTTAAGTCCTTGGCATAGCAATTCATTCAACTCTGCGCAATTCATTTCACTCCACAAAACGCAGCCACTGTATATATATATATATATATATATATATATATATATATATATATATATATATCAGTGTAATCATTTACGTTACATAAAATTGGCCATATTTGCCAATTTGAACTTTTTGCTAAGGGCAAACCATCTAAGAGAACTATGGTTTTAGTCCCCATTCCATTTTTTAGCAAAAAATCTGTCTTGGAATCCTTAAGGCCATAGTACATTAACTCACCCGAACTCATAGCTTCAATATCTGGACATTTTGGAGTGCTCTTTAAAGTTCGGGCAGCCGATGGCAAATCCTTATGATGCTGGTTAAGAATTTGTAGTAAACTGTTTATTGCAGCATTCGCAATGTTATGTTGGATCGCCCATACAGCCAGCTGTATTTTTAAGTCCCTGTCTCCCACAGAACTAATTTTAGTATCAGATATACCATCTTCGTTTATAATTGTGCCCTCACAGACATACTGCTCATCGTTCAAAGCGACGTGGACATCGTTGGAAGCCATTCCCATTGCTTATTCATTTCCCAGAATATGCTGATTCTGGGTAAGCAGTGCAAAAATTTTACGAGCATCTGCTTTTGTCTTTGAATGCATATATCCTAAGTATGTATGATAAAATTCTGTTGTGAGCGCTGACATATGTATGTATAGTTTACATGTGAATGGTAACATTCTTAGATGAAGGGATCTTTACAAGTTTGTTAGTCTGTTTGTAATTTTTATAATATTTAGACACACAAGACCCCATGAAGTTAATACTTATGCCCAGTTTTTAACTTCAAAATTAAGTTCTATTTAAACAGAAAGTCTATTTAAATACAAAATTCATTTTTACATATCATATTTAAATACAATTTAAATATCCTACCAGGTCTATTTAAATTCAACTTACGTTTTTCATACTACCATATGATTTATGACAGTTTGTTTTCGTTCTTCAAATTATGAATGCTGATAATTTTTTTAAAGCGTGTTAGCTATAAAAAAATTAATAAAAACAAATAAATACGTCTCAATAGTGCCATAATATATATAAAAACAATGAATTCTGACGAAGAACACATGCAGGATGCAATGTTCTGTGCACAAATACAAACAAAAATATTGAGGCGCCCACGTACAATACGGACAAGACCAAATCATTTCCATGTTTTCGGGGACACCGAGTTCTACATGGTAAGTGCAAGCTTTATACAATATGTTAAACAGTAGAATTTCATAAACTATATATTTCAGGAACCATTCCGTTAGTGAAGAGCATATGCTTCTAATAACTTAAAGACATTACACAACAGGTGGAATGTTGCGAACAATTGGAGATGTCTACAATTTATTCTAGGTTTTGCGACAATGAGTTTGGGGAAAGTCTCATTGTAGCTGACAGTGGCTATCCCAACAAAAGTTTCATTGTAACACCCTTATTAGACGTCAAAAATGCCGAAGAAAATCTCTATAATGAGTCCCAAATACGTACACGAAACTGCATTGAAAGGAGTTATGGTGTTTGGAAAAGAAAGTTTCCTGTTTTGTCTTTGGGCATTCGCCTAAATATAAAAAAAGTAGAAAGTGTTATTGTAGCAACTGCTGCCCTACATAATACATATGTATATGTTGCTTGAACCAAGAGAGCGAGATTTTACCCTTACCAGGCAATCTACAATCGGCTGTGGATTTCGTAAATAGTGTTCCAAGTAACGTTTACCCCGCAAGCTCCCATAAAAATAATACTTCGCGTCGCAATTTAATAAACAACTACTTTAAAAATTTGTTATGAATTTAAAATAAACATTTATTTTCAAAAAATTAATTTAAAATAAAAATTCAATTATATACAAAAAATCAAAATAACATAAATTCACTTAAAAATAATTAAAGAAAATTAAATTTAAAATAAAAATAAATTAAAAACTCAATAAAAATTTTCTTTTAATTTTGGAAAAGAAGCACTTAAGGCCGAGATACATAGTTATCCGTCGACTTTTTCAACAGACAGCTAAGTTAAAATACATGTTTTCTTATGAGTTTGATCACATACAGTACTTCTCCGTCAACGCAAAGTACAAAGTTGGGCAACTTTTAACTTTTGACGTATTTTGAGTACTTTGACAACTATCAGTTGATGTTATTGTGAGTATTGTTCTAGAACTTTTGGTTTGTTTTGTTTTAAATTGTGTGGCGGCAAAAGTTATATTTATTAAAAATTAAAATTAAACGTGAAATAATGGAGAACAAATTAATAGAGGCAGTGCAAATGTTTCCTTGTTTATTCGGCAAAAGTAAACAAGAGTATAGAGATAAATTGAAGTAAGAAAAATCATGGGCTTCCGTAGCTGCAATAGGAGCAACAGCCAAAAGATTTGCACACTTCCATTTAAATAAAACAGGGATGCCAGTTTTTTTCGAGCTTCGTCGCCAAATGGCTTGTAGAATGTCGCCAAAATCGCCAAAATATTAAAGAATGTAATTCAAATAATAACATATATTATGAATTTTTTTACAAAAAATTGTAGCAGTTTTTTAGTTTGACATTCGAATGCCTTACCAAATATCGCCAAAATACAAAATAATCATTTTTTTTTAGTTTTGTTTTAATTTTATTAATACAAATATTGTTATATGTACATATAAAAATTCAGTTATTGTATTATCAAAATAATCCTTACAAAAATTAAAGAAAAACATTTCATATTAAAAAATATTGAAGTAAATCAGTAAAGGGTACATTGGCTAAATATTGCAAAAAAATGTCACAAGAAACATAAAAAACTAATCAATGCTTCAGTGCTGAGATCAAAATCAGAAATTAAAAAGTAAAAAAAACCATTTAGGCGCACATATTAAGTATCGAATCAAAATTTTCGTACTCGGTATTTTCTTCATCATTATTGTTGTTTGCATCCTTATTGTGGTAAATTTCTTTTGAATTGAACCTACCTAACATATCTTCAGTTGGAACGAATGTTTTACAACATATGTATACTGTTTCCATTCTTAAACGCTATTATTATATATAATTTATAATTTACTTGATATAGACACACATGTAAATACTCTGAATTCGCCTTTGTATACATACCGTACTAACTAAACTCAATCACTTGTTGCCAGACAGCTTTTTTTGACTATAAAGTTGGATTCACCCATTTTAGTTTTTTTGAGAGTTTGTTCTGAAACGATTCACCCAGAACAATTGTTCTGGAAAAACAATATTGATATCAAATAAAATAATTAATTTCCTGAAGAAGTCACACAAAGGAGTGACGAAATATTGAAATTAAATTAAAATAAAGAGACCTTAAGCTTAAAAATATCAGAATACAATAAACATATGTTTATATTTTTAAACAGTTTTCTATTTCAGAACGATATCTAATATGTAATGGCTCTCACCGGAGCAGAAAATATTGGTTGAGACGGAGATGACAATTCATTGGCATTTAATATGGCATCGACATATTGTTCAGACGAGTGCGCAAATAATTCAACTGAAGCTGAAGACACTCCAAGCACATCAAAGAGGCAAAGAACCAATGAAAAAGCCCATGAGAAGTTTGATATGCTGTGCGGTGCTGTCACCGATTTTATTGCTGCCAAAAAAAGGTTGCGAAAGAAGCCGTAATGCTGATTTTTTAAGGTTCTGGACTCCTACCTACTAAAACACTCGGAGGACCAGGACAAATTAAAAATAGACATTTTCAACATTGTTTTTAACAAAAATTAAAAGTCAAAACGTTGGCCCAATTCACAAGTATAGTTCTAACGTCATATTCGTATGTACGCATTTGAAAACAAATTTAAACGATGAAACTAGACTTGTGAATTAGGTCATCGGCTTTTTATCTAGTCCTAGTAATGAGTTTAGTTTTTTTTGTTTGATTTTTATTTATGTGTATGAATGTATATTTTGTTTTTATTAATTTGTTATTAATTACTTGAAATTACTCCTACAAGACTGAATAAAATGTGCCTTTTTATTTAAGTTTTTTAGTGTTCGCCTTTTTGAAAAATATAAAAAATTCAATTGAAGTTTTAAAAACGATATTTTGGTTTTATTTGATCATGTTTTCATACATGTTCTATGGGGGTTGTTTTATAAGCATTGTAGATTCATCTATTGATTATAATCATCAAAAGAAGTGCAGAATGTAATAACATTGATAAATGTTTTAGGAAATAGTAATTTAAAGAGGGTGTGAGAATATGTACTCCATCAGCTCATCTCTTAAATTAAATCCATCTCTTGATGCATTATAAGACAAAAGTCGGCCACTTTTTCTCAACAAAGCTGAAATTTTTTTTCGCCACAATCCATTAATTATGTTTTCTCCCTCGTAATGGTCTACATAGTCAGGTGGACAATAGGTACCACCATTCATTTTCAAAAAATTATGCAAGAGGACTGTAGCTTTCACTACTCTTTCTGCTGATGATAGGTGCATCTTCAGAGGTAATAAAAGAATTCTCCAGCGGGCAACTAGAATACCGAAAGCATTTTCGATAACACAACGAGCTCGCGATAGCCGTCTGTTGAAGATTCCCCGCTTAAGAGGCATTTTTGTACCTTAATGTATAATTATTTAAATAAGTATTAGGAGGTAACTCGCTTTACACAAACCTGATATGGTCGCATTAAACATCTTTTCAAAGGAAATGCTGCATCTCCAACCATAAAAAGAGGAAATATGAAATTCGTTCCTGGCAAAACAGAGTCTTCAGGCAAATTCAATTGATCGCTAAAAAGCTTCTGCCCAAAACTCGAGTTCCACAACACACCTCCATCAATTTGTGAACCATATGCACCAATATCGATTGCTGTGAATGTGTAATTAGCGTCACAAGCAGCCAAAAGTACTATGGAATAGGTTCCTTTATAATTGAAAAATTGGGATCCAGAATTTGGTGGCATGTCAACATGATGTGCTTGCCATCGATGGCTCCAACACAGTTTGGAAAATTCCACATAGCGTTGAAATCGCGTGCAATGCGCTTCCACTCGTCTTTATGAGGTACCGATAAAAAGGTAAAACCAAGTGTATTCCAAAGGACATCGCAGGTTTCTAAAACAATTATGCTGATGATCGTACGGCCCATTTTAAACGCCGATGAAAATATCTGTTTACTGCGACCATGAGCCAAATAATTTCAAAAATTTATAAAAATAAAGTTAATTTAATAAATATGTATACATATTGACACTCAGACCAGGGTTAGAAAAAGTCTACACTTTGCAGGTATTGATGGGCTATTGGAATGCTTAGTAAGGTCTTCCTTAATCAAATTAAAAAGCAAATCAAAAATTGCTCTTTCCATCTTCACAGTTTTTTAAATTGTTCGTGATCATAATTATACATATTTTCAAAATTCACCGCAAAAAAGCCTTTAGTGTCTCGGTCTTGATACAAAGGTCTGACCCAAAACCTACGACCTTTGTCCATAATATCTAGACACTCCCGAGCTTTATACATTAAAATAAGTATTGCACAAATTCCAAAAATGTCTTCGTTATCCATCTTCAAATTTGTATATTTTTGATCAAACATGCAAAACACGCGCAAAAAAAACAGCTTATTTATCATCCGTTCACAAAGTATTTATTGTGACAGTCTTCTCCGTCAATGCGTTTACATCAGTTGAAAAAGTCGACGAATAACGTATGACGGATTCTATGTGTCTCGGCCTTAAGTGCTTCTTTTCCAAAATTAAAAGAAAATTTTAATTGAGTTTTTAATTTATTTTTATTTTAAATTTAATTTTCTTTAATTAATTTTGTTAATTACTTTTAAGTGAATTTATGTTATTTTGATTTTTTGTATATAATTGAATTTTTATTTTAAATTAATTTTTTGAAAATAAATGTTTATTTTAAATTCATAACAAATTTTTAAAGTAGTTGTTTATTAAATTGCGACGCGAAGTATTATTTTTATGAGAGCTTGCGGGGTAAACATTACTTAGAACACTATTTACGAAATCCACAGCCGAGTGTAGATTACCTGGTAAGGGTAAAATCTCGCTCTCTTGGTTCAAGCAACATATATGTATTATGTAGGGCAGCAGTTGCTACAATAACACTTTCTACTTTTTTTATATTTAGGCGAATGCCCAAAGACAAAACAGGAAACCTTCTTTCCCAAACACCATAACTCCTTTCAATGCAGTTTCGTGTACGTATTTGGGACTCATTATAGAGATTTTCTTCGGCATTTTTGACGTCTAACAAGGGTGTTACAATGAAACTTTTGTTGGGATAGCCACT
Source organism: Linnaemya tessellans (assembly GCA_951800035.1). NCBI lineage: Eukaryota > Metazoa > Arthropoda > Insecta > Diptera > Tachinidae > Linnaemya > Linnaemya tessellans. The sequence continues at coordinate 70,049,617 of OX637532.1, forward strand.
GTCAGCTACAATGAGACTTTCCCCAAACTCATTGTCGCAAAACCTAGAATAAATTGTAGACATCTCCAATTGTTCGCAACATTCGACCCGTTGTGTAATCTCTTTAAGTTATTAGAAGCATATGCTCCTCACTAACGGAATGGTTCATGAAATATATAGTTTATGAAATTCTACTGTTTAACATATTGTATAAAGCTTTCACTTACCATGTAGTTGGATTTTTTATATGATTACCAATAAGGTCTAGAATGCAGTAAACAGATTTCTTCGACATCCGAAATCTCTGGTAGAACTCGGTGTCTCCGAAAACATGGAAATGATTTGGTCTTGTCCGTATTGTACGTGGGCACGGAACATTGCATCCTGCATGTGTTCTTCGTCAGAATTCATTGTTTTTATATATATTATGGCACTATTGAGACGTATTTCTTTGTTTTTATTAATTTTTTTATAGCTAACACGCTTTAAGAAAAATTATCAGCATTCATAATTTGAAGAACGAAAACAAACTGTCATAAATCATATGGTAGTATGAAAAACGTAAGTTGAATTTAAATAGACCTGGTAGGATATTTAAGTTGTATTTAAATATGATGTGTAAAAATGAATTTTGTATTTAAATAGACTTTCTGTTTAAATAGAACTTAATTTTGAAGATAAAAACTGGGCATAAGTATTAACTTCATGGGGTCTTGTGTGTCTAAATATTATAAAAATTACAAACAGACTAACAAACTTGTAAAGATCCCTTCATCTAAGAATGTTACCATTCACATGTAAACTATACATACATATGTCAGCGCTCACAACAGAATTTTATCATACATACATACTTAGTATATATGCATTCAAAGACAAAAGCAGATGCTCGTAAAATTTTTGCACTGCTTACCCAGAATCAGCATATTCTGGGAAATGAATAACCAATGTGAATGGCTTCCAACGATGTCCACGTCGCTTTGAACGATGAGCCGTCTGTCTGTGAGGACACAATTATAAACGAAGATGGTATATCTGATACTAAAATTAGTTCTGTGGGAGACAGGGACTTAAAAATACAGCTGGCTGTATGGGCGATCCAACATAACATTGCGAATGCTGCAATAAACAGTTTACTACAAATCCTTAACCAGCATTATAAGGATTTGCCATCGGCTGCCCGAACTTTAAAGAGCACTCCAAAATGTCCAGATATTGAAGCTATGAGTTCGGGTGAGTTAATGTACTATGGCCTTAAGGATTCCAAGACAGATTTTTTGCTAAAAAATGGAATGGGGACTAAAACCATAGTTCTCTTAGATGGTTTGCCCTTAGCAAAAAGTTCAAATTGGCAAATATGGCCAATTTTATGTAACGTAAATGATTACACTGATATATATATATATATATATATATATATATATATATATATATACAGTGGCTGCGTTTTGTGGAGTGAAATGAATTGCGCAGAGTTGAATGAATTGCTATGCCAAGGACTTAACTTCCAAGGGACGCATTTGACAATATCGTGTAGATCATTCATCTGTGATGCTCCCGCCCGAGCATTCGTGGAAGGGATCAAAGGACATACAGGGTATAGTAGTTGCCCTAAATGCGTCCAAAGAGGCAGTTAGTGCAATGGAAAAATGGTTTTCAAATATAAAATTGAAACGAAGCGAACAGACCATGAATTTCGATCCAAGTCATCACAACTATATGGCACAACTAGAAATAGAAAAAGTTAGCATTGACATGGTAAAGTCCTTCCCTAATGACTACATGCATGTTGTGTGCCTAGGAGTCGTTAAAACGCTGTGGGTGCTGTTGGCTGAAGTAGTAAAACACGAGACTATGAAGCGGAGGGTCCTGAGTTCGAGCCCGAGCTGAGTCATGAAATATTGTGTTGAATTCTTTTGATCAGCATTAGTGCGTGGTTGTGTTGGTTGTTGCCAGCCTGTTTCAATGATGAAGGCATAGTCACTGATAACTGAATATAATTGGCAGCGACTGACACTATCATGTACTAAAAGCAGAGTAACAGCACCCACCTTCTTCGGAACAGACATCCAATGATTTGGAATCAGTTAGCGCATTCAAATTTGAGAATAATTTGCAATAAATTAAAAACAAATTGAAAATGCCGCATCAAATTGAAAGCCAGCTGTATAAGCGCATTGTTGAACAAAGTTTACTTGTGAAACAACCATGGCAGAAAAATATCAGAAGCATATGGAAAATGTTAAAAACATACGCTTTGAAAATATTTTTCTTTCAAGTAAAAGGCCGGATAATTTTTATATTATTGAACAAAACATTTTTATGGTTTGTGCTATTAACAACACTTCCAAGGAAGTCACTTGGGTCCAATTCTGTTTACTTTATTCATCAATAATCTTCCAACCGTTGTTTTGGATTCCAATGTACTATGTATGCCGATGATGTTAAAATTTTCAAATCTTCTAACGACATTAATAAGCTGATTTTTAGAACTTTTCGCAATGGTGCAAATTTAATTTATTGGAGTTAAATATAAAAAAATGTAAGCACGTGTCATTTTTCCGACACGTTCCGATTGAGACCTCTCATCATATAGACAACGATATCTTAGATAAAGTTCAGACCATATTGGATCTTGGCATACTGTTAGATCATAGGCTTAACTTTTGTGATCACATCTCCTGGTAAATAAAGCCTATGGGGTACTTGGATTTATGAAACGCTGGTTTAAGGAATTTCTTGATCCTTACATAACAAAACTTTTATACACTTCTCTTGTTCGACCAATTCTGGAGTATGGATCAATTTTTTGGGACTATTGTTATTGTTAATTTTCTGTCTCCGTGGTCTTGGTTGGAATTCCTATGTCCTGCCACCATATCGTAGTAGACTTGCTTTAATAAAATTGCCTACTCTAAAAAGTCGCCGATCTATGCTTATTCATGGGGATGTTGATTCGGAGTTCCTGCTTAAACAAATAAACTTCAACGTTCCTGCAAAACCTACCCGCAATTTTGAACTCTTGTCATTAAAATATTACCGTTCCGTATATGCTAATAATGATTCTTTTCGTCGTGCATGTGCCAACTTTAATAAATGTTATCACATTATTAATTTATCTGAGAGTAATAACGTACTGAAAAGAAATCTTACTTTATATCTAAATTGTTAAACCAATTATTTTTATATTTGTAATATTGTTCAGTTATTCATATTTTAGTCAGTAAGGATTTAAATATCTATTGACCTAATAATAATGAAAAAATAAAAAAAATCATGTACAATTAAGTCATATGAAGTTTTGAATAATATATGTATATGCTAGTTCCAAATTAACTTTGAGCAATGTAATAGTCGAGCACTGCTTAAAGAACATACATCGAAAAATTGTTATGTTCGAAAACAAGAACAATATAATTTTGTCTTTATACCATTTATAGATGGACTTCAATAGAGAATTCGTATCTCAATTATCAACTTCTACAGATGATGTACCTGCTACAAACAGAGGTAAGTAATTACTTAACCATAAAGAATCAAATCTTACTATTATTGATACATAATTCTATCGTTACAGATATACAAGATTTAATGGAAAAGCATGAGGCAACTCAAAGGCTTGTATACAGGTTGTTGGAAGAAGTTAAAGTTTTACAAAATAGTCGTGTTCCAGCTCAAGAAAATGCAAAATCATTATCCATTTTACCAAGCAAAGAAGAGTTTATGAGTTTTGAGAAAAAAATTCAATCTTCTGAAGAATATTTTTTCTAATTTGGTAATGACAACCTTTCGAAGAGTTTTTATAAAAATATATTTTTACATTTTCAAGTGAAGGAACTGAAGGAAAAGGTATCGGGCATTGCCTCAAAATTTATATGAAGCTGCTGGAGACGATTAATGAAGGACGATGTAGCACAATTTTTTTGTTGCCAAGGAGCGGCTGCAAAACTGCGGTTGAAATCATTATCAAGTACACTTGCAATTACACGTAAGGCATTTAAAAGACATTCCTTTTCAGTCTCTCACTTATTTACTTTTCTAAAATATTACAGTAGCCCACAATGAGAAATTTGCTGACCACAGCGATATGGAGTTTAAAACAAATACCATAGCCCTTTTCCAGCAAGCCAGAAATCGCGATAATAAAAAATCAACAAAAAAAAGCAAAACTTAAACAAATTAATGTAAATATTTAAACTAACTTTAATTTTTGCATTATCCAATCATAACTCTCACAACAATTACAATACTTTATCATATAAACTTTTTCATTATTCAATTATTAGTCATATAAATATGTACCTATTTTTTCAAAATACAAGAAGGTTTAGCCAGCCTTGAAAAAATAGAGCTCACACAAAAAGACTGATGAAATTTTATTTATCGTTTATTTTGCTTATTTTTATTATATCCTTCACAAAAAAGTGAAAGGGTATTTGTCATTCCGTATGTAATTTCTTCGATATTCACATGGGAGCCCATTAAGTATATATATTCTGGATCCTTATGAAAAAATAGAGCTCACACAAAAAAGACTAATGAAATTTTATTTATCGTTTTTTTTTTTTTTTTTTTTTTATTATACCCTTCACAAAAAAGTGAAAGCGTATATATAGGTTTGTCATTCTGTGTGTAATTTCTTCGATATTCACATTGGACCCCATAAAGTGTATATATTTTGGATCGTTATGAATAGCGATGACGATTGAGCGATGTCCGTCTGTCCGTCCGTCTGTACGTGAAACCGGTTTTCCCAAGCCCCAGAAGATCTAGAGACTTCGTTCTTGGACCGTTGGATTGGAAATGAACTTAAATAGAGTGTTATTGAAATTCAGAAAGATCCAATGTACAGTTCCAGAGCTGGAAAGCTTGCACCTATTTCTCGACGCAAAATTTATACCAAAAATCAATTATTTTTTATTATGTTTGTAAATTAAACCTATTTCGTGCTTTGGGAAGCCTCAATGGTCTATTAAAAACTAACAAAATTAACATTTTTTTTTCAGGGATGGGAGGTTAGGGTTAGGTTAAAAAGGGCTGCCCGCAGTAAGCGAGAAAAACACTCGGAGGCCATCAAAAGGCCCATTGTGATGCCCAGAGGACTATACCCTACACACTCTTCTCAAGACGAAGTGGTGGTTCCTGAGAACCATCCAGAACTTCTCACAAAGCCCGCCAGGGCAGCCAGCGGTGCATCCCTGAGGCAGTCAAGATCCCGCAGGAAACGAGAGCCTAGATGCCTAAGCCTACGCTCCTGCAGGGCCGGACAGTCACAAAGGAAATGCTGTACTGACTCCTTCTCCTCCTCATCGAAGCAGCTCCTGCAGCGGCCATCATGGGGAAAGCCCAAACGCTCCGACATGTGCCCAATTGCACAGTGCCCCGTCAAGACCCCTACCAGGAGTGCCAACGGCTGTTTCCCAAAAAACAGAAGTTGCCTAGTGCTAGCTCTGCTAAGCGAGGGCCATAGAGTTTTGGAGACCCTACAGGTAGTAATACTTGACCACCTGTTTGTCACCTCCCTCCTTGCCCACCTCTGAAATCTGCCCAGCAGCTCAACTGAGGGAATGTCAATGTCCCTACGCGATACTGCTTCATCCAAGGCCGAACCCGCTCTCGCGCATTCGTCCGCCATCTCATTCCCCTGAATGCCTTCATGCCCTGGAACCCAAACCACATTGACATCATGCCCCTTAAGTCTGGCCAGAGATTGAATGCATGCCAGTACACATCTCGACTTTATCATCTCCGAACCCAGGGCTCTAATTGCTGCCAGACTATCTACACAGATGTCAATAGTTCTTGCCTCCAAATTGAGCCCATCAATCCTTAATGCTGCCTCGGTAATGGCATAAATCTCTGCTTGGAAAACTGTCGAGGTATCGGGTAGCCTGAGCGATACCGAAAGGCCGAGACCCTCGGAAAATACCCACGAACCAGTGCCAGTGTCCATCTTCGAGCCGTCCGTAAAAACCAAAGTTGCATTACTACGAGTCGCGGAGTTTTCCATCCAGTCCTTCCTCTCCGGGAATGTGACTGAGAAGGATTTGTCGAAGCACATGACCGGAGTCATATAATCAGTCCGTCCCCCCAGGACCTGCCGTCCTACCTTTTGTAGGATAATGCCATGTCCCGTACGGTCATGCCTGAAACTGCCCGACTCCATGAGCCTGAGGGCAGATCTGGCAGATATGTACTTGATGTATATTTCAAGGGGAGCCAAATCAAGCATTGTCTCTAGACTGGCCTGAGGGGCCGACCTCATTGCGCCAGTCACAGCAAGACATGCTAGCCTCTGTACCTTGCCCAGTATAGAGAGATATGTACTCTTGTCCACAGCCCTCCACCAAACAAGTGATCCATAAGTAAGAATGGGTCTGATCACCGCCGTATACATCCAGTGAAGGATGTACGGTTTCAAATCCCATCTCCTCCCTGAAACTCTCTTGCATGCGTAAAACGCACATAGAGCCCTCCTCGTTCTATCCTCCACATTTCGTCTCCACGATAGTTTAGAGTCTAGAATAATGCCGAGGTACTTCGCTTCCCTCGAGAGTCCCAAGCTCATGCCACCAAGGCATGGTGGCCTAAAAGCCGGGATTTTATATCTCTTGGTGAAAAGTACCAGTACAGTCTTCGAAGGGTTTATGCCCAGACCGTTCCCCTTGGCCCAGTCCAGTAGTTCGTTCAGCGCCGATTCCATGAGTTCACTTATCGTAGGCAAATATTTACCCCTTATAAGGAGCACAACGTCATCAGCATATGCAACTACCTTGGTGCCACCTGCGTTCAACCTGAAAAGGATGCTGTTCAGGACAAGGTTCCATAGGAGCGGAGACAGAACTCCCCCCTGCGGAGTGCCCCTTGTTACAGCCATCCTCCTCGTACTCATGTCCAAACTGGATACTATGGATCTGCTCCTAAGCATGTTCCCTGCCCAGTCCGTAATTAACTGGTCCGCACCGATCTCTCTGAGCGCCCCAGTTATCGAGGATATGTTCAGATTGTTAAAAGCGCCCTCTATGTCTAGTAAGGATGCCATAACAAACTCCTTCTTGTCAAGGGAATGTTCTATAGTGCCGACAACATCATGCAGCGCCGTCTCCACCGACCTACCCTTCTGGTAGGCATGCTGTGCACCGCAGAAATTCTCTGGCGAGAGAAGTTCCCTGACATACAAATCAACCAGTCTCTCCAGTGTTTTCAATAGAAAAGATGACAGACTGATTGGTCTGTAATCTTTAGCGGTACTGTGGTTTATCCTCCCCGCTTTTGGAATGAATACCACAGTAACCTCCCTCCACTCCATAGGAATGTACCCGTAAACGAGACTTCCCCTAAAGATGATTAGCAGCCATGGTAAAATCGCCTCCATGGCATGCTGCATCAGCGCTGGGAAAATACCATCTGGCCCCGCTGACTTAAAGGGCTTAAAAGATGTCACTGCCCATCTTACCCTGGCTGACTGTACAATGGAGTCCACCAAATCACTCCCTAGGATAGCTGTTTGCACGGGGACGACAGTACCACGTACGTCCGCCCCGTCCTCGCAATCCGGAAAGTGAGTTTCCATTAGTAGCTCCAGGGTATCCTCGCTGCTTTCAGTAAAAGTCCCGTCAGGCCTCATAAGGGATCCCGGCGTGACAGGCTCCTTAGAGAGTAGTTTTCTTAGGCGGGAAGCCTCAGATGTGCCCTCCAAGTCACCACAGAAACGCTTCCACGATTCCCTCTTTGCCTTCCTGGTTTCGCTCTTGAAGACGTTGAAAGCCCTACGATAGTTATCCCAGTCTATGGGATTTCTGTCGCGCTTCGCCTTATTAAAAAGTCTCCGGCAGTCTGTCCTGAGCTGCTTGAGTCTCGGATTCCACCACTTCTGATGGACTTTCGTTGACGGTTGCCGCTCCCGACAAGATGCGTGATAGGCGTCCCTCAGTGTCCTTGACAAAAGGACTGAAGAGTCCTCCAGCTCCTGAATGCTGCCCACCTGCTCCGCTACTGGAGGTGGTAGGGCCTCCACGAGCTTTCTGAAACTTCCCCAATCCGTCCGCCTAGGGTTCCTGTAAGGCTTGCCCCCACTCGGAATAAGATCGATCGTAAAAGTGATTCTGTTATGATCAGAGAATGAGCACTCAAGGCTCACCCTCCAGTCAGATATTCTAATAGAGTCCCTATCACTAACCAAAGTTAAATAAATGACCTGTTGCCTGATCCTATTGAAAAACGTTGGCCTATTGCCCTTGTTGCAAATCCTAAGATTGGTTGACAAGAGAAATTGTAATAAATCCTCACCTCGTTTATTTATATCCGTGCTACCCCAGAGTGTGTGATGCGCATTTACATACATCACCGCCCAGTATAAGGTCATGTCCACGTGTCCCGCACCAGTAAATGAGTGTGCGCACCGCACTCGGAGGAGGGTCATCGGGAGATTCTTGCGTTCAAGCGCAGCTACCGTTAGATCGCCAGAGCTGTAATGGGATAAAAAAAAAATATTGATGTTTTTCCTAATCAGAATACAGCTTCTAATCTTACCTTCCGTGGTAGGAGAGAGAAGAGTAAACAAACGTGACCGAAGGCCCCGAACCTTATTTGCAACTAACCAAGGCTCTTGGATCAAGGCCACGGATATGCACTCCCTCTCCATAAAGCGTAACAGCTCGTCCGATGCTGCCTCGGAGTGATGCAAGTTAATTTGCACCACCTTTCAGGGATGGGAAATAAATTTTTTTTTTCGGCCCATTCCGTATTTTATAGTACATGTAGTAACTAACATTGTTAAAAATTTCAAAAATTTAACAAAAACTCTTTATACGTCATGAAGATTTGCATTGACCAAATATAAATCAAAATTTCGAATCCAGGGTTGGAGAAGTGCAATATTTTGTAGTACATGAAAGTGGCCAAAATGGTTAACATTTTTCTTAAATAATACTACTTTATACCTCCAGAAGACTTGAACTGATAAAAATTAAAAAAAAAATAAAATTTCGCTTCCAGGGTTGGGAAAATGAAATTTTTTTTGGTACAAGCAATATTTTGTAGTACATGTAAAAAAATTTTAAATATTAAAATTTCGCTTCCAGGGGTGGGAAATTGAAACTTTTTATACATAAAAGTAACCAAAATGGTTAAAAATTTAAAATGTTTCTTCAATAAAACTACTTCATACATCATGAAGAGTCGCATTTATAAAAAAGCAAAAAATAAAATAAAATTTCAATTCCAGGGCTGGAAAATTGAACGTTTTTTTGGTACATGCAATATATTGTAGAACATGAAGGTGACAAAAATTTTTGTTAATTTTAAGATTTTTGTAAATAAAACTACTTTATAAGCAATAAAAACTAGCATTGGTAAAAAGAAGAAGACAAAAATTAAAATTTCCCAGATGGGAAATTGAATTTTTTTTATACATAAAAGTAACCCAAAAGCCAACTAACGTCGGTTTTTTATTAATTAGAACTTTTTTTAATTCAGGAAAAACAAAATTAGTATCAAATATCAAAACAAATCAAAATTTCGATTCCAGGGTTGGATAACCGTAATGTTTTGTAGTACATAAAAGTGACCAAAATGGTTACAAATTCTAAGTTTTTCTTAAATAAACCTCATTATTAAGAGTTGCATGAACCTCATTATTAAAATATTTTATGGTACATGAAAGTGACCAAAAAGTTTAAAAATTCACTAAGAATTGCATTGGTAAAAAAATAAAAATTCGCTTCCAGAGTTGGAAAATATAACTAGCTCTGGTACATAAAATTACCCACATAAATTCCAAATTTTGTTTTTGTAGTGAATTAAACCTATTTTATACTTCAGGAAGAATTAATTTGGTATTAAAAATTCCGTTCCAGGGTTGGAAAATCGAAATTTTATAGTACATAAAAGTAGCCATATAAGTTCCTTATTTTGTTTGTGTGCGAATGAAATAATTTTTATACTTTGGGAAGATTTAAATTGGTACTAAAAACTAAAATAATTAAAAATGCAATATCAGGTTTGGAATATCGACATTTCCTGATTCATAAAAGTAACCATATAATTTATTTTTGATTAAGATGAATTATACCTACTTTATATATCAGGAAGATATAAATTGGTATTAGAAACAAAATAAACCTAAAAGACTATTCTACGGTTGGACAATTAGAACCTTTTGGGGTACATGACACGGATTTTTTTCTTTTTGTTTGTAAATTAAGCATATTTAATATTTTTTAAAGACGTTCAGAGGTATTAGAAGTAAGAAGAGTCAAACATTTAGCTTCCTAACCAAAAAATTTAAACGTTGTCTTAAATATAAAAGTAACTGATAACATCATTTTGTTTTTTTAATTAAAGCTACTTTTTAAATTATTGACATGAAATATAAATAAAGTTTTCATTAATATGTATTTCTTACATTTAATTAATACGGACGAAATTCATTATAGTGAAAAAATTATACACTCCACGCAATATTTATAAGGCCCAAAATATTTTTCATTTTTTTCCGAATTTATTAATGTACATAATGTTGGAATATTTTGACTTATATATTGCTATTTTCTCTGACATAAAAATATTGTGTTCCGTTATTTCTGTTTCAAAATAACTTGATTTAAATATTAAATTTGAACGAAATATTTAAAAGACCAAGTCCAGGAAATTATAACAGAGGAGTAAAAAAATCTAAATATGTATGTGGAATCAAAACATTTTGGTTCTTACTTTTAATTAAGAGAAAAGACATATTTTATAAAAAAGACTTACATATAAAAAAATTTGCTTTCAAGTGAATTCATTTATTAAAATGTTAGTAATTTTGAAAAAATTCTATATAAGGACTCTACTAGACGTTGAAACTCGTACTTCTTGCAATATAATTCGTAAAATATTAGTAATAGGTGATAGCTACGTTAAAGAAGCTAATTAGAAAATCTAAATAATAATAATCGGCAAAGTAACTTCTGAGGTACAGATCCTCGGAAAAAAGAAAATAAAAACAAATAAAAATTATAGGAATAAAAATATTTCTTATTTTACGTATACTTCAAATTGAACTTACTCATTGTTTTTAAATATTTTTGTCAAAATAACACCGTTTTATATGAAAAATTTAAAACATTTTTTAATTCTGTAGAAATTTTGTGGCATTTTTCATAAAACTACCGTAATAATTTCACATTAACGATTTGAAAAAGTAATATGAAGATTTTGATGTTTTTTCTCCAAAATTTTAAGATTTCGCATCTATTTTACTTAGTTTTCACTTTTATACAATGTGTGAAATTGATTTTTGTTTCTACAGCCTATATTCTATTTAAAATTTCGAGCAAAATGTTATCAAAGCCCATGTAAAGAATATTTAGTCAAAATATGCGTAGAAAAATTTGGTAAACTATTATCTACTCTGTTTTTACTATGAAAAACACGTGAAATTTTTCTGAAAACAATTTTGTTAAAAATTTTTCGAAAATTTAAACATCCTTAACTAGCCTTAAGGATAACAAGAAATTTATAATTTTTATTTGTCAATTTTTTCAAATGAAATAATTAATGTTGCAAAACATTTTTCGAAAATTCAAACAGAGTACCGGCCTTATCGCTGTGAGCCCTTGTATGTAGTATAATTTTTTGGCCTCCTAAGCGCAAACAAAAATTTAATTTAATTGACTGTTAAAGTTCGACAAGGCAAGTCGCATGTTTTTTATGAAAAAAAAAAAAACAAAATTACTGCAATATTAGGAACTTTCCTCCATTCTATACACATAGAATTTAATGTTAAAAATGGGTAAATATATTAATATTATTGATTTTGCTGCATAAAATAAGCTATGAGCTAATGAAAAATAAATAAATAGAATTTTCTAATATATGATAGGAAAATTCGTAAATAAAACTGTAAATGGTGTAAAAATAATGAACCAAAAATTTTAAAATACTCGTACAGCTGAGTAAATAATAACATTTCTTTAGATTTAAAAAAAATGTTCCTCTGTAGAAAATTTTCATAAGGCTTATATTAAAAAAATCTATTATAGACAATACTATCTTCCAATGGAGCTATAAAATATTATAAATCCATTTTTATATCATACAATATTACTAATGCCCAGTTTTTAACTTCAAAATTAAGTACTATTTAAACTTAAAGTGTATTTAAATACAAAATTTTGTTTTTCACTTCGAATTTAAGTAATATTTAAATGGCCCACATTGTACATTTAAATTCAATTTAAGTTTTTCATACAACCATGTGTTTTTTCATTGTTTGTTTACATTCAACAACCTGAAAATTGGTACAGCAGCTGTTCATTGGAACAAAACTTCGGTAAAAAGGTTCTTGTATTGGATCATTTTCAGTATTTTTCTTACTATTTATTTGTGCTATCATACTTTTATCACAATTAAATACCAAAATTAATTTTAGACTGAAAAACTGAAAGTGTATTTAAACACAACTTAAGTTTATGGAAAAATTAACTAATTTTGTACTTAAATACGAAGTCAAAAACTGGGGGTAAGAAGCATAATATATATAAATTCATCCATCCAAGAATACAAAAAATAGAACGATGGCAACGCGTGTTGAAAATTTAGTCATGCATTTGTTGTTGTCTATGAATAAAATTTTTATTTTCTCTTCTCTCATTGATGTGAATTTCGTTACTGTTCGGGTTGCGTACGTGAATATGTGTAAAAAATCCGATTGGTACTGTTTCCTGAGTGTAAGGATTGAGTTGCCCTGATCTAGACGGGTTAACATCGCTAAGTGTTTAGTAGTACAAATACTCGTGTTAATAAAGTAGTAAATAAAGTGTTGCCGCATTATATTTCTAAAATTAATTGTCTGTGTTTTTAGTTTGATGCAATTAAACGAATCCTTGAAGGATAAGTAAAAAGCGTTTTTACGAAAAGGTCTAAAAACGTAACAATACATATATGTAAAAAAAGTAATAAGAGTGATATATTAAAATTACATAAAATATAAATTAATTACAAAATTTATAAAAATAAATGAAGTTAATAATGTATATGTGTATGTATAACTTTTAAGAAATGTATTCATACGAGTACTAGAATCCTTATGGCCCTATCAAGAGTTTAAAAATTTAAACGAGCATAGAGGTGCGCAGGCTGATGTGTATATATTATTTTGTGCATAAAGAGTAGAACACGGATTCTTAAGAAATCATCAAAGCCAATACCGAAAAGCAAGTTTACGTAAGGCGATTTGTGATCCTGTCTTCTTAGGCTATAAATATACCGAATTATGCTATTAAATGATACATTAAGTTTCCTTTTGCTGTTACCATCGCAGCTGGCAAATAGTTCAAAGCCGTACTATAACATTGGTATTAAATAGGATTTTGCAAGAAGTATTCTAATTTTAATTGGAGTGCAATACTGAGTTTTCCAAAGATTCGTTAGCATTGAAAATGTACGACCACATGCGAAATTAACTTGATTGGACCAAGTAAGTGTATTGTTAAAGTAGATGCCAAGAGTTTTGGCAGAATTTACAATATCTATATTCTGATTGTTTATAGATAAAATACGATTGTAATTAATCCTCAACAACCTTTTTCTTATGATCAAACACTTGGACTGAGCAGGATTAATTGCTAGACCATTAGCAGTAGCCAACTCATAAACGCGCTCTAAATCCCTATTTATGGTACCAACAAAGTCTGTGCTGCTCCAGCTAGCATTAAGTTGGACATCGTCTGCATACAATCTAATTTTACAGTGTTGTAGCTTATCCTGAACATCATTCACATATAATGAAAACAGTAGGGGCCTAGTATCGAACCCTGTGGAACACTTCGGTTCAATGGCAAATAACCTGAAACTGAGGTGGGTGTTTCAACATATTGATGTCTATCTATCAGATATGAATATATAAGAACTTTGGCAGCTGAAGTAAAGCTCAACATATGTTTAAGTTTACAACATAAAATATTATGGTCAACCATATAAAACGCCCTGGAATGGTCTAAAAGAACTAAAAATTTCACATTAACACAGTCTACTTGCTGTCTGATGTCCTCCGCCACATCTCCGAGGGTCGTCAAACAACTATGCACTTTGCGAAACCCAGATTGACGGTCCGTAAGCATACTGTGCGTTTCAAGATATCTTATAACTTGGTTATGGATTAATCTCTCAAAGACCTTAGATAAAAATGGAAAAATTGCTATCGGCCTATACTCAGAATTAGATTTAGGAATAGGTAAAATCTTGGCAAGTTTCCAAATTTTTGGATAACGGCTAGTGGTAAAGATCCTGTTAAAAATATAAGTTATATGAGGAAGAAGTTTTGGAATTAAAATTTTTACAAATCTAGGATCCATTCCATCCACACCAATTGCATTGAACTTTATTGACAATAGACTAGATAATATACGTCGCGTTGGTCCACATTAGCAAAACTGAAGTTATTGCTCAAAACATCATTACCGAAATCATAATAATCAGAATTTGGTTGAACATTTGGGGTACTCAAATTTTTTTTTTGTGTTAGCATCAATTGCGCAGTGATCTATGGTGGCAGATTTCACGTATCACCTGCCACGTCTTCTTTGAGCCAATGGCATTAGAGAACTTCGAAGCATAGTAGTCGGATTTAGCTTTTAATTAGCTTGTTGGCTATATTACGTGATACTTTGTATTGTTCATGTAATACCGTGGTTTTAAAACGTTTCCATCTCCTATATAGAAAGTCCCGGTTTTTAATGGCCTGCTTAATGGCGTGCGAGAACTAAGGCTTAACACGACGATTTAAAATTTTTGTTCTCAAAGGAACCACAAGATGATATAAGTACTGCAGATTGCATTGCAGAAACGAGAGCTGATCATCAACAGAAATTAAGTTATATATCACACTCCAGTCAATTCTGAAAAATTAAACTTCTAATCTACTATAACCTACCCCCTTAAAGTCCCTATATCTTATAACCTGCTCAGGCACATTTAACTGATAGTTATGTCATGAAAATGCATCATGACGAAAGAAACATGATGCAGACAGCTGATCATAAAGTAAGACTTTCCTAATGTCACTAAAAAAAGAAGATAAAGAAGTGAGTCGCTGGTATTTGTAAAATGTGTAGCACTAGTTATATATATTAAAACTTAAAAACAAATTCAATTAATAAAATAAATTATATAAATAAAATTAACATATGAGATCATATGTGTAGAAATAGAATGTTTGTTGAATGCTGTTTAAAAATACAGCAGTGTAATCGAAAATAAAAAAACTGATAGAGTGAAGAAAAATTGAATGCGTGGAAAAGTATAGAGCGTGAATTCAACAGTAAATTCACCCATACCTTCCGATCGCATAAAGCTCTGAAGACTAAATATGGGAATATAAAAGCAACAGCTCAACAAAATTTTGCATACGACAAGAGGCAAACCTATGCTACTGGCAGTGGACCAGTGCAGCCATCTGCAACGACAAAAAATTTCAGGAAGTACAAATTTGGGATTTTAGTGATCAGACTCGAGCTTTTTTATTTTCAGCTTCGTGTACTGAATTTCGAGTCTGATCTTTTCCATCTCGAGACTATGCTTTTCTTTCAGGCATTCTATCTCCAGTCTCTGTTTTTCTTTTATATATGCAATTTCGAGCTTCTGCCTCTCCAACTTCACATCTGCTACTTGATTCCAGGAATACTTCACCTTCGGCTCCTTCAGGGCTTTATGCAGTGACTTCTTTAAAGTTTTGGGCGTATACTTTGCCCAAGATGTATCCACTAAAAAATATTCTAATTAATAAATATTTACATATATTTATAGCTTATAGAAAACGAAGTACTTACAATCACATTCTTTTTTACGTTTTCTTTTTCGCCAACTGCATCATCGCCTTCATCAAGAAACTCTTCTAAAAACTATACCGCAGTCACCTCAAAACATCTATTTTTTAAAAACAATTTGTAGGACCATATTATTCTCCATTATATCTTATTAAAACTTACCGTTTTCATCTGCATCGCAACCGTATGCTGATGGATTTCCCAAATTTTTTGCCTCCGGACATATTTATTTCCAATATGGCATGGTCAGTTTTTGTCGTTGCAGATGGCTGCGCTAGTCCACCGCCAGTAGTATAGGTTTGCCTCTTGTCGTATGCAAAATTTTGTTTAGCTGATGCTTTTATATTCCCATATTTAGTCTTCAGAACTTTATGTGATCGGAAGGTATGGGTGAATTTACTGTTGAATTCACGCTCTATACTTTTCCACGCATTCAATTTTTCTTCTGTGCATACTCTATCAGTTTTTTTATTTTCGATTACACTGCTGTATTTTTTAACAGCATCCAACATATTCTATTTCTACACTTGTCAAATTCGGGCTTCTCTTCTCCATATTTATTTATTTCACAAATTAGCTTTTTAAACAACCAATAAACTTTTTTATTTGTCCAACAAACGAACTTAAAATAATTTGTAAAAGACCTGTTTTCTGAACAATTCCGATTTTTATTTTGGCAGGTCAAAGTATTTTTACCAGAAGTTAATGAAAGTATTTAAGTCTGACTGAAAAACTGAAAGTGTATTTAAACACAACTTAAGTTTACTGAAAAATTAACTAATTTTGTACATAAATAAGAAGTCAAAAACTGGAGGTTAATATGTATTCTGGACCCTTATGGGTAGTAGAGTCGATTTAGCCGTTATTTTTATTTTTGTTGTATTGCTTAATGCAAAAAACAGTAACAAATAATAACATACTGTACATGAAGGGAATGTTTAAAATCGGGTATTTTTCAATCGTTTTCGATTTTTTTTTTAATTTTTTATGTATGGTGTAGTTGGTGAAGGGAATATAGACAGTGTTGCCAATTTTAATGATTTCGTGGTAGATTAAGAGTTATTGCAGTATTTTGATTTACTTGAAAGGTCTGTTAGATTTTAATTTGAAGTCTTTTATTAAAATGAATTAAGATTTAATAGGCTAATTGTACGAAATTTGTTTTTAAATCTCAGAAAGACATTATAAATAGTCTTTTAGTTAATACTTTTTTCAACAATAACTTTGGTAATTTTACCAAAAGGACATTTTCCATAAAAAACATTAACATTTTAGACATATTAAAATTCTACAAAGAAAATCTTTCTAAAGTGATAAAAATTCAATATGAATTTTTGTTAATATATAAAGCGTTCTATAAAACAATTTCAAAAAAGTCACATCTCCGACATTCTGGGAAATAATAATAAAAACTTTTTATTACATATAAAAATTTACTTAATAATTACACGGTGCTACAGGATATTCGTAAATTAAAAAAATTTATGTTAAACAATAAGTTATATAGTAAGAATTTTAACGAACATTTTATATTGCTATATTAAATTGAATTATGATTTTATAGGCTAATTGTTCGAAATTTGTTTTTAAATCTCAGAAAGACATGATAAATATCCCAAGGCACAAAGGAAAGTCAACATCAGTTTTATTCAACTTACACAGCAGAGCAGAACAGCTGTTTTCGAAAGACGCAACCCTTCCATCATCAGTGCTCATGTGTATTGTGTTTGTCACCACTTATTAGGTGGCTTAGTTGAATTTGATAACAGTTCCTATTTACACAAATTTTATTGTGAAAAAGAATCCGAGAACTGTATCAACCTGATGTTAACATGTTATTGTTATAATACCCGTGTTACCGTTTGATTATTTTTCTTCATGTCCCATTTTTCTGAATTTTTTGTTCCATCATACCTAAGTCAAACTTTTTTGGTTTGAATTTTATACTTAAGTACATGTGAACGTTTTTCCAATTTTTTAGACAAGTTTCAGTAACACAGAGTTATCAGTAACAGAATATAGTTCACCCAATTTATGTGATCTATGATAAGGACATATGCTCTGAACATTAATGAGCTATATGGAAGTTATTTAAATCATTCAAGGAAGATTTCTATCAGTAATAAATGGGCCTAAGCTAAATCTAGAAGCCATATGAGATCAATGATATTAAGCTGTGAAAAGTAGCAATATAATTTGAAAAAGTAAAAGAGAATTCAATATTAGTACTTTTTGTTTGTTATGTGGTCAAGTATACCTGCATTTCATCGGTTCTTACACCAAATCATCAGTAGACTTTAATCCAATTTGGAAATAACAAAACCTCTCAGCTTATACACAAACTCCCAAAAATGAATTGAGAATTACACAAGCAAAACCATAGAATTTGAAGTTTCAGAAAACAAAACAAAAAAATTTTATTCGATATAAATCCATTTTGTTTTGCCAGGAGTACCAGGTTACGTCTCAGCTTCGTCATTAAAGCTTAAAAATGGTATTTTTAAGGAATGTAGGCTTAGTAAAACAATTTGTTAAATTTGTACACTATTTTAGCATATTGTTGAAACTTATTGAAATCTTTTATCAGAATAAAACCGCGTGGCCTTTGTTTCGGCGTATATCTGATTTGATGATAAATTTCATAAAAGAAAAATAAAACGGAAGTATTTAAAATTCAATATTCAAATACTGAGACAATAATTCTCCCACTTTATTAATAAATAGAAATATGTATAGTTACCTTGTAAAGGTTATACAACTTGATGGCGAAGAATTATACGAAGTGTAAGATTTGGTATCCAGAAGGTAAGTGAAAAAATGTACATATATTATAATTTGCCGAAATGATCCAACAACACTTAAAAATGGTTAAGTTAACTTGTTGAAAACACAAGGGTTCCATAATAAGTTGCAATTAAATAATTACAAAGTGAGTCATTAAGGACTCTTAGGATACAACATACATTAAGGACTCCTGTGGGCTGTATAAATATGTAGTTTTTTTTTCTTGTCATTGTGGATCATTAAGGATCCCTGTTGTTTTTATTAAATAAATTTGTTGACTCATGAGGGACTCCTGCTGAGGTTAGAAAGGACCTGTAAAATTATATTAAATATATTGACTATTACGGCGACAACCTTAGATAGCCTATCCGAAAATGGTATATTGAGCAAGCGGAAGTCCTGGACTGGATACGAGCTTTTAAAATTAAGGGCACGATTTCCGGCCCTAACACATGAGCGACATTGTGGGGGAGAACGATACCGATTGCCGGATAGATAAAACGAGCCCACTTGAGAGCACCTTCGGATTGGATTTCGGAATGGTTCCCTTGTGCTCATGCAACAACGAGTGGTGTTATCGTCCACAGAATTTACACTTCGACTTGCGTAAACAGTCTTTCCTAAACAGCGGAAAAAATTGTATGCATCGCCACCATTCTAATTCTTCGCTCTAGGCTCATGTCACGAAATTTATAACAAAATCGCAATGGGTGATTTTTGTTACATACTTTGCATTTGGACCGCTTGTTGACCACGATGGTTGGCGATCTTCAGCACATTTGCATTTGCGTCATGAGCCCGAACTATATCGGCCAAATTGGGTACTTCCACTTGCTTTGCAGTTGGGTTATCTGTTGAGGGATTGGCGATACTTCTACAGTCAAACTGACTGCTGTAGTGCGAGTTGAAGTTGGCAACATCTCTGGAATTATGGTGTTAGTAATAACCGGCGATGTAGCATATCCACTGCTTGCAGCTTCGGAAACATTTGGTGAATTGATTTGCATCGCTTCATCATAATCCAAGAAGCAGTCTTCAAATGCGTCGGAGAAAGTGTTGTGAAAGCTCTTGATTGCTAGGAAAAAGTAGTTTAGTAATTGTAAATTACGAATAAAAGGAGATTTTAAATTACTCTTTGTACAAAATAACAAGGTTGGTTATTGGGTGAGTAACTGTCGCACTTTACGTGCAAACATTTACGACTCTAACATGGCCGTCAGTACCTTTGTGAATACTGGTGACAATACCTATTACCACTACATCATTAACTTCGACCTCCCTTTGAAGATGTTTCCATCTATATCTTTTATGTATTTCCACAAGATACTCCTCTTTCCATCTTTTACAAAATTGGAGAACCAGCGCTTTTACTTATCGATACCTATTGACAATGCTTATTGGGGTATTATAAATTGTGGTTTCCGGCGGAGCCAGAATAGCGGATCCAATTAAAAAATGTTCTGGCGTTAATGCAACTGGTTCCCCAGGATTATCCGTCATAGGGCCTAAAGGGCGTGAATTCAAGCATGCTTCTATTCGAGCCAGAACGGTAGATAACTCCTCAAAGGTGTAACGACAATCCTGCACCCCCTTCCTAAAACGCAGCTTAAAGCTTTTAACTCCAGCGTCACAGAGGCCACCCATATGAGGAGCTCCCGCTGGATTGAAATGCCACGATAAACTCTATAACCGAAGCTGGAGCACATCCTAGCCTGACATTCTTTTAAGAAGGTCTGAAAGTCCCTAGCAAGCTCATTCGATGCTCCAACGAAATTGGTACCATTGTCCGAAAACATAGTATGAGGACAACCTCTTCTAGGAATAAATCTATTGAAAAAGGCGTCAGTCGATAAGTCTGAGGCAACTTCTAAATGAATTGCCTTCGTAGAGATGCACACAAAAATACACACATAACCTTTTGTAATGGTAGATTCCATTATAATTCTTTACATCATAAGGCCCAGCGAAATCAAACCCTGTATTAAGAAATGGTCTATCAACAGTAGTGCGTCCAGAGGGAAGCTCAGCCATTATTTGACTACAAGTACGATCACTTGTACAACGTTTGCAACGGTGAATTACCGTACGAATCAAGATTCTTAATCGCGGTACCCAATATTCGCATCTATAAATTCTCAGCATTAATTGATTACCACCGTAAATGGTAAGCAAATGTAGAATAATAGGATACTGTTCGCGATACGATAATGAGGCAGATTTAACCAACCGACCATTCAATCTCATTACCTTTTGTACCCCCCGGCTGCTCAAATCAGCACGATTATCTATATGATTACCAGTGTTCTCCTGAATTCGACAAACCCTATTTGCTACAAAAGTAGTCCACGCAGATGGTGTCTTCCGTAACCAAGCTAACACAATCCTGGAATCTGTCTAACAATAAACATGCCTAATTGGAATCTCAATTTCCAGAAGAATATTTTTCAGCAGATCTGATGCCAAAACAGCTCCACATAATTCAAGGCGGGGTAAGGATATTGATTTGATCGGCGCTACCTTTGTTTTGGAGGATAATAAGTGAGTGTAAATCTTCCCATTTGGGCTTTCGGTGCGAATATATATTGCTCCCGCATATACCTTCTCCGAAGCATCTAAAAAAACATGAATTTCTGTAGCAGTCCCCTCGCAATAATTTACCCACCTGGGCACCTTAATAAAATTTATTTGATTAAAAGATTCAATAAACTGTAACTACTCCTTTTTTGTCGACGATGGAAGAGAAACATCCCAATCAATGTTATCACGCCAAATGCGTTGCATTATAATCTTGTCTTTAATAATTACAGGGCTCAGCCAACCAACCGGGTCATAAAACTTATCTATACTTGATAATACCTCTCTTTTCGTATATGTCGTCCTCGTCTCTAAAGGAAAAACTTTGAAAAAGATAGAATCCAATTGAGCGTTTCAAAATATCCCTAATGTCTTTGAACAGCTAGATTCTTCAAAAGCCAAAACTTTTGAATCTACTAAGTGATCAATAGGCAATACCTTCAAAATAGAAACGTCATTGGTTGTCCATTTACGTAATTCGAACCCAGCGGATAATAAAGCAGAAGTTAATTGATCCCTGGCCATCACCGCCACCGATACGTCATGAGCTCCAGTGAGTACATTATCAACATACATGCCTTTCCATAAAATTTCTGCAGCCATCGGAAATTTCTTTCAAAGGGAAGACTCTATTCTCATTAATTGTTTAAAGGCACTAGTTCTCGATATTCCTAAACATATATCAAGAGGAAATTCTGGTCTAAAGGGTAACGATACAATGTATCTACCAGTGGAATCCCTAGTCGTGTTCTTCCTATACAATTCCTCACAAATTTTATCAGAAGGCGATAACATCTCGATTTTCGGAGTTTCTTCCAACTCCCAAAATTTCAAAAGATTTTGGTTCAAATTATCTTCTTTAGTAAAGGTTACAGCCGTGTGAAAAACGTTAATTGAATCATTTCTTGAATTTTCAACTGGACCCGTTAAAATCCACTCGAAAAAAGATTTCTGGGTCATTAACGATCCGCTAATATTTCGTGGAACCTCATCAAGAATGATCTGAGGATATAAAACCACGCCGAGTAACAAATCTGCTGGCCTACTTCTACAAAAATTGCAATCAGCTAATTCCAAATTCGGCAATTCTCTTCTAATATCCGAAGGACAAATGAATGAAGGCAAATTGCCCGATGTTAGGTAAAACTACAGCACAAGTTTCCAGATTAATTAATTGATCTAATGGTGACCCCACTCTAATATTACAAATCCTCTTCGAAATGGTGGAAGCTTCCCCGTTAACACCGGAAATTCTTGCATTCGTAGAATGTGACGGAAGTCGCAGTTGATTTCGCAAATGTTCAGATAGGAATGAAGCTTCAGATGCTGGATTTATTAAGGCCCTTGCCGGATACGTGATATAATGGCAAATAATGGAGCCCATGGCAGTTCCTAACAACACAGATGAATTCCGTGAGAGATGGAAAACTTGTCGATTATTGTTTGAGCAAACAGCGGCCGATGTCGATTGCGTCTGTGAGCCTAAATCAGAGGATCGCAAAGCAGTATTAGGGTTAGAATTATTTGCCATCGATACTTCAGCAGAACTGTGTATCGAGTTATTGACAGCAGTTTCCCTATGAAGCATAGTATGGTGTTTCTGGTTGCATTTGAAGCATAGATGTTCACTTGTACAAACTTTAACGTCATGTGACTTTGACAGGCAATTCACACAACAGTGAAACTTCGTTATAGTTTAAAATCTTTCAGATATAGACATATTTGGAAAACGACGGCAAAATCTTAATAAATTATCTGCTTTGGACACAAGAAATAGGAACATAAATTTTAATTCTATTATTATTTATTTATTGAGACTTAAAAAATTTCATAACAATTAGCTAAATTATACATTGGTTGGAAACTTAAAATTATAAAGTATTATTTTAATTTTAATAAGAGATAATTGCTACATGCTTATAAATTAATTAGAATAACTAATAACTTAATTAAAAGTTGTTTTAAATGTAAATAAAACAGTGTTTGCTCCCACACTTATGGTTAACAATAGAGCAAAATCTTAAAACTAAAACTTAAAAATAAACTTAAAACTAAAACTAAATTTTACCCTCTGTGAATGCCGGGAGTATATTAAAAAAATTTTGTTCATTAATATTTTCAAATTGTTGTCGCAAAATACCTATTGCTGAAAGATAATTTGTATTTCACCAACTTAAATCAGTTTCACTAGATAATATATCGTTCATAATGTTGCCTTCAAAGAAATTTAATTTTTCAACAAATTTTTTCATTAAACACAACGCGTAATCACATATAGGTATTATTGAAGATTCATCATATATATAATTATTAGAAAATCTTTTTAAATGCGTTTTATAATTTTTTCCTACACATTTTCGTAAAATATGTCTTTCAAATATTACCATTTTTTTTATATATGTTGACGAAATACTAAACCAAATTGGAAATGCATAAATAAGTATAGGTCGAATACAAACTTTATATAAAAGTAACTTAGTTTTTATGGGTAAAGATGTATTATTAAAAATTTTTGAAAACGCTCCTTTTACTTTATTTGCTTTTTCTAAATTGTATTTGACATGATTGTTAAACTTAACTAGTTTATTGAAATTTATACCGAGATATTTAAAACTGTCTTTTAAAAACATTTCATCTCTGTTTAAAAACAATTTTAATTTTTTACTTTCTGGGACTACAGTATATTTGCATTTTCGTAAGCATAATGCATGACTTTTTGATACATTTATTTTAATTCTCCAAAACGAATAAAAATCGTTGACATGTTCGAGATGTGTATTTACAAGATTAAGAGCTGTTAATGGTGATTCAGCATGAGCATATAACAAAGAGTCGTCTGCATAAAGAATTGCTGTTGAATTATTAAAAAGGTGTGGAAAGTCTGAAATAAATATATTATATAAATGTGGTGCCAAAATTGAACCTTGTGGAACTCCACATTTAACATTTCCTTGTATCGACAGTGTATTTTCAATTTTAACACAAAATTTTCAATTTTCAAAAAAACTACTAAACATTTTTACAATATATGGATTAAAACCTATGGAAATCATTTTATATAAAATACCATTATGATATGCTTTGTCAAACGCTTTTTCAATATCAAGCGAAATTGCCACTGTGCATTCAAGTTTTCTAAGATGTTGAATTACATCATTGTGAAATTTTAAAAGTGCATGAGTAGTAGAATTTCCCCTTTTAAAACCAAATTGATATTGAGGAATATAAGATTCTGTCAAACCTAAATCCATTTTTACACGTATACTTTTTTCAAAAAGTTTCCCTAAATTAGACAAAAGTGATATTGGTCTTAAATTATTAATGTCATTATTATTATTTTGTTTTGGTATAGGAATAATTTTAGCTATTTTCCAATCCTTGGGGAAATAACAATTATTAATGCAATTGTTGAAAATTACTGTCAAATATTCGAAAGCTTTTTTAGGAAATTTTTTAATCAAATAATTTGAGATATTATCTAAACCACTAGATTTTTTTATTGTTGATTAAATTAGAAATTTCTAGAATAGAATTTAGCGACGTGAAATTTAAATTATTTTGATCATTTAATGATGTTAAATTATTATCAAAAATAACAATACAATTTTGGGCTTGTAACAGAGTATTGTTTATTGTATCCTCAACATCTGATGTATCTCTATTAAGATGATCAATTTGGTAAATTGAGGAGAAATGTGATTTTAAAATATCCAATTTTTGATTTTTATCCTTTATTATAAAATTATTTACAGAAATATTTTTAATAAATGATTTATTTTTATTTTCTGAAATTTTAAAAATCGCTTTAAAAGCCGTTGGGCCAGGAATTATTTTTTTGAGTTTATCATTAAAAATTTTGACTTGTTCTAATTCTTGATAAGAATTTTGATTAAATCTATTTTTTTCGAAACTAATAAATACTCCGAATTGTTCCTACTTAGAGTTCTTCTATATATTCTAGTTAAATCTTTCTGCCAAGTATATTTTATATTTAAAAGTTTTTTTACAGTTTCGGATACAACAAATTTTTTTCAGATCTTCCACAAGTTTTTGAGTGAATATGTGATAAAAAAATTTTAGTGGTAACAAATTCATCAATGTAATTATCAATTTCATTATTCGATAAATTTCTATTGATTGGTGGAAAATGATTTAAAAGCGATGAACTGACGTCAAATTTAAATGAATTCCAATCCGTATTTTTAAATGAAACAAATTTATCAGGCACTTTTGATAAAAAATTAAAATCATTAAATTTGATCTCTAATTTAAGGGGAACATGGTCTGAGAAATTAGGAAGTGTATAAGTTCTATAATTAGATTCAACTTCATCAAAAATATTATTACTCAACAGAAAATGATCTAAGTGAGAGGAACCAAGAATGGTAAAATAAAGATTACGGCAACAAGCTGAAATAAAAATACTTTTCTGCGCATGACGGAGCTCTGACGTCACTCAACATGTGCTCTGATTGGCTAATAAAATTCAGTTGGAGAACTATTATGTTATTGTAAAAACATGACAGTGGGACAAATTGTTATTTTTCTACCAAAATTTTTTGAAAGCAAACAAATTCTTTATAATAATTCCATATATAGATTTTCATTACTTTTAATACAATATTTCACTATTGCTGCAAATAAAATATAGTTTTCAAAAAGAACATTTTTTATAGAGAACAAACGTCTCAAGGCCTTCTCAAGATTAACGTTTGCAAAGCTTAATTTCTGAATACGACATGATAAATTTTTTATAATGACATCACACTGACTTTTTGTAAAATTTTCCTTGAGAAGTGCATCTCTAAAAACGATTCAAATAAATATTTGCTAATGTTAAAAAATGTACATACATTTTCATTTCCAAAGTTTTATTGTAAGTTTGGAGGCCATCTTCTTTTTCAAGATCTTCAAGATCAGTCGGCCGTGGAGCATTTTCCGTGACCAATTTTTCTTCAAAACTATTCGAAATATCATTTTGTTTTTCAGTTTCACATAGTCTTTCATATACTTTTGCAACTTCAGTTTCATTAGCAGTTGTCGTTTCAATTTCAATAGCACTAGTGTCTAAAGAGGGAACTGCATGGGATTTTTGCCTTAGTAATGTACTGCAAGAATTAATTTTGTTTTAACTTACCCATTTCAAATTTCAAGTTTCTTTCAAAATCCTCTTGCTTGAAATGTAAAGCACAAATTATTTCTTTATCCACATTTACAGGCTTCACTCTTTTGCAAAAGATTACCCATAACTTCCTTCGAGCTTCATCTTTTGGAAAATTGTAAAATGATACAGCTTTTTGAAAAAGCCAAACGTTTTATTAAAAATACTCAAAATATTAGGTTTTAACATAATATCTCACTTGTTTTTTTGCTGTTACTTTCTTTGCATTTGCCCACTGCACATCTCATATTTGCTCTCTTTCTTATCTCTTCACTTTATTTTGTTTTTTATTTTTCTTAGTTTTGCAGCTTTTAAACAACCAAATTTAAACACTTTTTTATAATTTTAATTATTTTAATATTTTTTATATGTATTTATTATAAAATATGACACGAAATTCGTTGTTTATTAAGCACCGATGAAATACTTTTTTTAAAACTCTCTGAGTAAATTAATTACAGGGCTGCCAACTATTACAAAATACATAAATTTTTTGTAAGAAATTATAAATTTCTCATATGATACAGACTTGGTAACCTTTGCGAGGGGGCTACTACGTCATCAAACGGTAAATCATGCGCAAGGCGTAATCTTTATTTTATCATTCTTGAGAGGAACCTCCTCGATATGTAGGAATAAAATCACAAATTCTAGTTATCGAAAACGACTAATTTTGAAGCCAATTATGTAACACTTCACCATTAAAATTATTTACTGAATCATTCCAAGAAATATGTTTAGAGTTTAAATCACCTCCCAAAATTAATCCATCGAAACTTTGAGAATGATTTAATATTGTAGAAAGACCTGAACAAATGATTTGACGACCGCAATTACTTGGAAAATATATAGATCCACATAAAATTTTTTTATTGATACCATTAATAGATATATCTATTTCAATGAAGAGATTTGGAAACTTTAAATTTTGAATATCTACTTTGTAAAATGCTAGATTTTTTAATAGCTAAACCAAAACCTAATGCGCTATCGTCTTTTAAAACAAAAAAAAATTGTCTAAAAAGATCAGAGCATTATTTGATAAGTGCAGTTCTTGCAAGAAGGCAATATCAATGTGAAATTGATTTAATAATTTACTAAGTTCAATTTTCCTGCTTATATTAACAAGAGATTCAACATTAAAAGTCAATAAATTCATATATTTACGGCCCATATACATTTTTAACATCCTTCACTAAATTCAAACACTTTTTTTACTTGATCCTTTGACATACTCTTAAAACCTACCAAAAAATTTTTAATTCTATCCTTCAAAGAAATAGATTCCGGAATACATAATAATTTGGCAATTTTTAAACATTCTTCAATAATTGCTGGCTTTTTTTTAATAGTTCGCTGCGACGGTTCCTCAAACCCTTTTAATATATCGGCGAATGTTTTGCCTGTGTTGAAAATATTGTTCATGTATATTTCTTTTCCTACTTTCATACTAGCTTCTTCTTTACGATTTTTTCTTTCATTAATAGATTTTTCTCTTAATAAAATGAATTTTTTATATGCTGGACCACCTCTATAATTTGATGTATGTCCTTTTTCATTACAATTTACACAAAAAGGAAGTGTTTCATTATCAATAACTAAAGCACATTCACCAGGTGCATGTTGTTGATCACATTTCAAGCATGCAAATGGGCGATTACAGTTTTTCGAAAAGTGACCCCATTGTTGGCATCTCCAACATTGTGGTACTTTTGTATTCTTTTTTGGTCGTTCCTAAAACACTACTTGATTTAGTATATATTTTATTCCTAAAATTTCTTTTACATTTCTATTCGCTTTAAGGGTTACTAAAAATAAACCTGTATCGAACCCTTTTTTCCTTCAATAATCCGTTGAAAATTTTGTAACAATATCAATAGTGTCAGGTACAATTTTATCAATTTCTAATTTTATTGCATTTTCATCTGATTTATGGTATAGTCCTCTAGAAACAATACTTTGCCTTTTAAATTCTTTAGGAGTGAACGAATATGAAGCAATTTCTTTTTCTTTTAATAATTGCATCATTTCAGTGTGAACTGATGCATCTTTAAGATAAAGCTTACTTTTAAATCTGGATTGATTTTGAATTTTAAAATCAATATTTTTTGAAATAAGTTGGTCAATTAAAGATTTTATGTTAACATATTGAAGAAATATTGGTGGACAAAATGCTTTTTTAGATACAACATTATTTTCTGTGTTATTAAAATTATTATTATTGAGATTATAATATAAAATTTCTTGTTCTACATCTAAATCGCCTAACAAAGCAAATCTATTATTACGGTTAATAACATTTTCTTTATTAACTCCTCGTGTCTTCAGATTAGTTAAATCTATTTTTTTTTACTTTACCTTCTAAAGTACGTTTCTGCCTTTTAATAGTTACGCTTGATCCATCATCTGAAAGTGAACTTGATTCAAACTCGATCTCATTTTGGTGTTGATAATTTGGTAAATCAATATTACCCAGAATTTTGCAATCGTTTTCATAAATAGGGTCTTGTAAATTTTCCAAACCTACATTACAGGATTTCAATTCCTCTGTGGTGTTTTCAATTACATTGATTGCCATATTTTTATTTATTATATTGATGTTATTTGAAGAATTAGTCGTTACCGTGTTATAATTTTTCTTGAAATTTGAAGATTTCGGAATAGCTCCTTTTGATAAATCAGGATTGCGACATTTTACAAGGATTCCTTTTTCAAATTGAAGTTCTTTATCACTTATATTTGCTTCAGTTCCCTTTGTTTTTTTCATAATAAAGTCGATTTTGTTCTGATCTTTCACCCACCGTTCACATTTATCTGGAGGTATTGCTCCAGATTTCGAGACGTAAGGAATGTTAAATATTTCTTTTATTTTCGTTTTAATATCTTATATAATTTTATGTTTATTTATATTTTATGGAAAAAAATTTGATTGAAAATTCAATTTATGAAAACTATTTCAATTGTAATGTGTTCTCTATGAAAGCTCAAATCGGAATCTAAATTTTAATTCTTCAATATTATTATTATTGTTATTTGAATTTGTAATGAAATATACGTCGAAAAATAAATAACTTATATAAAATATATTGGTTAAATAAAAAGTCATTGGATAACAACTTGAGTCGTCGTTTTAATACTTCAATCACCTATTTCATTCTTACTATCTGAACCCGTAAGATCGCATATACAATCCAATTTTTGAATTCGTTCAGTTAAAAATCTAAGTCTTGCCATGGAGACAAGGCACTTTTGTCCTTAACAGTGTGTTCCCATAAAGCGACTGTATTCAAAGGTAACCGTTGAATACAAATAATCACGCTATAGGATCCCAATTTTTTGTATCGATTTGATACACAAAGTCAAAAACTCACTATTTCCGAAAATTCTTTAGAGCGGAACTTGACTCCGTAGATACGGATTCTAAATTAATAAGACATCTTAACTGATTATTGACCAACATTCGCGGATTCTCATGTCGCTTTAAGGTTTTTCCAAGCAATGTCAAACCCAGCATTAGTTAACGGACACTTTGACACAATTTCCTTAGTCTCTTTCCCAGTTTTCTTCAATAAATAACATAATTTCCTTAGTCTCTTTCCCAGTTTTCTTCAATAAATAACATAATTTCTCAATATTACTGAGACGGCTGTTATTAATGTACAAAGCCGTAAAAAGATCCGTAAATGTTGGCCACGAAAGGTAATCTCCGTTGAAAATATCCGTACCACATGGCGGTAAAAGTAAATTATGAATTAAGTTATGACTGCATATCACACCTTTAGGTTCTGATCTATCCTTCAATTCAACCCCTTTTACACGTATATTCTGTATACACCTAGCATATGCGTTTAAAGTGTTCTCATATTTTCCTTCCAACACTTCTAATCCGTCAACTTTACCTTTTGCTGAAGTTTCGATTTCCTCCATTCCATCCTCATAAGAAATTTTTACTTTATCCCACAATGACTTAAATTCTTCACTCATTATTTTCAATGTATATAAGTGATGATCTTCGTCACGAATTTTTCCAAACCTCGCTTCAAATTTGAAAATGGCATCTGGAGCCCGGACGAAATTTTCAAAATGTTTCATTATGAAATCATTTTCAAATTAAAATGTGTACTATGATGATGGAATAGAATGAATCTGTGTTCAAGTATGAAAACAAATCTGAAAATTTTATAAATCACACTTTAAGATCTATGCAACTCAAACCGATCGACCATATAGTGAACACCGAAATAATAGGAAAGGGTATTAAGAAATGAACACAAATTAACTTGCCTGCATATTCGCAAATAATTATTTAAATATACAAACAATCTTTGTCGTAAACCAAATAATCTACATATATAGTTAATTCACTTTAATCAAATTTGATTTATTTTACCCGAATGTGCGTGCACTTGTGCAATAAAAGGCAAATTCTTCTTCTGTTTGAAATGTTATTTTAAAACCCACGATTTTTGTCCTGCACTGTATTCATGTAAATGAATATATATGTATATACACGCGCTTTTTGTTTTTACCCGACGTACATATATTTAAAAATCAAATCTTTTATAACACTGTGCAAAAAGTGCAAGGTCATGACTATATGGGTTCGATTCTACTACCAAATTGTAGTAAAACCCTATACTCAGTTTGGCTAATTTGGTGACCGTTTTGTTTTTATGGTCCTACAAAGTTTCCCAATATTACCATGATGCCCAAAAAATGGTGTAATCAGTTTTTGCCAAATAGCTAACCAACACTTAAAAATATCGCTTTACTATGTTCGGCAAAAATGTAGCCAAGTGTAGGATGCATATTTTTTGCTAAAATTTTATGGCGAAAATTTATTTTATCTTGGAGTTTTTTTGAAAAAGTTAAAGAAAAAAATTTTTTTTTTAATTTTTTTATCATAACTTTTAGGAAATCCTAATCCTAATTTTTCGTACACTATATTTGGGTAAATTGTAGCCACGGTAAGGCTGAACAACTTTTGTGAACATACCAATATAATCTGAACGTGTCTAGATACCGAAAATATGTCATCAAGACTCAACTTTTATAATTTTTTCTACCTTGGTTTAGTTATTAGCCTGTATCTTAGTCCAGTGTCAACCGAACTTTGATTTCTCAATGGATTTGGAAAGAAGACCAAGGCCTTTTAAATGGCATATATGTACATGTACGCAGAGGCATTGAGAATCATATATTTTTCCCTATAAAAAAAATTTTTTATGATTTTTTTTTGTCATTTTTTAAATTTGATGGCGTTTTTCTGTACCATTTTATATGGGAACCGTATGATTTCCGTTTTGGGCTAAAACGTGTATTTGTCTGTGCGTAAAAAGCAACTTTGCTTTTGAAAATCCACCAAAAATTTACCGAGTTATATAAATATTTTTTAAGGCACAATTTCGTTAAAATATAATTTTTCATGAATTTACTCAAAAATGTTTTCTTGGTCGTTTTCTTTTTAAGTGGTCGTCCAGAGTAAATTTAACAACAAGTGTATTTAAACAAAAACAAGTAAAAACGTTATATTCGACCGGGTCGAATCTTAAATACCCTCCAAATATTAAGTAAGTGAATTTAAAATGTTTAAGTTGGTGGGACAGAGTTCCTTTATATAATATCGTACGTTAACACCAACTAAAGTGGGCGGGGTTCAAAAATAGACAATATCATGATTTCCACAGACGAACGTATAAGCATTGCTAGACAGTCTCAGACTTCATCACTAATCAAGAATATATTTACTTTATGGGGTCCAATTCTCTTTTGAGGGTATCAAAACTGTATTTTGGCGGGGTCGCTCTGGCAAGGTCTGTGGGGGACTTATTTCAACTTTGCCATAAAACTCTAAAAACAAATGCTTGGGATAATTATATACAAATTAAAATTTTTTTTGATAGGGTCATTTACGGGGCAAAGGAGGAGGGGATAGGACAGAAACAGGCAGTCATAAAACTCTAAAAATACGCACTTTTTGTTTTTATCCGACGTATAAAAAGTGTAAGGTCATGACTATATGGGTTCGATTCTACTACCAAATTGTAGTAAAACCCTATACTCAGTTTGGCTAATTTGGTGACCGTTTTGTTTTTATGGTCCTCGAAAGTTTCCCAATATTACCATGATGCCCAAAAAAAGGTGTAATCAGTTTTTTCCGATTAGCTAACCAGCACTTAAAAATATCGCTTAACTATGTTCGGCAAAAATGTAGCCAAGTGTAGGATGCATATTTTTTGCTAAAATTTTATGGCGCAAACTTATTTTATCTTGGAGTTTTTTGAAAAAGTTAAAGAAAAAAAATTTGTTTATTTTTTTGATCATAACTTTTAGAAAATCCTGATTTTTCGAACACTATATTTACGAAAATTGTACCCACGGTAAAGCTGAACAACTTTTATGAACATACCAATATAATCTGAACGTGTCTAGATACCAAATATATGTATGTCATAAAGACTCAACTTTTATAATTTTTTCTACCTTGGTTTAGTTATTAGCCTGTATCTTAGTCCACTATCAATCGAACTTTGATTTCTTGACGGATTTGGAAAGACAAGATGAAGGCCTTTCAAATGGCATATACATGTACGCAGATGCATTGAAAATCGTATGATTTCCCCATAAAACTAATTTTTTATGATTTTTTTTATACCCTCCAAAAAAAGAATTTGCACGATACACTCCAAACGAAAAGAGCTAGACTCTTGAAATTTGATATAAATATATTTTGAAGCTTGGAGCAGGTTAAGTTCGGAGATGGGCTAAATCGGGCAAGAGGAAAAAATGTTCCCCTAAGAAGAACTAAACCAACCCAGAAAAAACAACATTTTTAAAGTTTTTTGGTTATTTTGTTAAGCAAATGATATATTTTTATGTCAAATACGGTCCAACGCCTTTAACTTGGAGCCATAAAATAAAAAAAATTCTTTTTGGACCACGTCCACTTCAGTGGGCGTTATTATATGCAAAAATGGCATAAAAATTTAACACATTGTTTTACTTAAGCCTACATTTCTTAAAAATAAAATTTTTAAGCTTTACTGACGAAGCTGAGACGAAACCTGGTAGTACTGTGCCCTCCTCCCCCTTCAACCCCAAATTACCCTACCAAAAATAAATAAAAATGAAATAAAGAAAAATAATTTTGTATACAATTATACCAAGCATTTATTTTTAGAGTTTTATGACTGCCTGTTTCTGTCCTACCCCCTCCTCCTTTGCCCCGTAAATGACCCTATCAAAAAAAATTTTAATTTGTACTTTACTTGTTTTTGTTTAAATACACTTGTTGTTAAATTTACTCTAGACGACCACTTAAAAAGAAAACGACCAAGAAAACATTTTTGAGTAAATTCATGAAAAATTATATTTTAACGAAATTGTGCCTTAAAAAATATTTATTTAACTCGGTAAATTTTTGGTGGATTTTCAAAAGCAAAGTTGCTTTTTACGCACAGACAAATACACGTTTTAGCCCAAAACGGAAATCATACGGTTCCCATATAAAATGGTACAGAAAAACGCCATCAAATTTAAAAAATGACAAAAAAAAATCATAAAAAATTTTTTTTATAGGGAAAAATATATGATTCTCAATGCCTCTGCGTACATGTACATATATGCCATTTAAAAGGCCTTGGTCTTCTTTCCAAATCCATTGAGAAATCAAAGTTCGGTTGACACTGGACTAAGATACAGGCTAATAACTAAACCAAGGTAGAAAAAATTATAAAAGTTGAGTCTTGATGACATATTTTCGGTATCTAGACACGTTCAGATTATATTGGTATGTTCACAAAAGTTGTTCAGCCTTACCGTGGCTACAATTTACCCAAATATAGTGTACGAAAAATTAGGATTAGGATTTCCTAAAAGTTATGATAAAAAAATTAAAAAAAAAAATTTTTTTCTTTAACTTTTTCAAAAAAACTCCAAGATAAAATAAATTTTCGCCATAAAATTTTAGCAAAAAATATGCATCCTACACTTGGCTACATTTTTGCCGAACATAGTAAAGCGATATTTTTAAGTGTTGGTTAGCTATTTGGCAAAAACTGATTACACCATTTTTTGGGCATCATGGTAATATTGGGAAACTTTGTAGGACCATAAAAACAAAACGGTCACCAAATTAGCCAAACTGAGTATAGGGTTTTACTACAATTTGGTAGTAGAATCGAACCCATATAGTCATGACCTTGCACTTTTTGCACAGTGTTATAAAAGATTTGATTTTTAAATATATGTACGTCGGATAAAAACAAAAAGCGCGTGTATATACATATATATTCATTTACATGAATACAGTGCAGGACAAAAATCGTGGGTTTTAAAATAACATTTCAAACAGAAGAAGAATTTGCCTTTTATTGCACAAGTGCACGCACATTCGGGTAAAATAAATCAAATTTGATTAAAGTGAATTAACTATATATGTAGATTATTTGGTTTACGACAAAGATTGTTTGTATATTTAAATAATTATTTGCGAATATGCAGGCAAGTTAATTTGTGTTCATTTCTTAATACCCTTTCCTATTATTTCGGTGTTCACTATATGGTCGATCGGTTTGAGTTGCATAGATCTTAAAGTGTGATTTATAAAATTTTCAGATTTGTTTTCATACTTGAACACAGATTCATTCTATTCCATCATCATAGTACACATTTTAATTTGAAAATGATTTCATAATGAAACATTTTGAAAATTTCGTCCGGGCTCCAGATGCCATTTTCAAATTTGAAGCGAGGTTTGGAAAAATTCGTGACGAAGATCATCACTTATATACATTGAAAATAATGAGTGAAGAATTTAAGTCATTGTGGGATAAAGTAAAAATTTCTTATGAGGATGGAATGGAGGAAATCGAAACTTCAGCAAAAGGTAAAGTTGACGGATTAGAAGTGTTGGAAGGAAAATATGAGAACACTTTAAACGCATATGCTAGGTGTATACAGAATATACGTGTAAAAGGGGTTGAATTGAAGGATAGATCAGAACCTAAAGGTGTGATATGCAGTCATAACTTAATTCATAATTTACTTTTACCGCCATGTGGTACGGATATTTTCAACGGAGATTACCTTTCGTGGCCAACATTTACGGATCTTTTTACGGCTTTGTACATTAATAACAGCCGTCTCAGTAATATTGAGAAATTATGTTATTTATTGAAGAAAACTGGGAAAGAGACTAAGGAAATTATGTTATTTATTGAAGAAAACTGGGAAAGAGACTAAGGAAATTGTGTCAAAGTGTCCGTTAACTAATGCTGGGTTTGACATTGCTTGGAAAAACCTTAAAGCGACATGAGAATCCGCGAATGTTGGTCAATAATCAGTTAAGATGTCTTATTAATTTAGAATCCGTATCTACGGAGTCAAGTTCCGCTCTAAAGAATTTTCGGAAATAGTGAGTTTTTGACTTTGTGTATCAAATCGATACAAAAAATTGGGATCCTATAGCGTGATTATTTGTATTCAACGGTTACCTTTGAATACAGTCGCTTTATGGGAACACACTGTTAAGGACAAAAGTGCCTTGTCTCCATGGCAAGACTTAGATTTTTAACTGAACGAATTCAAAAATTGGATTGTATATGCGATCTTACGGGTTCAGATAGTAAGAATGAAATAGGTGATTGAAGTATTAAAACGACGACTCAAGTTGTTATCCAATGACTTTTTATTTAACCAATATATTTTATATAAGTTATTTATTTTTCGACGTATATTTCATTACAAATTCAAATAACAATAATAATAATATTGAAGAATTAAAATTTAGATTCCGATTTGAGCTTTCATAGAGAACACATTACAATTGAAATAGTTTTCATAAATTGAATTTTCAATCAAATTTTTTTCCATAAAATATAAATAAACATAAAATTATATAAGATATTAAAACGAAAATAAAAGAAATATTTAACATTCCTTACGTCTCGAAATCTGGAGCAATACCTCCAGATAAATGTGAACGGTGGGTGAAAGATCAGAACAAAATCGACTTTATTATGAAAAAAACAAAGGGAACTGAAGCAAATATAAGTGATAAAGAACTTCAATTTGAAAAAGGAATCCTTGTAAAATGTCGCAATCCTGATTTATCAAAAGGAGCTATTCCGAAATCTTCAAATTTCAAGAAAAATTATAACACGGTAACGACTAATTCTTCAAATAACATCAATATAATAAATAAAAATATGGCAATCAATGTAATTGAAAACACCACAGAGGAATTGAAATCCTGTAATGTAGGTTTGGAAAATTTACAAGACCCTATTTATGAAAACGATTGCAAAATTCTGGGTAATATTGATTCACCAAATTATCAACACCAAAATGAGATCGAGTTTGAATCAAGTTCACTTTCAGATGATGGATCAAGCGTAACTATTAAAAGGCAGAAACGTACTTTAGAAGGTAAAGTAAAAAAAAATAGATTTAACTAATCTGAAGACACGAGGAG
This sequence comes from Linnaemya tessellans, assembly GCA_951800035.1. NCBI lineage: Eukaryota > Metazoa > Arthropoda > Insecta > Diptera > Tachinidae > Linnaemya > Linnaemya tessellans. The sequence goes on from OX637532.1 coordinate 70,086,398, forward strand.
TTAATAAAGAAAATGTTATTAACCGTAATAATAGATTTGCTTTGTTAGGCGATTTAGATGTAGAACAAGAAATTTTATATTATAATCTCAATAATAATAATTTTAATAACACAGAAAATAATGTTGTATCTAAAAAAGCATTTTGTCCACCAATATTTCTTCAATATGTTAACATAAAATCTTTAATTGACCAACTTATTTCAAAAAATATTGATTTTAAAATTCAAAATCAATCCAGATTTAAAAGTAAGCTTTATCTTAAAGATGCATCAGTTCACACTGAAATGATGCAATTATTAAAAGAAAAAGAAATTGCTTCATATTCGTTCACTCCTAAAGAATTTAAAAGGCAAAGTATTGTTTCTAGAGGACTATACCATAAATCAGATGAAAATGCAATAAAATTAGAAATTGATAAAATTGTACCTGACACTATTGATATTGTTACAAAATTTTCAACGGATTATTGAAGGAAAAAAGGGTTCGATACAGGTTTATTTTTAGTAACCCTTAAAGCGAATAGAAATGTAAAAGAAATTTTAGGAATAAAATATATACTAAATCAAGTAGTGTTTTAGGAACGACCAAAAAAGAATACAAAAGTACCACAATGTTGGAGATGCCAACAATGGGGTCACTTTTCGAAAAACTGTAATCGCCCATTTGCATGCTTGAAATGTGATCAACAACATGCACCTGGTGAATGTGCTTTAGTTATTGATAATGAAACACTTCCTTTTTGTGTAAATTGTAATGAAAAAGGACATACATCAAATTATAGAGGTGGTCCAGCATATAAAAAATTCATTTTATTAAGAGAAAAATCTATTAATGAAAGAAAAAATCGTAAAGAAGAAGCTAGTATGAAAGTAGGAAAAGAAATATACATGAACAATATTTTCAACACAGGCAAAACATTCGCCGATATATTAAAAGGGTTTGAGGAACCGTCGCAGCGAACTATTAAAAAAAAGCCAGCAATTATTGAAGAATGTTTAAAAATTGCCAAATTATTATGTATTCCGGAATCTATTTCTTTGAAGGATAGAATTAAAAATTTTTTGGTAGGTTTTAAGAGTATGTCAAAGGATCAAGTAAAAAAAGTGTTTGAATTTAGTGAAGGATGTTAAAAATGTATATGGGCCGTAAATATATGAATTTATTGACTTTTAATGTTGAATCTCTTGTTAATATAAGCAGGAAAATTGAACTTAGTAAATTATTAAATCAATTTCACATTGATATTGCCTTCTTGCAAGAACTGCACTTATCAAATAATGCTCTGATCTTTTTAGACAATTTTTTTTTGTTTTAAAAGACGATAGCGCATTAGGTTTTGGTTTAGCTATTAAAAAATCTAGCATTTTACAAAGTAGATATTCAAAATTTAAAGTTTCCAAATCTCTTCATTGAAATAGATATATCTATTAATGGTATCAATAAAAAAATTTTATGTGGATCTATATATTTTCCAAGTAATTGCGGTCGTCAAATCATTTGTTCAGGTCTTTCTACAATATTAAATCATTCTCAAAGTTTCGATGGATTAATTTTGGGAGGTGATTTAAACTCTAAACATATTTCTTGGAATGATTCAGTAAATAATTTTAATGGTGAAGTGTTACATAATTGGCTTCAAAATTAGTCGTTTTCGATAACTAGAATTTGTGATTTTATTCCTACATATCGAGGAGGTTCCTCTCAAGAATGATAAAATAAAGATTACGCCTTGCGCATGATTTACCGTTTGATGACGTAGTAGCCCCCTCGCAAAGGTTACCAAGTCTGTATCATATGAGAAATTTATAATTTCTTACAAAAAATTTATGTATTTTGTAATAGTTGGCAGCCCTGTAATTAATTTACTCAGAGAGTTTTAAAAAAAGTATTTCATCGGTGCTTAATAAACAACGAATTTCGTGTCATATTTTATAATAAATACATATAAAAAATATTAAAATAATTAAAATTATAAAAAAGTGTTTAAATTTGGTTGTTTAAAAGCTGCAAAACTAAGAAAAATAAAAAACAAAATAAAGTGAAGAGATAAGAAAGAGAGCAAATATGAGATGTGCAGTGGGCAAATGCAAAGAAAGTAACAGCAAAAAAACAAGTGAGATATTATGTTAAAACCTAATATTTTGAGTATTTTTAATAAAACGTTTGGCTTTTTCAAAAAGCTGTATCATTTTACAATTTTCCAAAAGATGAAGCTCGAAGGAAGTTATGGGTAATCTTTTGCAAAAGAGTGAAGCCTGTAAATGTGGATAAAGAAATAATTTGTGCTTTACATTTCAAGCAAGAGGATTTTGAAAGAAACTTGAAATTTGAAATGGGTAAGTTAAAACAAAATTAATTCTTGCAGTACATTACTAAGGCAAAAATCCCATGCAGTTCCCTCTTTAGACACTAGTGCTATTGAAATTGAAACGACAACTGCTAATGAAACTGAAGTTGCAAAAGTATATGAAAGACTATGTGAAACTGAAAAACAAAATGATATTTCGAATAGTTTTGAAGAAAAATTGGTCACGGAAAATGCTCCACGGCCGACTGATCTTGAAGATCTTGAAAAAGAAGATGGCCTCCAAACTTACAATAAAACTTTGGAAATGAAAATGTATGTACATTTTTTAACATTAGCAAATATTTATTTGAATCGTTTTTAGAGATGCACTTCTCAAGGAAAATTTTACAAAAAGTCAGTGTGATGTCATTATAAAAAATTTATCATGTCGTATTCAGAAATTAAGCTTTGCAAACGTTAATCTTGAGAAGGCCTTGAGACGTTTGTTCTCTATAAAAAATGTTCTTTTTGAAAACTATATTTTATTTGCAGCAATAGTGAAATATTGTATTAAAAGTAATGAAAATCTATATATGGAATTATTATAAAGAATTTGTTTGCTTTCAAAAAATGTTGGTAGAAAAATAACAATTTGTCCCACTGTCATGTTTTTACAATAACATAATAGTTCTCCAACTGAATTTTATTAGCCAATCAGAGCACATGTTGAGTGACGTCAGAGCTCCGTCATGCGCAGAAAAGTATTTTTATTTCAGCTTGTTGCCGTAATCTTTATTTTACCATTCTTGGTTCCTCTCACTTAGATCATTTTCTGTTGAGTAATAATATTTTTGATGAAGTTGAATCTAATTATAGAACTTATACACTTCCTAATTTCTCAGACCATGTTCCCCTTAAATTAGAGATCAAATTTAATGATTTTAATTTTTTATCAAAAGTGCCTGATAAATTTGTTTCATTTAAAAATACGGATTGGAATTCATTTAAATTTGACGTCAGTTCATCGCTTTTAAATCATTTTCCACCAATCAATAGAAATTTATCGAATAATGAAATTGATAATTACATTGATGAATTTGTTACCACTAAAATTTTTTTATCACATATTCACTCAAAAACTTGTGGAAGATCTGAAAAAAATTTGTTGTATCCGAAACTGTAAAAAAACTTTTAAATATAAAATATACTTGGCAGAAAGATTTAACTAGAATATATAGAAGAACTCTAAGTAGGAACAATTCGGAGTATTTATTAGTTTCGAAAAAAATAGATTTAATCAAAATTCTTATCAAGAATTAGAACAAGTCAAAATTTTTAATGATAAACTCAAAAAAATAATTCCTGGCCCAACGGCTTTTAAAGCGATTTTTAAAATTTCAGAAAATAAAAATAAATCATTTATTAAAAATATTTCTGTAAATAATTTTATAATAAAGGATAAAAATCAAAAATTGGATATTTTAAAATCACATTTCTCCTCAATTTACCAAATTGATCATCTTAATAGAGATACATCAGATGTTGAGGATACAATAAACAATACTCTGTTACAAGCCCAAAATTGTATTGTTATTTTTGATAATAATTTAACATCATTAAATGATCAAAATAATTTAAATTTCACGTCGCTAAATTCTATTCTAGAAATTTCTAATTTAATCAACAATAAAAAAATCTAGTGGTTTAGATAATATCTCAAATTATTTGATTAAAAAATTTCCTAAAAAAGCTTTCGAATATTTGACAGTAATTTTCAACAATTGCATTAATAATTGTTATTTCCCCAAGGATTGGAAAATAGCTAAAATTATTCCTATACCAAAACAAAATAATAATAATGACATTAATAATTTAAGACCAATATCACTTTTGTCTAATTTAGGGAAACTTTTTGAAAAAAGTATACGTGTAAAAATGGATTTAGGTTTGACAGAATCTTATATTCCTCAATATCAATTTGGTTTTAAAAGGGGAAATTCTACTACTCATGCACTTTTAAAATTTCACAATGATGTAATTCAACATCTTAGAAAACTTGAATGCACAGTGGCAATTTCGCTTGATATTGAAAAAGCGTTTGACAAAGCATATCATAATGGTATTTTATATAAAATGATTTCCATAGGTTTTAATCCATATATTGTAAAAATGTTTAGTAGTTTTTTTGAAAATAGAAAATTTTGTGTTGAAATTGAAAATACACTGTCGATACAAGGAAATGTTAAATGTGGAGTTCCACAAGGTTCAATTTTGGCACCACATTTATATAATATATTTATTTCAGACTTTCCACACCTTTTTAATAATTCAACAGCAATTCTTTATGCAGACGACTCTTTGTTATATGCTCATGCTGAATCACCATTAACAGCTCTTAATCTTGTAAATTCACATCTCGAACATGTCAACGATTTTTATTCGTTTTGGAGAATTAAAATAAATGTATCAAAAAGTCATGCATTATGCTTACGAAAATGCAAATATACTGTAGTCCCAGAAAGTAAAAAATTAAAATTGTTTTTAAACAGAGATGAAATGTTTTTAAAAGACAGTTTTAAATATCTCGGTATAAATTTCAATAAACTAGTTAAGTTTAACAATCATGTCAAATACAATTTAGAAAAAGCAAATAAAGTAAAAGGAGCGTTTTCAAAAATTTTTAATAATACATCTTTACCCATAAAAACTAAGTTACTTTTATATAAAGTTTGTATTCGACCTATACTTATTTATGCATTTCCAATTTGGTTTAGTATTTCGTCAACATATATAAAAAAAATGGTAATATTTGAAAGACATATTTTACGAAAATGTGTAGGAAAAAATTATAAAACGCGTTTAAAAAGATTTTCTAATAATTATATATATGATGAATCTTCAATAATACCTATATGTGATTACGCGTTGTGTTTAATGAAACAATTTGTTGAAAAATTAAATTTCTTTGAAGGCAACATTATGAACGATATATTATCTAGTGAAACTGATTTAAGTTGGTCAAATACAAATTATCTTTCAGCAATTGGTATTTTGCGACAACAATTTGAAAATATTAATGAACAAAATTTTTTTTGTAGAAATACTCCCGGCATTCACAGAGGGTAAAATTTAGTTTTAGTTTTAAGTTTATTTTTAAGGTTTAGTTTTAAGATTTTGCTCTATTGTTAACCATAAGTGTGGGAGCAAACACTGTTTTATTTACATTTAAAACAACTTTTAATTAAGTTATTAGTTATTCTAATTAATTTATAAGCATGTAGCAATTATCTCTTATTAAAATTAAAATAATACTTTATAATTTTAAGTTTCCAACCAATGTATAATTTAGCTAATTGTTATGAAATTTTTTAAGTCTCAATAAATAAATAATAATAGAATTAAAATTTATGTTCCTATTTCTTGTGTCCAAAGCAGATAATTTATTAAGATTTTGCCGTCGTTTTCCAAATATGTCTATATCTGAAAGATTTTAAACTATAAAGAAGTTTCACTGTTGTGTGAAATGCCTGTCAAAGTCACATGAAGTTAAAGTTTGTACAAGTGAACATCTATGCTTCAAATGCAACCAGAAACACCATACTATGCTTCATAGGGAAACTGCTGTCAATAACTCGATACACAGTTCTGCTGAAGTATCGATGGCAAATAATTCTAACCCTAATACTGCTTTGCGATCCTCTGATTTAGGCTCACAGACGCAATCGACATCGGCCGCTGTTTGCTCAAACAATAATCGACAAGTTTTCCATCTCTCACGGAATTCGTCTGTGTTGTTAGGAACTGCCATGGGCTCCATTATTTGCCATTATATCACGTATCCGGCAAGGGCCTTAATAAATCCAGCATCTGAAGCTTCATTCCTATCTGAACATTTGCGAAATCAACTGCGACTTCCGTCACATTCTACGAATGCAAGAATTTCCGGTGTTAACGGGGAAGCTTCCACCATTTCGAAGAGGATTTGTAATATTAGAGTGGGGTCACCATTAGATCAATTAATTAATCTGGAAACTTGTGCTGTAGTTTTACCTAACATCGGGCAATTTGCCTTCATTCATTTGTCCTTCGGATATTAGAAGAGAATTGCCGAATTTGGAATTAGCTGATTGCAATTTTTGTAGAAGTAGGCCAGCAGATTTGTTACTCGGCGTGGTTTTATATCCTCAGATCATTCTTGATGAGGTTCGACGAAATATTAGCGGATCGTTAATGACCCAGAAATCTTTTTTCGAGTGGATTTTAACGGGTCCAGTTGAAAATTCAAGAAATTATTCAATTAACGTTTTTCACACTGCTGTAACCTTTACTAAAGAAGATAATTTGAACCAAAATCTTTTGAAATTTTGGGAGTTGGAAGAAACTCCGAAAATCGAGATGTTATCGCCTTCTGATAAAATTTGTGAGGAATTGTATAGGAAGAACACGACTAGGGATTCCACTGGTAGATACATTGTATCGTTACCCTTTAGACCAGAATTTCCTCTTGATATATGTTTAGGAATATCGAGAACTAGTGCCTTTAAACAATTAATGAGAATAGAGTCTTCCCTTTGAAAGAAATTTCCGATGGCTGCAGAAATTTTATGGAAAGGCATGTATGTTGATAATGTACTCACTGGAGCTCATGACGTATCGGTGGCGGTGATGGCCAGGGATCAATTAACTGCTGCTTTATTATCCGCTGGGTTCGAATTACGTAAATGGACAACCAATGACGTTTCTATTTTGAAGGTATTGCCTATTGATCACTTAGTAGATTCAAAAGTTTTGGCTTTTGAAGAATCTAGCTGTTCAAAGACATTAGGGATATTTTGAAACGCTCAATTGGATTCTATCTTTTTCAAAGTTTTTCCTTTAGAGACGAGGACGACATATACGAAAAGAGAGGTATTATCAAGTATAGATAAGTTTTATGACCCGGTTGGTTGGCTGAGCCCTGTAATTATTAAAGACAAGATTATAATGCAACGCATTTGGCGTGATAACATTGATTGGGATGTTTCTCTTCCATCGTCGACAAAAAAGGAGTAGTTACAGTTTATTGAATCTTTTAATCAAATAAATTTTATTAAGGTGCCCAGGTGGGTAAATTATTGCGAGGGGACTGCTACAGAAATTCATGTTTTTTTAGATGCTTCGGAGAAGGTATATGCGGGAGCAATATATATTCGCACCGAAAGCCCAAATGGGAAGATTTACACTCACTTATTATCCTCCAAAACAAAGGTAGCGCCGATCAAATCAATATCCTTACCCCGCCTTGAATTATGTGGAGCTGTTTTGGCATCAGATCTGCTGAAAAATATTCTTCTGGAAATTGAGATTCCAATTAGGCATGTTTATTGTTAGACAGATTCCAGGATTGTGTTAGCTTGGTTACGGAAGACACCATCTGCGTGGACTACTTTTGTAGCAAATAGGGTTTGTCGAATTCAGGAGAACACTGGTAATCATATAGATAATCGTGCTGATTTGAGCAGCCGGGGGGTACAAAAGGTAATGAGATTGAATGGTCGGTTGGTTAAATCTGCCTCATTATCGTATCGCGAACAGTATCCTATTATTCTACATTTGCTTACCATTTACGGTGGTAATCAATTAATGCTGAGAATTTATAGATGCGAATATTGGGTACCGCGATTAAGAATCTTGATTCGTACGGTAATTCACCGTTGCAAACGTTGTACAAGTGATCGTACTTGTAGTCAAATAATGGCTGAGCTTCCCTCTGGACGCACTACTGTTGATAGACCATTTCTTAATACAGGGTTTGATTTCGCTGGGCCTTATGATGTAAAGAATTATAATGGAATCTACCATTACAAAAGGTTATGTGTGTATTTTTGTGTGCATCTCTACGAAGGCAATTCATTTAGAAGTTGCCTCAGACTTATCGACTGACGCCTTTTTCAATAGATTTATTCCTAGAAGAGGTTGTCCTCATACTATGTTTTCGGACAATGGTACCAATTTCGTTGGAGCATCGAATGAGCTTGCTAGGGACTTTCAGACCTTCTTAAAAGAATGTCAGGCTAGGATGTGCTCCAGCTTCGGTTATAGAGTTTATCGTGGCGTTTCAATCCAGCGGGAGCTCCTCATATGGGTGGCCTCTGTGACGCTGGAGTTAAAAGCTTTAAGCTGCATTTTAGGAAGGGGGTGCAGGATTGTCGTTACACCTTTGAGGAGTTATCTACCGTTCTGGCTCGAATAGAAGCATGCTTGGCATTAACGCCAGAACATTTTTTAATTGGATCCGCTATTCTGGCTCCGCCGGAAACCACAATTTATAATACCCCAATAAGCATTGTCAATAGGTATCGAAAAGTAAAAGCGCTGGTTCACCAATTTTGTAAAAGATGGAAAGAGGAGTATCTTGTGGAAATACATAAAAGATATAGATGGAAACATCTTCAAAGGGAGGTCGAAGTTAATGATTTAGTGGTAATAGGTATTGTCACCAGTATTCACAAAGGTACTGACGGCCATGTTAGAGTCGTAAATGTTTGCACGTAAAGTGCGACAGTTACTCACCCAATAACCAACCTTGTTATTTTGTACAAAGAGTAATTTAAAGTCTCCTTTTATTCGTAATTTACAATTACTAAACTACTTTTTCCTAGCAATCAAGAGCTTTCACAACACTTTCTCCGACGCATTTGAAGACTGCTTCTTGGATTATGATGAAGCGATGCAAATCAATTCACCAAATGTTTCCGAAGCTGCAAGCAGTGGATATGCTACATCGCCGGTTGTTACTAACACCATAATTCCAGAGATGTTGCCAACTTCAACTCGCACTACAGCAGTCAGTTTGACTGTAGAAGTATCGCCAATCCCTCAACAGATAACCCAACTGTAAAGCAAGTGGAAGTACCCAATTTGGCCGATATAGTTCAGGCTCATGACGCAAATGCAAATGTGCTGAAGATCGCCAACCATCGTGGTCAACAAGCGGTCCAAATGCAAAGTATGTAAGAAAAATCACCCATTGCGATTTTGTAATAAATTTCGTGACATGAGCCTAGAGCGAAGAATTAGAATGGTGGCGATGCATACAATTTGTTTCCGCTGTTTAGCAAGTACGCATGTGGGAAAAGACTGTTTACGCAAGTCGAAGTGTAAATTCTGTGGACGACAACACCACTCGTTGTTGCATGAATACAAGGGAACCATTCCGAAATCCAATCCGAAGGTGCTCTCAAGTGGGCTCGTTTTATCTATCCGGCAATAGGTATCGTTCTCCCCCACATTGCGCCACTTGTTCGAAAATTACGGTCCGTGCTGTTTTGGACTCCTGTTGCCAAAACAGTTATATATGTAACGAGTTTGTTAAAAAATGTCAATTCCTACTTTCTCCTATTAATGGTGAACAATATTGCCGAGTCGAAATTCAATCCATTCATGATTCTGGACAGAAAATTTCCATTACGGCGAAAGTTAGCAAAATGAACGCTGGGAAGCAAAAGGCTGTCTTCGTCCGGACACCATTTTGGAAGCATTCGCAGGGCTTCAATTAGCGGACTCCAGTTTCAAACGTGCAGGTAATGTCGCTCATGTGTTAGGGCCGGAAATCGTGCCCTTAATTTTAAAAGCTCGTATCCAGTCCAGGACTTCCGCTTGCTCAATATACCATTTTCGGATGGGTTATCTAAGGTTGTCGCCGTAATAGTCAATATATTTAATATAATTTTACAGGTCCTTTCTGGCCTCAGCAGGAGGCCTTAATGACTCACTTTATAATTATTTAATTGCAACTTATTTGTTGTTGCAAGGTGGCCGGCAATGTTTAAATACGAAGTCATTAAAACCTGGTTCTGCTGTGCCTTAAATTTTAATAAGATTTAATTCATCCTTGTTGGAAGCCTTTGTGTTTTCAACAAGTGAACAGGTAACCGTATTTAAGTTTTGTTGGACCATTTCGGCAAATTATTATATACATTTTTTCACTTATTTTCTGGATACCAAATCTTACACTTCGTGTAATTCTTCGCTTTCAAGTTGTATAGCTTTTACAAGGTAACTATATTTCTATTTATAAATAAAGTAATAATAAAGAATTGTCTCCATATTTGAATCTTGAATTTTATATCCTTGTTTTATTTTTCTTTTTTATGAAATTTATCATCTAATCGGATATACGCCGAAACAAACAAAACATAATTAGTTTTGCTAATTATTTTTTTTATACACAAATACTTTTTAGCTTTCGAGCTCCGGAATTTCAATCCAGTTGGTTTAATTCCAATCCATCAGTCCCAGAATGAACTCTCTAGCTATTTTGGGAGCTTGGGAAGCCCGATTTCACGTATAGACAGCCGAACTTAGCTTATTCGTCTTCTCTATATATAAGGATTCAGAATATATACTTTATAGGGTTATATATATATTTATATTGAATATATATTTATATTGAGAAAATTACACATGAAATGAGAAACCTATATATCCTTTCACTTGCTTGTAAAGGGTATAATAAACTATATATTACATGTAAGTATGTATATAAATATACATACACCCTGAATTCCATTAGAATAAAGCTACGCGTTTTTGGTATGGATTTACTAGTTTTCTCCAAATAAGTTTTGCCATGTTAACTTTTCTTCTGTAATATTTTTAAAAATATATTATTGAGAGGTTTTGCTATTTTGGAATTATATTAAATTCTACTGATGATTTGGTGTAAGAACCAATGAAATGCAGGCATATAGACATATTTGACCACATAACAAACAAAAAGCACTAATATATTTACTTGAATTTTTAAACATTTAATTCAGATGTAAAAAAGTAACTATTTTACGAATTAGTATCTTTTTGCTTATCGCTTATTAGAATAATCGGTAGCATTCTTTAAAACGCCACTGGGGTTCGCTTCCGTTCAAAAATTACTACTCATGCATACAGACGCCGTCTCAGGAGTAGTCAGGTAACGTTCCAAGAAACTCAAATCGTCGAGAAACACATGCATACAGACGTCCTCTCAGGAGTAGTCAAGTAAACTTCCTAGAAACTCAAAACGTCGAGATTTAGTGAAAACTCGGTTTTTGCAAAACGTAGTGAAACCAATAACTTCCCCAATTTTCAATTTCTTGCCGGGAAGTTAAAAATTACCTTCTAGAGCCAGTACTTTAATAAAGTAAGGTTAAATGAAACAAAATAATTTTTATTTATTCTTCTATAAAACTAATTTTTAACAAAATTCATTTATAGTTTTTCTTGATTGATCTACATAATAGAATAATTTAAATTGGCTATTTCCGTAATCTAGTAATTTTTTGCTTTATTACGCTCTAGATGGTTGTTATGGAATGGCGATGACTCTTGGAACTTCGTGGACAGTTTGCAAATAGCTTGGTACAATTGCGGGAAGAATTGTATGGCGAAGTAAATGAAGCTCAAATAGATGCAGATAATAATAGTTAGGAACAAATCGAAAACTGCAGGCTTAACACGATAAACATGCAGAGTAGCATTCGACCCTTCGTATAACATGAAATCAGGATCTCGTACTTCTGGCTTCTCGTATATTACTTTAACATTTTTCAGGTACTTTTCAAAACCATTCCTCAGGTCGTTGTTTTCTAACGCTGACTTTAAGTTTATATACGACTTGATGAGCTTGGAAGAAACATGCTAAAAAACAAAATTATAAATTATTTATTTTCTTCATATTGCCATTTAGTTTACGATAAGAAAGATATACGTTTCATATAGCTAAACATATTTTGATCAACTTTATTTTTTATTTATGTAATTGGCAAAGATTTAAGATTGAAAGGTAAGTTACCACAAAGATCTTTTTATTAAAAAAAAATGATTTAATTTCCTTATTAACTAATGTAATCCGTGTGGAGACGTTTGCTTGAATTTGCTTCCATCGGACGCGTCACCAGGTGGCGGATAGGGAGGGGGTTTGGAGTAGGGTGGGCGACTAGCGCCTCGGATGGGCTGAGGAACTGGATACATCAGTGAACAGGATTTCGGCACACCCGGGATATTAATCGTCCGCCTAAGGGATTCACGGACCAACCAAAACCAAGCTAGGATGGTACTCGAATAATTACTATGGAGAAAAACTTAGAAAAGATGCAAGTTACGGTGCAGATCTTAAATAACTCAGTACCGGCGGCTATTGGTGGTGAGCAAACAGGTCCCGGATCGTCGTCAGCAAGTGACTGTAAGAAAACAACTTCGAGGGTGGGCAACTTGGCATCCGCTGTTGCTAAAGCTACAAGAAGCCTAGGAGAGGTAGAATCGGTGCCAAGGGTGATGGACGAACCATCCCCAGCCACAAAAGACGGGTTTCCGATTCTTCCCATTCAAAAAGCATAGAGTTCTCCGAAGTAGATAGGATGGTCGAGGAAGTAAGTGCTAGCATACACGAAAAGGAGGAATCTTTCAGGCGCACAACGGCGGAAAGCAGCAAAATTAAAACGGAAGAATCAGTAGGATGCCTCAAAGGAAGGTGAAGCCTCTACAACCATCTCCACGGAGAAGGGCAAGAGAATTCGCTCGCCGGAGGAGCAGAACACTGCTGGCCACTGTAAGAAATTTAAATTAAAAAGCTCCCCGCAGGGAGGGGGTGTAGCGGGGGATGGGTCCAAACTTCCTAAAAAGAACTCTTCGGAGGCCTCAAAGGGAGTAGGGACCACACCGTGCGCTAGTACCTCCAAACAGGCGATGGCGTCAGGGAAATCTTCAGTGGTTGGAGGAACTCCAAAAGCTTCTAAATCACTGAAGAAAAAACCGGACGAAACGAGGGCTAAGAAGCTGCCCACGTATGCCAAAGCGGCGCGCAGGAAACTGGCAGAAGAGCTGAGCTTTGCTGTCATAGATTCCAGCAGCCCATCAGGCAAAATCCCAGTGCACTACCATAAGGAGGTGGAAAGTGCCATAAACAAATGTATTGTGGAGTACATATTGTCAGCTGATGAGGATGCTCCACAAAATCACATTGAAAGCAGCAAGTTTGTTCGGGACGTAATGTTTCTACAACTGGAGTCTGATCCGAAACCGAATATACAGCATTAAGGTACCATGGGAAGGTGGACGACTCTTGCTTGTGAAGAAGAACTCCCAGCCCTAACAAAGGCTTCCTTTTATATAAAAGGATGGGGTGTAAGTCTGAAGACCGAGGCCATAACAAATATTATTACCAAGCAGAACAAAGGCCTCGATGCGAGCAAGTGGAAAATCTTCCACCGTGAGAGGAGGGCACCTTGATCGTGGTGGATCTGGACAAAGCGTCCATGGCTGACCTAGGGGAACGAAAAGGGAAGGCCTTCTTTGCCACCTCGGCCATATATTTCAAAGTCGGGAAGACTGCCATTGGCTGGTCAGTAGGCCCGACTGAGAAAGCCAAAAAGTATAAGGCGGAGCCTAAAGAAAAAGAGTAATCGGAGATTAGTGTATCTCAAGAGGCCCCCTCACAAGCCGTCTCATTAAGATGCTGCTGCCGCAGATAAACCTCCATCGGAGTAAAACGGCGAATCAAGCCCTGATGGAGCAAATAACTAAAGGTAAGATACACATAGTGTTCATACAGGAACCATGGACAATTAAGAACAAGGGTTCTGGCTTGAACGACTGTAATTATCAACTTTTTTATGCAAAGACCGGGGCTACACCCAGGACGTGCATACTATGTCATAAGGGACTAAACTTCTTTTTTCCCCAGAATTTCCAACATCAGACGCCACAACATTAGTATATGGCAGTCGAAACATGCTGGTGGCTTCAGTGTATCTACCCTCGGATACCCCCACACTTCCACTGACGTCGGAATTGAGGCGCATTATATTTTCCGCCAGGAGTAAAGGTAGGAATATCTTAATAGGCTGTGATGCCAACTCGCATCGTCTCTCTTGGGGTAGCACTAATTGCAACAATAGAGGTGATGCGTTATTCGAATATTTAATGGCAAATAATCTCTTCACAGTAAATACTGGGAATAAACCAACTTTCAGTAACAGAATTAGGGAAGAGGTTATTGACATCACCATATCCTCAGAAAAATTAATTGACGAAATAAGCAATTGCCACGTGTCGGAATTGCATTCCTCCTCGGATCATCGCTATATCTTCATGACTTTAGACCATCCTGATCCTAACCCCATAACATTTAGAAATAGGGCCAAGACGGACTGGTCAAGATTTAGGTCTAGTTTACAAAACAAACTCGAGAACTATCCACCACCAGTAGATACTGTAGGGCGCATAGATTCAGAGATAGATAGACTAAGTACTGATATTAGGGAATCCTTTGAGGACAGTTGTCCACTCAGAAATAGGCCAAACCCAAAGGAAAAACCCTGGATGACGGCTCAACTTATAGATCTCAGGAGAGAAAACAGAAGGCTCTTTAATAGGGCCCGTAGGAACGGACTCGATATACACTGGGAAGAATATAAAGATAAACTTAACGTCTACAAAAAAATAAAAAATAAAAAATAAGGGATGCCAACGCGAATCTTGGAAGCTTTTCTGCGAATAGGTGGACAGCGTTAGTGCGGCTTCCAAAATAAAGAAACTTCTGTCGAAAATCCACACTCAACCTGATACACTTGTTGACTCGGAGGGTAGAGACGATGGAGGAGTTATTAGAATTTCTTATGGATGCACACTTCCGTACGGTGCAGGAGAGCCGTCCGGAAGCGGTACACCCCCCAAGGAATATGGACAATCCAAGGATAATAATAGATACTCAAATTGTATGTAGAGCGGTGAAGAGCTTTTCGCCCTATAAAGCAGGAGGGCCTGATGGCATTTTCCCGGCTCTTCTTCAGAGAAGTATGGACCTGATAGAGGATAGGTTGGCTAATATCTTCACAATCTGTCTTACAAATGCATATACTCCCCAGGCATTTAGGGTGGCTAGAGTTGTCTTCATTCTAAAACCGGGCAATGCAAGCTATGCGGATCCGAGGGCTTACAGACCGATTAGCCTAATTTCATTCTTACTGAAGACATTGTAACGAATTGTGGATACAATGTTGAAGAAAAGGATACCGCACGATATACTGAAATTTAAACAACACGCTTATATTAAGGGCAGGTCTGTTGAGACGGCCCTACAAGAGGTTGTAGATCATATAGAGAGAACCTTCGATTTGGGTATGTACACCATGGCTGTATTTATCGAAATAGAAGGGGCTTTCAATAATAACTCGAGCATTGACTTAAAGCAGAGATTGACTGTATGGATCAGTCATATGCTAAGGAACAGGAAGATAAGTTGCGAGGTTAACGACACAAGGGTAGGGGGGAATGTGTGTTGCGGAACGCCACAGGGGGGAATACTGTCTCCCTTGCTGTGGGTGGTGACCATAAATACCCTACTGAAGACGTTATCTTAGGAAGGATTTGCTCCCGTCTGCTATGCAGACGATGTTGCGATACTGATAAGGGGAAACAATCCGAGGGTTCTTTGCGAAAGGGCAATAGAGGCCCTGATTTTAGCTTATATCTGGGCTACACAAAGGGGTCTCAATGTCAACCCAGAGAAGACAAAAATTTTTATGTTTACAAAGAAACGGAAGATTGCACATTTGGAATCACCGGTTTTTCGAGATAGGACGATACAGATTAATAAAAAAGTCAAATATCTAGGGGTGATACTCGACTGGAGGTTATCCTGGAAGGACCATATAGAAAGTAGAGTGATCAAGACCCAAAGAGTCTGGACCTATTGCAGAAGGGTAATCGGGTCCAAATGGGGAATGAGCCCAAAGATGGCACACTGGCTCTATACGAGTGTGGTCAGACTAATTGTGACGTACGCCTCGTTAGTATGGTGGACGTCCTTGGAGAGGAAGGTTAATGTCAAACTTCTTCAAAGAATACAAAGACAGTGCTGTATCGGCATCTGTGGCGCGATGAGAACCACACCAACTAAGGGGATGGAAAATATTCTATCAATACTGCCTATTGATACAGGTTAAATACGAAGCAGCTCTGGCTGCTACGAGATTGATGGTGATGGGTGAGTGGCTGACAAGGGAACACACAACCAAACACCAGAGTATAGTACACGTCTTACCCGGGAACAACGTTCGCACGATTACGTGCGATAGGATCCCTATTAGATATGTACAATCACACTGCACCACCATAATATCGGAAGGTATGGAGTGGGAGGGTGTAGGTATAATGAACCCCATAACTAACCTATACACGGACGGGTCGAGGATTGGTGACCGATCGGGTGGAGGTTTCTGTGACATGGGTGGTAACTTTCGCAAATACTTCCGCCTGCCGGATCATAGCACGGTATTTCAGAGTGAGATCGTGACTATTGCGGAAGGAAAAAATGGTTGAAGGAAATCGATAACAGACTACCGGTTCGTATATTCACGGATGGTAGGAAGGTCATCGAGGCCCTGAGGAATCATGTGGTTCAATCTCGGTCTGTACCACAGTGCAAGGATGAGATTAACTCATACACGCACTGTGGGGGCATAGAGATAATATTGATTCCAGTACATCAGGGGATACCTGGAAATGTTGAGGCAGATAGGCTAGCAAAGTTGGGAGCATTAATGGTGAACATCACACTAGATAGTCCAAAGCCATTTCAGGTTTTTAAGAACGAACAAAAGCGATGAGCTATGGAATTGCATACAACAGATTGGCAGCACTCTACCGTAGGTAGGGTGACTAGAATTCTATGGGAGGACCCAGATAGTAGAAGGATAAAGGAGGTCCTAACATTGAGTAGGATAGCACTAAGGAAGTTGGTTTATTTAATAACAGGACATACAGAGTTAAGGACTCACCTGGCACGAATGGGTATCGTTGGCGATATAACATGCAGGGCCTGCCAGGAAGAGGACGAGATAGTCGAGCACTACTTGTGTTACTGTCCAGCTTTTAGCCAAGTCAGAAGATTATACAGGAGATGGAATTTCTTAGGGGTTCTAATTGGAAAGACTTAAGGAAGTTCATTGAAGAAACTAGGTTCTTGACGTAATCAAACTCAGAGGTTTCCATGGTATCGGTGGAAGCTCCCAACAGTAGAATGGGAACTCCTTATTATAGAGCGAACAACAGCCTATGAGGCCTAAGTGTAATCCAGGACGGATTGGGATGCTTATGCCTCTCTTTTGAACCTAACCTAACCTATCTAATGTAATACTTATGATTGATGCCAGAGCTACATATATGTTTCCAAACACAAATTAGAAATCTTCAAGGCGAGAAATAAAAACTTGTTAATTTCGTTTATTTATATAGAATTTGCTAAGAAATGATGTATTTAATATTACCAAAGTATCATATTGTCATTTCCCATGGAATATTTATAAAAAATATTCCAATAATACAATATATTACATGAAAATGACTCCACTTCACTCCAGCACTTCAAAGAAGAAAACTCTTAATCCTGCGAAGAATCGTCACGTATGACTAGAATTCCCAAGGGCTTAATTGGATACATGTATAGATTTCTGGAGAACAGGCACATTTTATTTATTCAGTTATTCATAGTAATATAAAGCCACACCAAATTTCTATGTATATATATATATATATATATATATATATATATATATATATATATATATGTATATATATATATGTATATATATATATATATATATATATATATATATGTATGTATATATATATATATATATATATATATATATATATATAGGGTCCGCAATCTAATTTTTTTTTACCTAGTGCTTATTTCGTGAATGGTAACACTTAGCTCATGTCTGATTTAACAGATAATTAGTTTAATCCTTCCGATGAACGAATACGGTTGACCATCCAATGCGTTTTCGCTTCGCTAAGTGGGCCTGCGATCGACTTACAGAAGATGCCGATTTTGCCAAAAAAAATCATCTTTTCAGATGAAGCTCATTTTGATTTTGGTGGGTATGTAAACAAACAAAAATGTCGCATTTGGGGCACAGAAAATCCGCACGCATACATTGAAAAGCCGACGCACTCAAAACGAGTCACTGTTATATATATATATATATATATATATATATATATATATATATATATATATAGGTATATATACACATATATATATATATATATATATATATAGGGTGTTTTTTATTGAGGTATAGAACTTTAAGTTGGCATCACTTTTTTAACTGGCGGCCATTTTGTCAGCTGTCAAGTGATTAATATTTAGTTTGGTTTGCCATTTCATCATGAACAGGTTGACAAAAGAACAACGCTTGCAAATCGTGCAAATTTATTTCGAAAGTAATGGTTCAGTTCGCGAAGTTTACCGCAAAATTTTGTTCAGTGATGAGGCTCATTTTTGGTTGAATGGCTACGTCAACAAGCAAAATTGCCGCATTTGGAGTGAAGAGAATCCACATGAGACCCTTGAGACGCCATTACATCCACAAAAACTGACTGTTTGGTGTGCTCTATGGGCTGGTGGAGTCATTGGGCCATACTTCTTCCGAAATAATGCTGGAGAGTCAGTTACCGTTAATGGAGACCGGTATAGAGCCATGATAACCGACTACTTTGTTCCCGAATTGGATGGCATGAATGTGGATGAGTTGTGGTTCCAACAAGACGGCGCTACATGTCACACAGCGCACGTCACAATCGATTTATTGAAGGAAACATTTGATGAGCGCATAATTTCGCGGAATGGACCTGTCAATTGGCCACCAAGATCGTGTCATTTGACACAATTGGATTATTTTCTTTGGGGATATGTGAAGTCGCTCGTCTACGCCAACAAACCAGAAACGTTAGGGGACTTGGAAGCCAACATTCGTGGCGCTATTGCCAATATACGGCCCCATATGCTCGAAAAAGTGGTTGAAAATTGGACCTGTAGAATTGGCTTTATTCGAGCCAGCCACGGCGGCCACATGCCCGAAATCATATTTAAACATTAATGGCATAAAATTATCCTTCCAATAAAGCCAAATTGATGGACATTAAAACGATTTTCTTGTGTTTTATTTCAATTCGAAGTTCTAAACCTCAATAAAAAACACCCTGTATATATACTCGTATATATTATATGTATATACATATATATATATATATATATATATATATATATATATATATATATATATATATATATGTATATATACATATATATATATATATATATATATATATATATATGTATATATACATATATATATATATATATATATATATATATATATACATATATATATATATATATATATATATATATATATGTATATATACACACATATATATATATATATATATATATATATATATATGTAAATATATATGTATATATATATATATATATATATATATATATATATATATATATGTAAATTTATATGTATATATATATATATATATATATATATATATGTAAATATATATGTATATATATATATATATATATATATATATATATATATTAGGGTGTCTGTTATTCGTATGGGCAATTTTTTCTAATGGAAATGTAATGGAAAGTCTTGACGCTCAAAACGTTGAGGCCTGCTGCAAAAATGACTCTCCAAAAATTTCGCGCCCTTGGGATTACGTCTTCCCGACCCGACTTACAGTTGAAATTTTACTCAATTACACTCGTGCACGATGAACAAAAACAAGAAAATATTCTGTGCCACCAAAAAATACAATTTTAGAAGTATTTAAATTTCATAATTTTTATTTAACGTTATTTTGTTACGATTAGAGTAAAGTTTTTGATGCTCATGAACACATTGCATTAAATATGTCATCTAATTTTCATTCTAAGAAATAAGATCGTAATAGTCTTCCACTAACTTAACCGCCCTTTCAGCATTATCATTCACAACCTTCAATTTCTTAAGTAAATTCCTTCCATTATAAAGGACTCCACATTTTCCCAATTTCCCACTATTCCAGATTTTTCCTTAGCTGCGGTTACAAAATATTCTGTCAATTCTTTAAGCTCACGATAGTCCTCCCGAATTTGAGATTTACTTAATTCTTTCGAAATCTGGAACAGTTCGACCGCCTCACTGTGGGGTTTTTGATACCAAAAATGGGAATTAATTGAAAAATTAAATTTAGGAGAAAGTACACAACATTCCACATCACTAGTGCAAACATTTTGTGTCTTAAAAATTAGTTTTGAGTGTTTTCCAAAGTGATAATTAAAAATATTTTAATTGAACCTTCAACCTCTATGTTTTTATGTGTAATTTGAGTTATTATTTTTAATTAATTTTCACGCGTAAGCCTAAAAATTAGTGAATTTCGGGAAATATGTCGATAAATTTTTGTGAAAAAAGCCAAATTTAAAAAAAAAAAATTCGTTTCTAAAAATTTAAACGCTTTTGAAAATATGTATGAAAAATTTGTCTGCACTTTTTTGCACATTTTGAAATAAAATTCAAATGTATTGTTGCACCTACATATAAAAAAACCACTTTTTATAAAAAGAATACAAACATTAGTGTTATTATTGCTTTTGTTTTCATGAGAGCTTGGGTTTAATTATTAAATTAGACTAGATAAAAACATATTAAAAGAAGAAAGGGAAAACAATAAAAATTTTAAACAATAATAGCAACAAAAACAATAAATAACCTAAGCTAATATTACAAAATTGGAAGCAAAATTGGTAAGACAACAGCATTCAATTATGGTTTCCATTTCTAGTGGTTTTCAAATAAAGACTAATGCCTTTCAAGATTTCGCATTCCTGGTATTATATGTCCTCAACTATCCATAAGTTTTTAATCCATGAACCGGAAATAGTAAAACACGCTTTACTACCAATTGTACAGTTGACGAAAGAAGCATAGGAAGCTCGAAACAAAGATTTACGCAGAATTTTTCGCGAAAATGTTCTAGAGAAAAATCAAATGAAAACATATTTAAAAGACTATTAGTTATTTCAGATCCTGTAATATCATATATTAGAAAATTTAAAGAGAAAAAAACCCATAATTTTCCTATGGAAGCAATTCAATTCTCGATAGTGAAGAAAATGCCAGTGATGATGATAATGATATTTATACCAATTATACAGATGATGATGGTTATTGATAAGCATTAGATACGTAATAGAGCTGTTCAAATGTGTATTTTTATTCCCTTTTTAACCTACTGCCTATTGGCAACTTGCATTAAATAAGGACTTTATAATAGTAAAAAAATAATAATAATAATTTGAAGCCTCTTACTATCATAGGTTTCTAGATAGCAGATTTTTTAATATTATTTTGTATGGGGAGTACTCCTTCCCGCAGTCCTATTCCGCCAATTTTTTCGCCCAACTTCGAAAATCGCTCTCTTTAATTGATATTGACCAAAAAAATCTAAAATTATAAACAGGGAAAGTCACCACGAATTAATTCCCATTTTAGCCATCGAAAAGCCCACTGTGCGCCTGGTGCAATACATCAAGCTAAGTGGATGTCAAGCAATTTATTGCTTAAAAATATTTCTGCTACGAATATTCCATTCCAGCAGAACAGGACGGTGCACTAGGAGATGTTTCTACATTTTCATCATAAAATTTTATGTACAAGCTTGGTTCAACTGCCCCCAATGCCTCCGAAGCTAGCGCCGACGATCTTAAGTTTCTGCAATCTCTTATATTGTATGAAAGTATCGATCTATTTACGTCAGAGGCAGCTATTAAAAAATTTTGCAACCATTTGTGGTACCTTGTTGAGGAAACTTCGGCTTTTGTCTTCTTTGATAAGAGATTAAATGCCACTACAAGAGCAAATATGGTTAAGGCGTTAAAAACGGAGGCAAGAATTAGTGCGAAGAAAACGCTGATGATCAATTATACAGATATAATAGGTTTATCAGGTAAAATATCAAATGATATTCTATAAATATTTTTGTAAAACTGATATTATAACTGAAATTGTTTTTTTTTTTCAGGAAAGTCAGTCGATTTTTGTATTTCAAGAAGAAGCATGGATTTTTTTTCACTGTTCAATATAGACTCCTCTTTTTTAAAAGAAGATCCTGAAAAATGGGAAAATGTGGAATCCTTTATCAATGGAAGGAATTTACTTAAGAATTTGAAGGTTGTGAATGATACCGCTGAAAGGGCGGTAAAGTTAGTGGAAGACTATCACGGTCTTATTACTTAGAATGACAAGTACTATAGATGACATATTTAATGCAATGTGTTCATGAGCATCAAACACTTTACCCTAATTGTAACAAAACAACGTTAAAAAAATTATGAAATTTAAATACTTTTAAAATTATGCTGTTGTATTCAAAAAAATTAATGTGTACTTCAAGTGTGCATTAAAGAAAATATTTCATAGAAAATTTATTTTTTCTGAATACTCGTGGTAGTTTTTGGTTGCACAGAATATTTTCTTGTTTTTGTTCATCGTGCAGCATGAGTGTAATTGAATAAAATTTCAACCCTAAGTCGGGTCGGGAAGACGTAGGCCCAGGGGCGTGAAATTTTTGGAGAGTAATTTTTTATTAAAAAGCCAACAAAACTTTTTTGTGTCATAAATTTTACGGATTTTTTTCTTCTCGTGTAAAGTAACAAATATCTAGATAATTTTTTTTAATACTAAGCCATCGATTTATATATGCATATATATATATATATATATATATATATATATACTAGCTACTTGGACCTGACTTTGCCCGGCTTCCACAACTATTCGACTTTGTTCAAAATGATTTCATTTAATACTTTGCATTCACCTTCTAGAAAATTACACAAAAAAAATGTCAGGTTATATGGGCGGTATGCGATGGGCGTGGTCATCTTTGATAAAACTTAAAATATTTAATGACTGAGTTGATCAAAGGATCTGTGCAAAATTTCAGCGTGCTACGACCTCTCGTTATACTTTTTGCCATGAAATGCCATGGGCTGTATGAAGAAATCCCACTATGTGCCCACTTGAGATATCAAAAATAAGATTAGCCTATTTTACCCCCCAAGATATCCCGTATTGTACTGTCAAAATTATAAATGTGTAACTTCAACGATATGTGCGGCGCACGCTCAAACATGTCGCCGATTGTAGAATTTTTTCCTACTTACTTGACCCTTATCGTTATATTTTGGACAATTTACACAATTAAAAATTATAGCCTATGTGTTATTCTGATGTATAATTTAAATTGTTGTAAAGTTTCATTAAAATGCATTCAAAAGTTTTTGCGTGAAAGAGGAACAAAGATCCACACAACCACACTCACAAACATTCGGCTTTATAATATTAGCAGGATATATATAAATATATATATATATATATATATATATATATATATATGTATATATATATATATATATATATATATATATGTATATATATATATATATATATATATATATATAACTATATATATATATATATATATATATATACATATATATATATATATATATATATATACATATATATATATATATATATATATACATATATATATACATATATATATATATATATATATATATATATATATACATATATATATATATATATATATATATATATATAGATATACATATATATATATATATATATATATACATATATTTATATGTATATATATATAACTATATATATACATATATATGTATGTATATATACATATATGTATATATATACATATATATATATACATATACATACATATATATACATATATATACATATATATATGTATAAATACATATATATATATATATATATGTATATATACACATATGTATATATATATATATATATATATATATATATATATATGTATATATATATATATATATATATATATATATATATATATATATATATATATATATATATATATATAAAATATGTTTTTGCTTCAAAAGAAAAAGTCAAGCTTTTAGTTTTATAATTCACTTATATTTATTTAATTAAATTTGAATTCTCTTCTATATAAGTTTTTTAAAAACGAAAAATTAAATGTAAATAAGTTCACTATGAAATTTTCATTATAAGTTATTATTATTTTACTTGAAGTAATGTCTTTTTTTTGAAATATAATATTGAACGACTTTTAAACAACTTTTTCTTTACGACTTTTTTTGAAACAACGTCTTTCAAATACCATGCTTAACTGACTTCATCTTTTTTAAAAAACTGCTTCTCCTTAAAAAAAAACTGCCTTCTTCTTTCTTTGTTACTCAATGAACGTCCCTGCTTTAGATGATAAATTGGTGTTGCCATGTTACATTCGGCCATCTTGACTTTCATCTGTCTCAGATGACAGGTAATCAGGTTCCATCTGCTTCCAAGGTTTCATCATATCACTGCTCGTGGATGTCTTATGTGGACCTTCTACATCGGCTACTTTAACAACCTCATAACGATTATTGGACCCTATTTTATCGACTTTATAGGGACCAAGGTATTCTTACGCTAATTTCCTTCCAGCAACAAACTGAGTCCTCTTTATCGCCACCAAGTCTCCAATCCGGTAACTGTTTCTTTTTCCTTCGTTTATCAAAATTTCCTTTATACCGTTTTTGTGCATCTTGAATTTGTATCTTTGCTTCATTACGAATTTGTTGCCGCTCTTCATCGAATCGTTGTATTAGCTCGTCTTCCAGCATTTGTCTTATATTATCATAAACGCCTCTCTTCATTTTAACGCCAACCAATAATTGGAAAGGTGTAACTTTTGTGGAACTGTGTACATGACTGTTAATGGCCTTTTTCACTTCTCCAAAGTGCTTGTACCACTTAGTTGAGTTATCATTTGACAGTTTTGAAATGATTGATATTATGCATCTGTTAACACGCTCAATTTGTCCATTTCCACGCGGCACTCTAGTCGTTGTTACTACATGTTCAATATTACTTTCATCACAGAATTTTTTGAACCTTCCTGAAGTAAAGGCCGGACCCTGATCGCTCACTATTCTGGTCGGAAACCCAAAGACATCAGACCACGTAGTTAGATGTCTGACCACTTCGTCGGCATTTGTTGTTTTTGTAGGAAACAACCATACAAATTTTGTGAAACCATCGACCATTGAAAAAATATGTTTATATTGCTTAGTTGTGGCATCCATTGGGCCCAAGTGGTCAACATGCAATGTGTGTAAATGCGCTTCACCTTTGTCAATGACGCTCAACAGACCTTCGTTTCTTCCCAGTT
The DNA here is from genome assembly GCA_951800035.1 of Linnaemya tessellans. Classification (NCBI taxonomy): domain Eukaryota; kingdom Metazoa; phylum Arthropoda; class Insecta; order Diptera; family Tachinidae; genus Linnaemya; species Linnaemya tessellans. The sequence continues at coordinate 70,111,815 of OX637532.1, forward strand.
TTTTATAGTGTATGATACATTTAATGCTTCGACGTATTTTGCTCTCTAAATGCGGTATATAAAACTGTTGCTGAATTTCGTGCATTGTCTTTTCTACTCCATAATGACTTTTCTCATGAACACTTCTAATTATCTCTGTCTCCATCAACTTTGGAACTATAAGCAGATCATTGCCTTTTTCCGCCTTGTATACTAATTCACCTTTTTCCTTAGAGTTTTCGTATGGACCCAAAGATAGCGCATATTTTACCGCCTTTATATAATCATCCTCGCCCTGCTGTTTTACCAGTCTTGCCGTTAGCTCTCTTGATATTATCATTACTTCTACCGGATACCGACTTAGCGAGTCAACATGTTTCATTCTATTTCCGCCTCTATGTTCTACTGTGAAGTCAAATTCTTGCAAAAAGACGATCCATTGTGCTACACTTCTGGGGACGTCCTTTTTCGCGATGGTTTTTTCAAATGCTGCACAGTCTGTTACCAATTTAAATTTTATACCCAGAATGTATTGTCGGAACTTTTTCATTGCCAAGAATGCTGCTTTCACTTCAAGGACATTACTGTGCAATTGGCTTTCTTGTACCGAAGCTTTCTTGCTCCAAATATATATTGGGAGCATTTTGCCATCAACGTAGCTCCAAAACCCAGCTTTGATGCGTCTGTATTGAGCTCGGTTTCCGCTTCCCTATTGAAAATACGCAATACTGGTTCGTTTGTAAGAATCTGCTTCAACTGATTGATCGCCTTTAACTGTTCCGTTTCAATTTTGAACTTCGCGTCTTTCTTCAGTAATTCTGTTAAAGGCTTAGCAATGAGAGAGAACCCCTGCACAAACTTTCTGAAATAACCTGTGAGTCCTAAAAAGGACTGAATGTCTTTAACATTCTTCGGGATAGGGAACTTTTGAACCGCCTTTGTCTTCTCTTTTCCTGGCCATATTTTCCCATCTTCAATAGCATGCCCAAGGAAGTTAATTCATGTTTTTAGAAAAACGCATTTTACCCATTTGAACTTTAAATCAAATCTAGCCGCCTGTTCGAAAACTAACTGTAATTTCTGTTGACATTCCTCCGGAGTTTTGCCGTAAATAATAATGTCATCGATGTACAATTCTAAAACACCTTTATTTATCATATCCTGAAATATATAATTAACAAGTCGAATAAAATTTGCCGGAGAATTACAGAAGCCGAAAGGCGCTCTATTAAACTCAAAAACTCACTGCTTGGTTACAAACGCAGTATATCTTTTACTCGCCTCTTCAATGGGTACATAGAAAAATCCGTTTTCCAAATCCAGCGTTATAAAATATTTAGCACCACTGAGTGTTGCCATTGCATTCTCAACTACTGGCACCGGAATGCAATCTTTTAAAACCATTGAGATTAACTGGCGAAAATCAACGCACACTCTATACGCGCCACATTTCTTCTCTATGACGACCAAGCGACTGGCAAAGTCTGAATATGATTTTCTAATAACTCCACTTTTTAACCATTCTCGTAGTTGTTCATTGACAGCATTTTCTTCATTACAGGCCAATCTTGCGGGCGCATGACGAAACGGTTTAATCTCATTGTTTGGTACTATCTTCATTATAACTGGTGATTCTTCAATTTGACTTACCGGCGTATAATTTTTAATCATACCTTCGATTTGTTCTCTATATCGTTCATCGATATCGACTTCACATGCATTAATATTATAGAGTTGCAGTTGGTTATTGTCCATATCTTTTTGATTATATTCAAATTTATATCCGTTATTACACGTTAGAATAAAATCTCTTGCAAAGTCAAATCCTAAAATGGCATCTACTTTCAATGAATTGTCCTTTACTACCAAAAAGCAATGCTCCTTTTCAATTTCATCGACGTATAATTTACCAGATACCGACCCGATTGGACTTGTTTTATTACTGCCAAAACCAAATAACACAGCATTACTATTTTGTAACGAAATCAACGGAAAGTTTTTTTACAAACACTTTCTTTCATTGATATATGACCGAGAGCATTATATTTGAAACACTTAAGTCCATTTTTACAATCTTTAAGTTTATGATCTTTTGCTCCACAATTAAAACAGTGATACCATTCGATCTTTGGTTTCATTTCACCCGATTTTTGCCATGGTTTAATATGTCCTTCATTTCTGTTATACAAACTTTCATAAATTTCATAATTCTCGCGTAGTTCTTTATAGTCTTTTAAAGCATATAACCGCTGCTTAAAAATAATTTTACCACTTATTCCGTCCACGATATACCGTATAATTGCACGATCTTCAATATTCCCGAGCGCGGCTAGTTTTCGCATTGTTATCATATATTCATGAAACGATTCCGAATTCTTTTTTGTTCTTTCGCGTAGCATTTTGTGAATTTCACCACTGTCATATTCCTTATTGAATTCCTGTATTAGTGCATTTTTCAACATTTCATAATTACTTAAATTCACTGTATCTAAGAACATTTTCGCTAAACCACTGATTTTGTTCCTTGCCTGCACATATTTTTGTTTCTTATTTAGTCCGCATGCTTCAGCATTATCTTCAAAATTTTGGAACCATTTTGTCACAGACATATTTTCAGCATTGTATTCACATAAAATTTTCGCAAAAGAGTCAACTGTTATGTTAGCACTATTATCCCTCTCTTCGTCTTTCAATGCCTTCAGTTTTTATAGTTCTATTAATTCGTTTAATTGTCCGTTGGCTATGTTTTCAACCATATTTGTTTCGTTTTTCACTTTTCCAATGTTTTCTGTATCGGTCACCTTTTCAGCGTCTTCAATTGTACTACTGGTTTTTTAATTGTGTTTTGCATTTGATCTTAAGTTGTATTGTCTCAAATTGCCTTCGCTGTCACTCATTTACACCTTACTATTTTCTTTGACTAAATCTTCAATACAAAATAATTCGACTTCTACATTTTACGCACAAGATACCACTGTTCCACTTTTTTTTTATATATTTTTATTATTTATTTATTATTATCTCTTTATATTTTTTCTTTTTCTTATTTAATTCTTCTTCTTTTTATTTACTTATTTTCTTTTATATACGAAGCTTGCTTGAAACCAAAAACACTTTCCTTTTTACACAAATTAATACATAACACAATTCTTATTTTTCTCTTTTTCCCTCAAACACACCAATATACTACGTTTGTCAATTTTGCAGGCTCTTCTTACATGCACTTTCCTATGTACTTTATATTCTGGTGCGATCGTACGGTTTTGTTTCTTATTAAATTGTAACGTTCTTAGGATTTTCTAGTACAGTCAATACAATTATTTATTTTATTTTTTTTTTTCAGTGGTTGAGCCCCCAAATGTAAAATATGCTTTTGCTTCAAAAGAAAAACTCAAGCTTTTAGTTTAATAATTCACTTATATTTATTCAATTAAATTTGAATTCTCTTCAATATAAGTTTTTTAAAAACAAAAAATTAAATGTAAATAAGTTCACTATGCAATTTTCATTATAAGTTATTATTATTTTACTTCAAGTAATGTCTTTTTTGATATATAATATTGAACGACTTTTAAGCAACTTTTACAATATAATATTGAACGACTTTTAAACAACTTTTTACAATATAATATTGAACAACTTTTAAACAAATTTTTTTATATAATATTGAACGACTTTTAAACAACTTTTTCTTTACGACTTTTTTTTGAAACAATTTATTTCAAACACCATGCTTAACTGACTTCATCTTTTTTAAAAAACTGCTTCTACTTAAAAAAAACCTGCCTACTTTTTTCTTTTCTCTTCTTTGCTACTCAATGAACGTCCCTGCTTTAGATGATAAATTGGTGTTGCCATGTTATATATATATATATATATATATATATATATATATATATATATATATATATATACATATATATATATATATATATATATATATATATACATATATATATATATATATATATATATATATATATATACATATACATATATATATATATATATATATATATATATATATATATATGGACCATTGTTGTGGAACGTAATGTATGATGGAGTACTAAGGTTGAGGTTACCTGAGAGAGTACAGATTGCAGACGATATAGCGCTGGTGTGTGAGGCTAAGGAATTGCTGGAGGCAGAAACCATTGCAAATGCCAGCGTACAATTAGTAAAGTCCTGGATCACTGCAATGGGATTGACTCTAGCTGATCATAAAACCGAAGCGGTTTTGATTAGTAGTCGTAAGGCTAGGGAAACTATTACCCTCAATGTTGGCACCTGTTCCATAGAATCAAAGGCATTTCTGAAATATCTGGGTGTGATGATTGACACACGGCTATCTTTTCGCGAGCACTTGCGATATATAGCATCCAAAGCATCAGGGACCTGTTTGGCGCTATCTCGGATCATGCCAAACACGAGAGGGCCAAAGTATCTTCAGAGGAAACTGCTCGCTGGAGTAGTAAGGAGCATTATCCTATATGCACGCCCGGTATGGTCAGACTCACTTAGATATTCCACATATGTGGGGCTGGTATGCCCTGTGTATAGGCTAGCTGCTTTAAGAGTATGTAGTGCATTTCGGACAGTGTCGGACGAGGCGGCTTTTATCATTGCGGGTATGATCCCTATCGATTTAGAAATCATGAATAGGGATAACTCTGATTTATGTATGAAAAATGGCAAAAACGGTGGTCAACCACTGAAAAGGGAAGATGGACTTATTCATTAATACCCGACATCAGATTATGGCTGACTAGGAAACATGGTGATCTGAACTATTACCTAACACAGTTCTTGTCTGGACATGGTTGCTTTAGGTCATATCTATTTCGTTTTAAGCACGACGACTCTCCGTTCTGTCCACACTGTGGTGGGAATGTGGTTGAGGATGCTAAGCATGTCGTCTTTGTCTGCTCACGATTCAGCAACTGGAGGTCGTATTTAGAGGAAGGTTTGGGGCGTACGATCAGCCCGGAGAATATTATTCCGACCATGCTGGAATCCTTATTGAATTGGACCAGAGTGTGTAGTTTTGTACAGCTTGTTCTAATAGAACTTCGCAGATTAGCACAGATTCGTAGGAGAGTTAGTACGTCTTAGGATTCGTTAGCTACTGACGATTAAATATGCGCATCAGATCCGAACCTCCTTAGATAGGCACTAAGGAGGACGTAGGAATAATACTGATAATACTACCCACCCTGATGAAATGCCAAAGCTGTCCCAGGGTGGTGCTAGTAAAGTTGTCGTGGGGCCACTATTGATAGTTGCTATCATTACGTCCATAAACAAACAAAAAAAAAAAAAAAATATATATATATATATATATATATATATATATATATATATATATATTAGGGTGACAATAAAAATCAACTTTGGATTTTTGATGATAAATGTGAAGATTCTTTTGCCACTTGGTCTAAAAATTACTTGCTGAAAATTTGAGCCAAATCGGATAAATGTATCCCGTGCACCTTTGAGGTCAAAGTTCAAATTTTGGGAAATATAGTGTATTGCCTATATTGGAGCTAAAAAATAGCTTTTCGATATGAATTATACCGAATTTCAATGGGATTAATGTGCCACATAGTGTTGAACTTGCATGCTGAAAATATTAGCCGAATCGGGTAACTCTATGCCATGCACGTTTGGGGTCAAAGTTCAAATTTTGGGAAATTCTGTATATTTAACTATAATTGATCTAAAAATATCGTTTTTTTAAGTATATTCATTTAAATTGTTCAGAAACTGGATGTTTTAGATATTTTTAAAAGTATTCTGAAATATTATGAGTAAATTTAACCCTTTTTTGCTACGGGGGTCAAAACGACCAAATTTCTTTGCAGAAATTATTAGAAAAATGTAATAACTTAAAAATATGAATGTGATAACTTCTCATATTCAATTTTCGTTAAAATATTGGTTAAATAGTTGATATTCCTACTAACTAGCACCACTTGCAAAAGTGGAAAAATTGAACAAAGAACGCTGATGAGATGGCGTAGCGGCCTCGAAATCAGTACTGATCCGTTCTGCTGGTTTGATGATTATTGAAAAATATTCTTAATATTCCAATCTTAATATAAATTAATAAAAATAGAATTTGAACAAATTCATTTATTAATAAAATAATAAAAAATGGTTTGCAGTTTTGCAGATTCGAACTTAAGCCCGTTGATAAAATTAACAATTTACATAAGAAAGTTAGACTAATAAAAATTCATACATAATGTAAAAAGGAATAGTTACAACATGGTCCAATGTAATGCAAACATGGACCATGATGACTAAAAGTTACATATTTGGCAATACTCGCAATACGTGATTAATCCATGGAGTAATTTCAAGTCTAACCCTGTGTTAGTATTGTCCGGAGCAGTTATTTGGACTAGTTTTTGGATTACTCTGACGTAGTTTTTTTGGATTACATGGTCCTCTCCTAGGACATTGTAATGTAAAATGGAGCATGTTTTCCCACACATTTGGATTACTTTTGGACTAGTCCTGGTCCCTTGTGGAGTACTCTTTACACGAGTGTAAGGATTAGTCTAGATTTCTGCAGGGTAAATACAACATTTAAAAAAGGTGATATACTAATCCTGAAAAAACGAAAAATATTTTTAATATAAATATTAACCCTTTTTAGCTACTAGGGTCAAAACTACCCATTTGAAATATTTTGTTTTCATTGCGAAATAAAAATATATATGAACCGCCCTGTATGTAAACTGTTAGTGCAGACCTCAACCCCTGTAAAACATGATTTTTATCAGTTGGTGTAGATACAAACCGATAATACTTAAATTTAAAGGATTTAAAACAAAAAAGTCAAGGCATACAAGATCTATTTTTTTTTTGTTACAAGAAATTACAAATAATTGCAAAGCTTTATTATTTTAATTAGTTTGACGCGTTAAATGCTCGAGTTAACAGTGCAAAGTGGTATTTTGTGAAAAAAATAGTTTTAAACAATGCCTTTATTAAGAGATGAAATTTATCTCATCGGTTTTGAAAAAAGTCAATTAACTGGGAGTAAACTTCCATCAATAGGGGATTGTCTCAAGAGTTATATTTTATAATTTAACAACTGTGTAATTAAAAATTGAAGACAGTGTACGACTCGTGGTAAAGGAGTGTTTTACTTTTTGGGAAAAAGCTCGGATTCCTACTATGTCAATTCAAAATGCAGAGAAGAAATTAACTCGCTTGTACGAGGAGTGGAGGGAAATGACTAGACGGAAAAGCAGAACGTCCGAAATTTATAAGAAGAAGAGAGAAGCATGGAAAGATGCACTCGATAATTTGTTTGACATCGCACATCCCGATGCACTTAAGTTAATGAAAATAGAGGAGGATTAATTGTTTCTGTTGAAACAGAGAGAAAAAGGACGAGAAGGTTGCATGGTGGGAGTTGATGCAAAATTAAAAAAAAACTGAAGAAAGACGTAAAACCCGGAAGCAGCGGAAAGAAACTAAAAGAAAAATGTATCAAGAGGCTCCTTCAACATCAAAAGGTAATTTTTATAGTAATTAACTATTTTTTATAAATCTGTGAAACTTTTACAAACCCAGGAAAGCCTTCTATTACCCTGTAATGGGTTTAATGTACTAAAATCATTATTTCCACCTAAAATATTTAAAAAATTGTTGATTTTTTTTTATAATCATATAAAAAAAATTACAGGATTTACTACATATGTAACAAGTTCAGATGAGTCAGAAAACGGTGAATCTACGGAAGCTAATGATCATATAATAGACCCAATGACCACGAGTTGTCCTGATACTTTGAATAGTTCACAAAAACAAAATACTTTAAACACAAAAAGGCCATCTAAAGAAATTTTAACGCCCAGACTTGCTGCAGTTTTAGATAAATTAAAATTAAGCTCTAGAGATACAGTTGACATGCTTATTGCAGTTTTGGATGCAGTTGTATTAAACTCATCAGAGTATGCTATTAACCGCACGTCTATTCATCAGCAAAGGGATACATTCAGAAAAGCAAATAGTACTCGAATCGGGTTAAAACTTCAATCCAATACTCAGCCACTAACGATACACTGGGATACAAAACTGTTATCTGTCATATCAGGAAAAAACGAAGACCGACTGTCAATAATTGCAACCGCTCCCGATTTTGAACAAATAATTAATATTCCTGATATACCGGCTGGAACTGGCGTTGAAATAGCATCTGCAGTATTTGATTCATTAGAAGAGTATCAAGTTTTGGATAGAATCGAGGCATTTGTCTTTGACACAATCGGCTCAAACACTGGCAAATTTAAAGGGGCCTGCAATATATTAGAAAAAAATACGTAGACATTTTGTTCCTAGGATGCAGACACCATGTGTTTGAAATAATTTTAGCAACTGTTTTTAATGAAATAAAAATTTGTTTTTCGACTGGCCCAGAAGTCAGCTTATTTAAAAAAATCAAAAAACAATGGTCGAACGTAAAGAAGGACGACTATATGACGGGATTACCAATACCTCGAATAAAAGAAATAGTAGGTGATGATAGCGCTAAAATTTTAGATTTTGCAAATATAAAAGTTAAAGAGGACTTTCCACGAAATGACTACAAAGAGTTCCTGGAATTGATTATCATATTTCTTGGTGGAAGTCCTCCTAAACGACATATTATTTTTGAGAAATTTGGAAGATTATAAAAAAATAAATGCACAAATTGCTGATAGAGCCATAACAAAGTTTATTAATCATCTACATTACCTTAATGAAGAATGCGTAGCATTCAGTTTATTCGATGATAGACTAGACTTTGAAACAAAAAACAAAATGGCTAAAAAAATTTTGACTTTTATGGAAGAAGAAACCCTTGAGGAAGAAGAAATTTTGAAAAAGTTTTTAATTAAAAAAGAAAATCTTAATACTTTCTTCGCTGAAGATAATTCATCAATTTTGATTGAAATTGTATCCAAAAATACGAGAAAAGTGTTTTGAAGAGATTCCAAATTTCAATGGATTTCTTACAAAAAGACCCAAGTAGCTGGAAAGATTGTGAAGATTATAGAAAAGGAAAATTTATTATTCAAAACCTAAAGGTTGTTAATGACTGCTCCGAACGAGGTATTAAGCTTGTTGAAGATTATCATGAGAAGATCACAAAAGATTAACAGCAGCGACAATATTTATTCAAAGTAAGTTATATTTAAATTTAACTAATTTACATTTAAATAATTATTGTGTTTCTTTTTAGGTTGTTCAAAACTATCGACAACAATATACGAAGCATGCGAAAATGTGTTAAATTTCCTCATAATATTTCAGAATACTTTTAAAAATATCTAAACCATCCAGTTTCTGAACAATTTAAATGAATATACTTAAAAAAACGATATTTTTAGATCATATATAGTTAAATATACAGAATTTCCTAAAATTTGAACTATTTGAGTTATCCGATTTAGCTAAAATTTTCAGCAAGTAAGTTTTAAACCATGTGGCAAAAGAATCTTCACATTTTTGTTTAAAATTCTGGAAAAAAATGTTTCCCATATATTTCATTGTCGTCCTAATATATATATATTGGGTGTTTTTTATTGAGGTATAGAACTTTAAGTTGGCATCACTTTTTTAACTGGCGGCCATTTTGTCAGCTGTCAAGTGATTAATATTTAGTTTGGTTTGCCATTTCATCATGAACATGCAATGCGTCGTGATTTTGGTGTATGGGCCGAAAATGAGATTGATCTCGATGCTGATTTTCATCGCAAAATTTTGTTCAGTGATGAGGCTCATTTTTGGTTGAATGGCTACGTCAACAAGCAAAATTGCCACATTTGGAGTGAAGAGAATCCACATGAGACCCTTGAGACGCCATTACATCCACAAAAACTGACTGTTTGGTGTGCTCTATGGGCTGGTGGAGTCATTGGGCAATACTTCTTCCGAAATAATGCTGGAGAGTCAGTTACCGTTAATGGAGACCGGTATAGAGCCATGATAACCGACTATTTTGTTCCCGAATTGGATGGCATGAATGTGGATGAGTTGTGGTTCCAACAAGACGGCGCTACATGCCACACAGCGCACGTCACAATCGATTTATTGAAGGAAACATTCGATGAGCGCATAATTTCGCGGAATGGACCTGTCAATTGGCCACCAAGATCGTGTGATTTGACACCATTGGATTATTTTCTTTGGGGATATGTGAAGTCGCTCGTCTACGCCAACAAACCAGAAACGTTAGAGGACTTGGAAGCCAACATTCGTGGCGCTATTGCCAACATACGGCCCCATATGCTCGAAAAAGTGGTTGAAAATTGGACCTGTAGAATTGGCTTTATTCGAGCCAGCCGCGGCGGCCACATGCCCGAAATCATATTTAAACATTAATGGCATAAAATTATCCTTCCAATAAAGCCAAATTGATGGACATCAAAACGATTTTCTTGTGTTTTATTTCAATTCGAAGTTCTATACCTTTAAAAAAAACACCCTGTATATATATACATATATATATATATATATATATATATATATATATATATATATGTATATATGTATATATATGGTAATGTAAGATTAGTTTTGGTGATTTGTTGAATGGAAAAATTATTGCCTGTGTCTTAGCTCCACTAATTTGAATTATATATATATATATATATATATATATATATATATTTATGTGTATATACATATATATATATATATATATATATATATATATATATGTATATATATATATATATATATATATATATATATATATATATATTTATGTGTATATACATATATATATATACATATATATATATATATATATATATATATATATATATATATATATGTATATATATATATATATATATATATATGTATAGAATATATATATATGTGTGTGTATATATATATATATATATTATATATATACATATATATATATATATATATATATATATATATATACATATATATATATATATATATATATTTTTTTTTTTTTTTTTTTTATGGACGTAATGATAGCAACTATCAATAGTGGCCCCACGACAACTTCACTAGCACCACCCTGGGACAGCTTTGGCATTTCATCAGGGTGGGTAGTATTATCAGTATTATTCCTACGTCCTCCTTAGTTCCTAGGTAAGGAGGTTCGGAACTGATGCGCATATTTAATCGTCAGTAGCTAACGAATCCTAAGACGTACTAACTCTCCTACGAATCTGTGCTAATCTGCGAAGTTCTATTAGAACAAGCTGTACAAAACTACACACTCTGGTCCAATTCAATAAGGATTCCAGCATGGTCGGAATAATATTCTCCGGGCTGATCGTACGCCCCAAGCCTTCCTCTCAATACGACCTCCAGTTGCTGAATCGTGAGCAGACAAAGACGACATGCTCAGCATCCTCAACCACATTCCCACCACAGTGTGGACAGAACGGAGAGTCGTCGTGCTTAAAACGAAATAGATATGACCTAAAGCAACCATGTCCAGACAAGAACTGTGTTAAGTAATAGTTCAGATCACCATGTTTCCTAGTCAGCCATAATCTGATGTCGGGTATTAATGAATAAGTCCATCTTCCCTTTTCAGTGGTTGACCACCGTTCTTGCCATTTTTGCATACATAAATCAGAGTTATCCCTATTCATGATTTCTAAATCGATAGGGATCATACCCGCAATGATAAAAGCCGCCTCGTCCGACACTGTCCGAAATGCACTACATACTCTTAAAGCAGCTAGCCTATACACAGGGCATACCAGCCCCACATATGTGGAATATCTAAGTGAGTCTGACCATACCGGGTGTGCATATAGGATAATGCTCCTTACTACTCCAGCGAGCAGTTTCCTCTGAAGATACTTTGGCCCTCTCGTGTTTGGCATGATCCGAGATAGCGCCAAACAGGTCCCTGATGCTTTGGATGCTATATATCGCAAGTGCTCGCGAAAAGATAGCCGTGTGTCAATCATCACACCCAGATATTTCAGAAATGCCTTTGATTCTATGGAACAGGTGCCAACATTGAGGGTAATAGTTTCCCTAGCCTTACGACTACTAATCAAAACCGCTTCGGTTTTATGATCAGCTAGAGTCAATCCCATTGCAGTGATCCAGGACTTTACTAATTGTACGCTGGCATTTGCAATGGTTTCTGCCTCCAGCAATTCCTTAGCTTCACACACCAGCGCTATATCGTCTGCGAATCCCACAATCTGCACTCTCTCAGGTAACCTCAACCTTAGTACTCCATCATACATTACGTTCCACAACAATGGTCCAAGTATCGATCCTTGGGGAACACCACCACTAATCCTACGTTTCCTTACACCCGCATCTGTACTATAGATCAATTCCCTATACCGGAAATAATCCTGCACTATCCCTATCAGATATTCTGGGATGTCCAATCGAGTTAGAGCATCAACAATATGCACCCAGCTCGCTGTGTTGAACGCGTTCTTCACATCCAGCGTCACAACTACACAGTACTCCTTTGTGCCATTCCTCCAACTCCTGCCATAGATAGTCCGTGCAGCAGTTTCTACTACCACGTTTATAGCATCCACTGTTGACCTCGCCCTCCTGAAGCCAAATTGGTTGTCTGATAGACCATTTCTGTCATCAACGCAATTCGCAAGTCTTCGGCAGATCACACCCTCTAGCAACTTCCCACATGTATCTATCATACACAGTGGCCGATAAGATGAGGGATCATCTAGGGGTTTATTGGCTTTTGGTATTAATACCAACTTCTGCCTCTTCCATCTTGTTGGAAAAATTCCCCTACCTAAGCATGTATTCACCATTCTTAAGAACTGCTGGGGACAAAGCCTGACGGCCTCCTTTAATACTATATTTGGAATGCAGTCGAGTCCAGGTGCCTTCTTGTCTCTAAACCTAGAGACAACGTCCTCAATCTCAGCTATTGTAACCGGAGGAAAATTTAATGTCCCAATTGGAGGGTTGTGCTCCCAAGGTGGTGCGTCCTGCTGGGGAAAGAGATGGTCTACAATTTCCTCCAGGATTGGCCCCTCACTCGGTTGCAACGGGGTCAGGCATTTAAGTTTTTTGGTGACCAGCTTATATGCGAGACCCCAAGGATTATCATCCACCTCATCACAGATATTACGAAAACACTGCCGCTTGCTCCTACGAATTGCATCCTTTAGGGCCTTCCTCCTATTCCTGTAATTCTCCTGGTATACGCTATTCTCTAACCTACCTCGAGTTCTTGTATACTGCCTTCTGGCACGTATACACTCCGCCCTCAAGCCGGCAATATCATCATTCCACCAATAAACCGGTGACCCCTTTACGGATCCTTTCCGCCTCACCATAGATGCATCGCACGACCGCGTGATATGGTTTACCAATTGTTCTGCCATATCCTCAGCTGAACCATTTAATTCCATACCTTCCATACAGATGGCAAAAATATCCTTATCAAAGGTATTCACTTTCCATCCCGACAAACCTTGTGCACGGGGAGTCACATGCCGTATATCATCCTGTATATCCATAATTATGGCACTGTGATCGCTGTGAGTATAAACATCAGATACTCTCCAGTTTACACGGTTTATAATGGTATCGCTGGCAAACGTAATATCAATAATTGAACCACCATTTCCTCCTCTAAATGTTTCCTCATCTCCAGAATTCAAGAGCACAACATTTAGCGCAGAAAGGGCCTCTAATAGCATCCTTCCCCTTGCATTTGTCAAGGGGCAGCCCCATTCAACAGCCCACGCGTTGAAATCCCCTGCTATTATAACAGGACTCCTGGCTGCAGCGTCCATCACTATGTTGTCTATAATAACACGAAAGTCATCAATAGAATACCTAGGAGGAACATAACAGCTGTACAAACATATGCCGGAAACAGTGGCCCGCGTGTACCCACATTGCGGTGATAACCTCTCCCTCAATATCAAAGAACCGGTAGTCCATATAGCTGCTGTATCTGTATCATCAGTAACCCAATTTGCAGATACAATCTTCTTATATGGCTCGCTGAGTACAGCAACGTCTACCTTTAAGTCTCGTACGGTTTGCCTAAGCAACTCCTGTGCTGCTTGGCAATGATTGAGATTTAGCTGTAATATGCGCATCCTGATTTTTAAGTAGTGTTTAACCTCTAAGCTTTTGTAGCGCCCTCTTGTAGTACGGGCAAACTACGCATCCGGTGACATGGTCACCATTAGTACTTCCACCCTTTCTACAGAGCATGCACGAAGGTCTGTTGGAACATGTTGCAATCTTGTGGCCAGCTTCCCCACAACGCAAGCAATTTCCGGATAGATCCTGGCCGCTACAATTCGTCGCCCTATGTCCAAAATCGAGACAGTTGTAGCACCTCTTCGGTGCTATCTTTTCCCGTATTCGACACACGACCCAGCCGATGCGTATCTTGGACATCTCTAGAAGGCGTCTAGCTAGAGGAGCACTCAGGCCAATCGTGGCAGTTTGTGTTCCCCCATACGCTCTCCTCAGTGATTTAATTGCAGTCAACTGCAGTACCTTAAAATCGTTGGATTTACTAACTATGGCGTCATAGATGTCCTCCTTGGAAGTCACCTCATCTATGTCCCTAATTTCAATCCTAACCTCTTGGGATAGTGCCCGTACTTCGGCAGTATATATATATATATATATATATACATATATATATATATATATATATATATATAGATATATATATATATATATATATATATATATATATATATACTTATATAGTATATATACATATATATATATATATATATATATATATATATATATATATATATACTTATATAGTATATATACATATATATATATATATATATATATATATATATATGTATATATGTGTGTATATATACATATACATATATATATATATATATATATATATATGTATATATATACATATATACAGTCAAACTTCCATAACTCGAATCACCATTATCCCAAAAAATAATTCGACTTATGGAGACTTCGAGATATAGAAAATATTTTTAGACCAAAGAAAACTCAACGCAAATATTGTATATGAAGTAATGAATACCTATTTTTTATTGAAAATATTTATTTACATAGTTATTAGGTACATACATAGCAATTATTTATATAAAAATATAATAGATAAGTTGTATTGCAGTAAAAAATTCTGAAATCTGTGTCTGAAAATTTACTTTTTTTTTTTGCTATTTTCACAAAAAAAAGACTCTATTTTTTTCAAAGCCTCATAGTTTTTATCAGTTGTTGTATCATTAGTTTGCAAATATAAATTTAATGTTTGGAAAGATTCCTCTACATCATTTCTGGAAGGCTGAGAATTTGTAGCTTCTTCCACAGATTCCTCGTCATCACTGTCGGTAGCGCTTAAGATTATATATAGGTTAGGTTAGGTTAGAGGGCCGTTGTCCCTGGCGGGACAATCCACTTGGGTCCGTCAATTCGGTCCCTTTGTGATGCCCTTAAGCAGAGGACCTCTTAAGGGATGTCCTCCGCCGTTTCAAACCATCCTGTACCCCTGAGGAAGGATGATATCCCTGAAAGCTCCATGTTTGCCAGGCTGTCTAAGTCTGACAGGAATCGGGAGCCCAGCGCCGCTACCCTTGCATTAGCGAGGGCAGGACACTGACACAGAAGATGGAGGACAGTTTCTTCCTCCTCCTCATCATTGCAGCTTCTGCAATAGTCGTTGTATATTAGACCC